>VXAC01005029.1:584987-625192 GCA_013399225.1 Rhipidura dahli | reverse complement strand
GGGCGCGACCCACGCGTGTCCGTGGAGTTGGGTCACCCCCACCCTGTCCGCACTGAACTTGGGGGTCAGTATTTGAGTGTTTGTCGGTGTATTTGTTGATGGTAATGATGATTTTCTAAAAGTGATCGCGGGCTGGGGCTTGTGGATTTGCTCCATTGGAGCGAGTCCAGAGGAGGCCACCAAGTTGATCGGAGGGATGCAGCACCGCTCCTGTGAGGAAAGACTGGAAGAATTTGGCTTGTTCAGCCTGGAGAAGAGGAGGATCCGGGGAGACCTAACGGGGGCTTTTCAGTACTTGAAGGGAGGCCACAAGAAAAATGGAGAGAGACTTTTTACAGGGGCCTGGGGTGACAGGATAAGGGGGAATGGCCTCACACTGAAAGAGAGTAGGATGAGATTAGATATTAGGAAGAAATTGTTCCCTGTGAGGGTGAGGAGGCCCTGGCACAGGGTGCCCAGAAACACTGTGGCTGCCCCATTCCTGGAAATGTTTATTGCCAGGTTGGATGGAACTCTGAGCCACCTGGGGTAGTGGAAGGTGTCCCTGCCCGTGGCAGAGGATGGAACAAGATGGGCTTTAAGATCAAATCCGAACCATTCCATGATTCTATGAACCTCCAGCTGTGGGTCTGCAGCGACCCACGGCCTCGTCCCACCCTGCACCCGCGGGGTTGGACACGGGGGTCCAAGCTGGGGACAGCCCTCTAAGACCCAGAAAACGACTGCAGGGCAGGGCAGGGCCACCATGGCCGCGATCTCCTGCCAGCACCCACCACCCCGCTGCTGCAGGATCGCCGGGCTCCCTGGACACCCGCACTCAGGACACCGGGGCTTCTGGTCACTGAGGAACCCTCCTGACCCACGGTCTGACCACACCCCCCTTGGCCGTGCCGGTGACCAAAAGGCTTCTTTTGGGACGGATATTCCAGCCTGGGCGCTCGTGGCCTGGCTGCTCCCTGTGCCATCCCTCCGGGAGATGCTCCAGGCTGGAGCATTGGAAGGGACACCCTCCTTGCTGTGGGATCCGAGGGCTCTGTCGTCTTCTCACTGGCTCTTTCCGCTCCTCTAAGGGTGTGTCCCCTCCTCGGCACTGCCTCCGCGCATCCCAAACGGGAATCCCAAATGGGAATGTCCGTGCTGCCCCTCTCCAGGCTCTCCCACGCTCGTGTAGCTGCATCCTCCCTGCTCGGCCAGCGCTTGCTTGTTTCTGATCTTGGATGTCATCGAGGGTGGAAAATGTGACAGGAAGGAAGGGAGGCTTTTTTTCCCTCCTGCTAAATATGGACTGACATTAAAAGTCCAAATACTGTCGTGAAAGGAATCCCAACCTCTGTTTGTCGAGGGAGAGAAAAACGATGTTTTCTGGCTTTTTCGGCTGTGAGGTTCCAGCTGGGAAGTTTCGCAAGGAGTGGTGGAGTCCTTGCCGGGAGCCTCAGGAATTTACTGAGCTTGTTCACAGGACGCTCTCCACAGCGTCTTACGCTAAAAAAAAATTAGTCATCCCTTCTCTGCCTGCCCGTGGCTGGGGGGAGCTTGCTGCGAGCATGCAGGATGCTTGGAAATACTTAAGGATTTTTTCCTCCTGTACAAGGAGTTCTAGAAACGGCAGGAAATAAAACTGTGGCCCCAACAGGAGTTTTTCATCTTTATTTTAATTCCTGTTGCTGCAGCGGCCAGTGGCAGGGAGGGGAAGGATGTGCTCGGGGGAGCTGCAGCCGGGTTTGCGGGGAGGATTTGTCTCTCTCTCTGTCAAGCATCAGATGCAAACTCATGCTGTTATTCCCAGAGAAACTGGGAAACAGGATCTGTGTGGAGCTCTGGAATGAGGAACGGGATCGCAGAGATGGTCATGGCACTGCCAGCTCCCTGATGGCTTCTCCTGTGGCCAGGGTGAAGAGCCAGGATGCATTTTGGGGAACAGGGACCACAGCTTCCCTAGGACCTGGGGGTTCTGAGAAAGGGAGACTCGATGTATGTGCTGGGCAGAAAGTGGGCACTGCCGCCTTCCCATTCCATGTGTTTCTTTCCATCCCAGTTGGAGAGCTTTCTAGGGGAGTGCCTGCGGGAAGCTCCAGGGTTTTTGCCTGATCTCTATAAAAACAGTTGGTTAAAGCAACTGGTTGGTTGCAGTTGGCTGAGGGTGGTGGAGTCATCGTCCCTGGAGGTGTCCAAGGAGCAGCTGAACCTCAGTGCTCTGCTCTGGTGGCAAGGTGGGGATTGGTCACAGGTTGGACTCGTGAGGTGATGATCTTAGAGGTCTTTTCCAACCTAAATGAGTCTGGGATTCTGTGAAAGCAGTGGGGGATCCTGGAAGGTGCTGGAATAGGTATCTCCCCTTGCCTGGGCACTGGTGCTGGTGCTGCTGTGTTGTTCCCAGACTAAGGAGACACAGCCCTGGCTTCCTGAAACATCCCTCACAAATACCTGAACCTCTGTGCTGCTCCGTGATACTGGTCCACGTCCAACATCAGCATCCTTGTGGATAAGCAGCTTGAATTCCCTCTCTGCCTTTCTCCTCCTGCTGCCAGCCTACATCTGTTCTGCTCCAACCCTCCGTGTTTCCAGCGGGGTGGTGGATCCCAATCCAGCGGGTAGGGCACAGGTTGTGTGACCTCTGCTATGCCACTGTCAGGGTTTGTGTGATGTCTCAAAACACTGGGGAGTGTGGGGTGGGATATTTTGGGTGGAGCTGTATGCCTGTAGTGCTTCCATCGGGTCAGGAGCGGCACCAGCTGCTGCCTGGTCCTCCGCTCCTGGTGTGACACGGGCAGGAGGTCAGTCATCCCTGGCGGCCACTCTCTGGGCTCATTCACAAATCGCATTTTCCTCTGGAAATAAAACAAATCCCCGGGCTTTCCTCTCACAGTGGAAGTCATTTGAACGCGACCAGGTCTGCCGGCATCCCCAAAGCCTGCGGACAGGAAGAGACACTTGAGCGGAGAGGTAGGAAATGTCCGCATTTAGAGCAGCGGCTGATTCATCTCCTGCTCTTAACTCTTTCCCCCCTGATTTCAGTGAGATCAGCTGGTTTGCTTCAAGGCTCAGAGCCCAAGGAGGCTCTTGCTGGATCACAGAATATGTTGGGCTTTGCACATCATGTTTATGTGGTTTGGGGTGGAGAGGGAACGGGGTGTGCGGTTACCCGAATCGGATAACCAGAACGTCGGCAGTCACATTAGGGAGGATTAATATTTAATATATAGGGTATGAACCATTGTGCTTAATCACTAACTGAAGGGCTTAGGAAGAGATTTAGCGATAAGCAAGTGATTTTGAGCTGTCCAGAATGATTTCTTGCATCTTCCTCTGGAGCAGCTGGTCCTGGATATCGCTAGAGGCTGGTGCGATCCTGTTCTTCCTGATATCTCCAGTTTTTGTAAGTGGGTAGAGTGGCTTTCATCACGAGTGCTCACTTCTCATTAAACTCACAAATATTCTGGAAACCCTTTTTCTCTGATGCAGCTCACGTGGCTGGACTGTCAGCTGTGGTACCTGTCAGCACTTGAAACTTCTGTGTGTGGCCAAAGCTCGTGGGAAATGTGTCCTGGGATCCATGGACATTGTCACTGTCACATACATCTGCCCGGGCACTAGGCCAGAGGCAGCTTATTGATTCTTTTGCCTGTCTAACCTCTTTAGGAGGCCTTTCATTTCATCTCCCGGCTCCCACTGTGGTCCTGGAACTCCCCATGTAGTGGTGGAACTACCATGACAGAGGTGCTGCTTTCCACAACTGCTCCATGTTGCCCCACATGGGTTTCTTCTGCAGCATGAGGTGTTTTGTAGTACAGCAAGGTGGGAGCTGCCCCGTCTGGGAAGGGGATTGCTATGTTTGTACAGGGAGGAGGTGATGGTGGGGAGTGCTGTGTCCAAGGCTGGGGTCCTCAGCACAACAAGGACTTAGAGCGACTCCAGAAGAAGCCATAAAGATGCTCCAAGGGCTGGAGCCCCTCTGCTCTGAAGCCAGGCTGAGAGATGTTCACCTGGAGAAGAGAAGTCTCCAGGGATGCATTGAAGCCCCTTCCAGTGCTAGAAGGGGCTCCAGGGGAGCTGGAGAGGAACTTGGGACAAGGGATGGAGTGACAGGACAAGGGAATTGACTTCCACTGCCAGAGGGTGGGTTAGATGGGATGTTAAAAAGAAGTTCTTCCCTGTGAGGGAAGTGGAAGCCCTGGTACAGGGTGCCCAGAGAAGCTGGGGCTGCCCCTGGATCCCTGGAAGTGTCCAAGGCCAGGTTAGATGGGGCTTGGAGCAACCTGGGATGGTGCAAGGTGTCCCTTACTGTGGCTGGGGGCTGGGACTGGCTGCTCTTTCAGGTTTCTTCCAACCCCAACCATGCTGTGATTCCACAATTCTATGCCAGGGCACTCAAACAATGCATCTCCACAGCCACATGTCCCGGGGATTTGAGGGTTGTGTCTCTGTGGAGGGAAACTCTCCTTTAGGCTGCAGGAGGGTGTGTGCCTGCACCTCCCTTCCTCCCTGCCCCAAATCAGAGCTCTCCTGGCTGAAAGCATCAGCTGTGGCTGTTGAATCCGCCAAGCTCTGGTTGCTCGTGTGGTACCTCTGTGTTTATGGCAGCTGCAGTTTTGATGGTGGCAGTCAAAACACCTGGGTGTGGCTTGGGTTTTGGCATATTGGTCATGCAGAAAATCCTGGTGTCTACTGTAACTGGCATGGAGGTTGGAAATCTTTTTAAAGTTGGGAGTACTTTTTTCCCAAAACACCTGTGGAAGAATTAGAGAATCAGGGAATGGTTTGAGTTGGAAGGGACCTTAAAGCTCATCTCCTTCCAACTCCCTGCCATGGGCAGGGACACCTCCCAGTACCCCAGGCTGCTCCAAGCCCCATCCAACCTGGCCTTAAGAACGCTCCTTTTATTCTCTGTGCAAACAGATCACTTGCTTAGGCAGCAGCGACTCTTTATTCCAGAATAATTTGTTGTCCTAATTCCTTCCTGTTGAAGCAACTCCATTTTGCATGGAATAATTAGCACTAATTTGGGCCTGAGATGGAAAACAAGAGTTCTCTGACTTCAGAGGAGCAGACAAGAGCGTAACCTCTGCCTTTCCCACGTGAGTCAGGTCGTGCCGTGCCATCCCTCCTCTGAAGCCAAATTAAAACCTGTTCATGAGACCAAACATTCCAGGTTGGTGGGAGTGAGCAGGAGGTGGAGGTGTCACCGGTTTTAGGCCTTCTGCTGTTGCAGGGAGCTGAGGACAAGTGTGGTGAGGGGGAACGGAGCAGCACCTCCTTCCTCCTTGGCTGACACCGAGGAACAAATAAACAGAAATGTTCTCACCACGCTGATGTGAAAAGCTGCTTCTGAGCCAGCCTGGCCTCTTGGTGGATTCCTGGCGCCCCAGCCAAGTACTTGAGACCTTTTTATTGCCATAACGAGGACTTCCTCATCCTGCCCCGCAGTCTGACTCGATCCACGGCTATTTTCTGGTCCTTCCAGGGAGACGTCGCTGCTCTGCCTTCCTTTGTGTAGGGAAGGGAAACCCGCCAAACCCCTTCCCTCCCGCAGAACCCTGCGTGTCTGAAGGAGGGGAGGTGCAGGGCATCCTTGCTGGTTTCCTCAGCATTTACTTGGGAAGCATGAGATGAATTCCAGCACAAAGCTGTCCCCTGCCTGTCTCCCAGCTGATTCTGGTGGGCTCAGTGTTTGCTGATGGGGTTGTGAGCACTGTGGCCATGAACATCTGTTCAGGATGAGTCCTGGAGACAGTGGAAATGGGAGATGCCCAGCCTGGAAATGCCAACTGGCAGAAAATGGGCTTCCATTGTCATGATACCTGACCACCAGCCACCTTGGCTGATGGATGCTGCTTAGACAGATAGTTTTAAGACCCGGATTCATAACTTGGAGGTCCAAGACACTTCTTGGCACTCCAAACTCCATCCATAAAGGTGTGTTATTGGCTCATTTTGGAGGTGCTGCAGCAGCATACCTGTCTGAAAAACAGACAGGTTTGGCCTGTTGGAGCTTGTAGGTTTTGTGTATCCAAGTGAAGTAATAGGTGACAGGAAGCTTGGATCCAGGTATAAGCAGTGAATCAATCACCACTGGATTGCTGTGGGGTTGAACCAGCCCCCCTTGGGATGACTGTCCTGCCATATCACGCCTGATGTTTCGAAATCACCCCTGATTGTTCTGATGAGCTAAACCCCAGAGGTTTAGCTGGCTCTGGGCTCCACCCCATCAGCAGTGACCTTGCTCTGGGGCTGGGGAGGGCAGCATTTCCCAGTGTGACTGCTGAAGGCAGGATGTCTCCCTGGGTCTGTACTTACAGGCTCTTCCCCAGGGAGCTGGGGATCATCTGCCCAAAAGAGAACTTGTTGAGGGTCTCCCCAAAAATGACACCCAGCCATCCTCACTCTGGGCACTCCACATGTCATCTGGGAACACTGATAATGGAATCATGGGATGGTTTGGTCAGAAGGGGCCTGGAAGATCATCTCATTCCACCCCCCTGCTATGGGCAGGGGCCACCTCCCATTATCCCAGGCTGCTCCAAGCCCCATCCAGCCTGGCCTTGGACACTTCCAGGGATCCAGGGACACCCCCAGCTTCTCTGGGCACCCTGTACCAGGGCCTCACTTCCCTCACAGGGAAGAATTTAATCCTAATTTCTAACCTTTCAGTGTGAAACCATTCCCCCTTCTCCTGTTGCTCCAGTCTCTCTTCTTCTTTCCTGTAGACTCCCTTCAGGAAAGGCCACAATTAGGTCATCCCAAAGCCTTCTCTTCTCCAGGCTGAGCAATCCCAAATCTCTCTCTTTCCTCATAGCAGAGCTGCTCTATCCCTCTGATCATCTTTGGTGGCCTCCTCTGGACTCACTCCAACAGGCCACAGTGGTGAACTCGCCAACTCGATCCTCCTGGAATCCCTGGGTTTGTTTGAGCTCCACCCCTTGCTTTCCACCTGCATTTTATAGAAGTAGTGTGTCAGTTCCTCCTCTGGGGATTTCAAGCACTTCAGTCACAACCTCAGGGCCAGCAGTACTAATTTGTGTTGGTAAATGATACCGTGGGACATGTCAGAGAGGGTTCTGCAGCCAGCAAATCTGTTCCTGGCCCCATTGTGATTGCAACCAGCTCAAAGTCCTGCTTGCTCCCAGTCAGGCATCTCTTACTCCATCCCCAAAAAACTCTGCTACACCCAGTGCAGACCCAGCCCTGGACCAGGGACAGAGGAGAAACTGGGCTGGAGGAAGAAGGGAAATAAGTGACCTGCAGAGGAAGGGAATTAGGTGGAGGAAAAGCCAGGAAGGAACTCAGGTCTGGCTGCTGGTGGCAAGGGTGACCCGAGACACTCAGCCAAACTAGGAGCAAAAGGGACAGATCTCCCAATCCCAATGCTGTTAGAGCTTTCTGGAAGGCTGGAACCCTCAAATGAATAAATCTCACTGAGTAAGAGGAGAAATATGAAGAACAGGATTTGCTTTTTTGTGCGTGTGTGTGGCTTTTTTTTTTTTTTTTTTTTTTTAAAAAAGGCATTTTAGTGGTTTATAAAGATTCCAGCAGCGCTCTGGGAAAGCGCAGCCTCCCGTTCCAGGCACCGTGCTCAGCACAGGAATATCCTGGCTCTCAACCTGCAAGTCTTGAGGTACCATAAATTTTTCTGGTGATAGTGTGTGGCAGGCCAGCATGCAAAACTTTTCCTGCTGCTTTACAATCTGAATCATGTTTTTATCACGGCAGCAGATAATCATCTCGCTCGTGTTCCAGAAGCGAAACTCTTGTGGATGTGTTTGAGAAGCCTGAAAATAAATATATTCACATGTGTTTGCCAGTGTTGCTGAACACATGGTGTGTCTCAGAGCCTCTGGATTTCACTCTCTTACAAACTGGCCACTCTTGAAGGCTCAGAAGTACAACTTCACTCCAAATGCTGCAGTTTCCTACCCCTTCCATAGCAGGCACTAATGCCATCCCCTACATGATGAATTAGAGATGAACAGAGATGAGTTAGGAATGAATAATGAATTGGAAAGCATGGATAATCCTCAAGATTTTCTCTTGAGGAGACTTTAAACCTATTTGGCTACAGGCAAGTAGATGTTTTTAATCTCAGTCGCCGTGTAGAATTTGCATCCTCGTTCCAGTGGCAGGGTGGGAATGCTGGGTGGGATCTTTAGGTGACTTGGTGGCAGCAACTTGTCTTTAGATACTGAGACTGAGATTAGAGAGGTTCAATTATTTTTTAATCTTATCTAGGAGTGTGCTTGTCAACCCTTTCCATGAAGAAATTTTCCCTTCTATCCAATCTAAACCTGCCCTGGCACAACTTAAGGCCGTTTCCTTTCTGTCCTGCCTCTTGTTCCCTGGGAGCAGAGTCCAACCCCCACCTGGCTCCAGCCTTCTTTAAGGGAGCTGCATTCAGCCAACTCATTTATCATCTTTCTATACCAGTCTTGGCCTTCAGTGGTTGTGTGGGAGTTATTTTTTGACTCCAGCAGGTACCTGGAGGTGAAATCTGTGGCACAGCCATTTGTGTTGCAGCAGTGCCTGAAGTGGGGCTGTGCTTCTGCTCTGGCTGTGCAGGTCTGGCCTCCCAGAATCCAACATCCAAATGAATAAAAACAGGAATAATAAAATAGGAAAAGGCTTGCTGAGAGAGAAAAGCAGCTGTGGAAGGGCTAAGGCGAATCTCTGCTCTCCTGAGAGGTAAATACAAGACATAATCATCTTTTCTCATCTCTCTCATCCCCTCCTCAGCTGAGGCTCCAGAAAGGATCACAAACCTGGTGGCTGCTTGAGCATTTTCCACCTTGGGTCCATCAGCTTTCAGGGTGGTTTAGAGGGTCCTCAAGTGTTTCCATCCCTCTTGGTGGCTGTTGTGCCTTGCAGGAGTTCATGTCCCTCAGCCAGGGCTGCAGGGGAGCTCTTGGTGGTACAGATGCAAAAACAGTGCTGCATGTGCATGTTCACAAGCGTGACACATCTCCTGATCCACCCAGGAGAGGCTGTGGAGGCACCTGAGCATTTGATACTGCTTCTTGTGTCCAGGTTTTATTCATGGCATAATGAAGGACTTACTCTTCACATTCCTTAAAATGTTCTAGAGCAAGTTCCATGCCCATGCAGAAGTATTTGCCTTTTTCCCCAGGATAAACTCTGGTTGAGTTTATGTAACTTCCCATATGTTGCCCTCTTCCTGTAGAAACTTGAAGATGAATTGTGAAATGCAGGGAGCTGCTTTAAAAGGATACATCCTCAGCTGGAGCTCGGCCTGTTTGTGGCCAGAAAAGGGGAACCTGGGAGCCCTCTGTCCCCGTTTCCTCTCTGGCACAGCTGAGTGAGCAGTGTGGGATGGGGCATCTGATGCTGCCCCATTGCCCAGCATGGGATGCTGCTGCAGGAGGAGGCCTTGGTGAGCTGGCAGCGGGCTCCAGAGCAGGCACGTGCTGTGAGGGTGGTGGTTTCTCCCTGGAGGGGCTGCAGCCCTGGCATCATTCCCTGCAAGCTCTTTTCTCCTTTGCAAAGCTGCTGAGTTCCCTGCAGTGCTCCCCTGCCCAGCAGAGAGGGTGGTTTAGGTGCTGCTTTAAGTCAGTGTTTACTGAACCACTTTGCTGGACCAGGTCTTGCCCGGTGCTGCTTGGTCTGCATTCCCATGGATATCACAGAATCATGGAATTGTTTGGGTTGGAAAAGCCCTCTGAGATCATCGAGTCCAACCATTCCCCCAGCACTGCCAAGGACAGCACTGACCCGTGTCCCCAGGTGCAACATCCACATGACTTTTAAATCCCTCCAGGAAGGGGGACACCAACACTGCCCTGGGCAGCCTGTTCTAATGCCTGACCACCCTTTCAATGAAGAAACTTTTCCAAATATCCAGTTGAAACCTCCCTGGTACAACTTGAGGCTGTCCTCTCTTCTCCTGTCCCTGTTCTCTGGGAGCAGAGCCCGACCCGCCCCGGCTGCCCCTCCTGTCAGGGAGCTGTGCAGAGCCACAAGGTCCCCCCTGAGCCTCCTTTGCTCCAGGCTGAGCCCCTTTCCCAGCTCCCTCAGCCACTCCTGCTGCTGCAGACCCTTTCCCAGCTCCACTGCCCATACCAAGGGGGTCTGAGGGCACCCAGTGTCTTGCAGATCCACATTTGTTGGCTCCTGTGGGACACAAGCCCAGCAGCTGTTTGGAGATTCATGGCTCTTGTTCACTGCAAGCTTGAACAAAGAAAGCCCTTCACCCATCACCCAGGTCAGTTCTGCTGGGTGATGGGTAAAGGACTTACCATTTTTGAAAGTTATCTTATCATTTTTGAAAATGGTTCAGTCCCAAGTTCAAGAGGAATTGGAAGCAGGGTGCTGGCAGAGCTTGGAGCCTGCCTCAAACTGGGGAATTACACAGCGTGTAATTAGGGTTTCCAAAAACATCCCTTTCCATTCCCTCTCCAACCCCCCTGGAGCAAAGCCAGGAAGCCCAGCCACTGAACCAAAGCCTCTTTTGGACTTGAAGGCTGAATTTGTCCTCTGACAATTGCTCTTGCTTGACTGGTGGACAGAGAACAAGGAAGTCTGTGCACAAGTGGGTGGGAGAGGTGGAAAGCCCTGAAGGGAAAAAGTGCTTCAGGGATGAGCCATGCAGGTCTGATGATAACTGGCTGGAAACTTCAGCCAGGGCTCCTGGACAGCCAGACAGCCTCGGCAGTGCCGGGAAAACTGAGCTCCTCCACATCCAAACCCAGGAATTGACCTATTCAGTGGGGTTTTTATTGAAGTTACTACAAGATCATGAGTGTCTTTAGGAAGCCAGGAACTTTGTAGTTGCTCAATACTCGCTCAGCTGCCTTGGCATGGGTTATTTGGAATGGTTTTATTTTTGTGGAATGGATTCAGAGTTACCAGCATTGGTTCTTTGGAGATGAGTGTGTTTAGCTGCTGTGGAAAGAGGTCCTGGCGAGGTGAGGCCTGGCTTGGTGACTCTGGCTTCATTGGAGGTGACATGACAGCAGCCTCTGGTCAGCACAGCAGATCAGAACACCAGTCTTGTAGTTTAATCTGTTTAAACTCTCTCTGCTGCACAAAACGAGTTTCTGCCTTGAATGCCAGAGTTTCATAGAATCACTGAGTCATGCAATGGTTTGGGTTGGAAGGGACCTTAAAAAACTCTCAATTCCAACCCCTGCCATGGGTAGGGACACCTTCCACTGTCCCAGGTTGTTCCAAGCCCCATCCAGCCTGGCCTTGGACACTTCCAGGAATCCAGGGGCAGCCACAGTTTCTCTTGTGTTTGAAGGGTACAAATCTCACCTGCTACAGTTTGGCTTATTTTGGGAGAGAATCCTCAAAACTGTGTTTTGAAGCCTTTAAGGATTCCTCTTCCTAAGGAACTCATGGTGCCATGTCTGTGCAGTGGGGTTTCATTTTGGGCTGTTCGGTGGCCCACAGGCTGAGAAAAGTGGCACAAATTTAAGGGAATTTACGTTCCTGAAGCCCTGAAATTCCACCCAGCTGTGCCAGAGAAGGTATCACTGCCTAGCTGAGATTGCTGCTTTGTATTTGATATTGACTTCTCCCTCCCCTGCTGCTTCATTAAGGCAGTGGAGTTACAGAAATGTCAGTAATTAGCTAATGAAGGACACGAGTAGTAGCACAGGAACAGCTTCCATAGGTGCCTGGCTGTTATTCCAGGGTTTTCAATCCACCACAGAAAGGTCATCTCTGCCACGCTCATCATGGCTGTGACTGGTCCCATCCTACATCCAGCACTTGCTGTGCCACTTCAGCTGTTTCCAGCTCCCTCGATGGTCGTGGCAGTGCATTCCATGTCCCCCGCCTCCAAAATGGGACTTCAGGCAGGCTCCCAGCCCCTGCCATCATATCCCAAGCCTGGGGTAGGAACAGGATTGCCACTTCCACTTTTTTTTTTTCCCATTTTGCCTGTTACAGGAATTGTTGCCTATCTTTTCAAGTATTCCTTGAGCTTCGCCTTCACTGGCAGGACTGGGCTGTTGGCATGGAGCATTTCCAGGAGGATTGTTTTGCTGTGGAGGTGACAAATGGCAGCTCAGCTGCTTTGGGATGCTGTGACCATTTCACAAGGGAGCACGTGGAGTGCAGAGCTCAGACGTCCAGGTCTCTCCCTGTCCTTACTGAAGTCCTTATTTAAGGTCCTGCAGGTTCTCTTCTGGGGAGATTCCAAGTTCAGCCACTGGGTTAATGAATTTTGGTGGGTTTTTTGGAGAACCAATCCTGTGTCAAGCCTTGGGAGGCTGTGTGGCCTCTGACCGGTGCTGTGACACAAACCCACCTTTGGACTTGGGCTACCAAGTCCCATCTGTGGGCCTGCTCTCAGATAACTGTGGCTTTTGCCATAGACAGGATGGTATTTTGTGTCCTTCCTGTAGAAAGCTCTTGCAGTGACCCTCTTTTGGCTCTTCAGCCAGTTCTGAAGCATCTGTGGCTACCCCAATTTGCCTGTGGTCACTTGATGTGCGGTTACAAATGACCCTGTCAAACTGCGGTGCTGGATGTTAGGTTAGAATCAATTTTTCTCATTGCTGATGGTTTTACTTCACATATTTTTAGAAGCTGGCCCCAATTTTACTTTGAAACAGTCAAAACATTGAATAAAACACTCCAAAGCTTTCAAAGCATTTGAACTATGTTCTCCCTTCAGACACTGACAGTCATTTCCATCCTTGATCTGACCCCATATATCTGCTCTGAGCTGTGCCCAGGTTGCAGAGGTCCTTGGATCTACCTCCAGAGAGAAACAAGAGGCCTGAAGAACATTGGGAGTGATAGTTTGGGGGAGAGGAACTGAAAATGAATGTGGTGGTTAAATCTGTTCTTGCTAATAAGAGCCACTTGAATTTATTTTTGGGTGCAATTTTGGTCCATCCTATTCTGGAGCTAAATTCACTACTTGCTTTTTGGATTGTCTCTTCCTTCCCTCTTGGCCTCCAGCTGCCAAACCCTCCCTTCTCCCCCCGTGCCCTGGCACATGGCATTGCAGCATCCCGAGCTCCAGCCCTGCAGACGTGCCAGATGGAGACACTGAGCTCGTGCAGGTCTCAATTTTGGAAGCAAGAAAAAAATGATGACTTGAGAAAAACCTTCTTGTTTGTACTGAATTTTGTCAGAGCCCGGCGATGTTGAACAGGCACCTCGGGAGCTTCGTGCCTGAGAGCTCCCAAGTGTTGCTGCTGTTCATGGAATGGTTTGGGTTGGGAGGACCTTAAGGACCATCTATTCCAACCAGCAGGGACACCTTCCACTAGACCAGGTTGCTCCAAGCCCCATCCAACCTGGCCTTAAAGCCACAAACATCCTCTGCTTTTAAAAACCTGTCCCCTAAAAGGTCTTCGTAGACAGAATCACACACCAAACACTTGCCCACTTGCTTCTTCCACTTGTGATTTTTGTTTCCTCTGGACAGGGTTGTTTCTCAGCAGCTTTGAGTGCAAGGATGCCTGTTTGTTCTGTCTTTCCTGGCTGCAAAGTTGAAACTCTTCAATATTCCTGTCTTCTGTGAGCTCTCTTCCATGAACTTTCCTTCATTTGCCACCCTCCTCCCATTTATCAAAGCCTTCCTTGCTCACGGATTTGGTGCCTGGTGAGAGACTGAGGTTATTCCCATTGTGTGGCACCAGGCTGCCTGCTGTCCCCAGGGAAAAGGGGAGAGATGTGAAATAAAAGGAGGAGTTGATGCTTCCATGCTTGTTGAGAAATGCTGGCTTTTGAAATGCCCTAAGCCTGAAGTCTCTTGTTTGGAGAACAGGTCTGATGTGCCTAACGATGCTGACCACTTCCCACTCCAATTGCCTGGTCCAAAAGGGATTTACTCCCTCAGAAATGGGGCTCATTCAGCTCGCTTTAGGTAATGGGCAGCTGAGGAAGCAACACGTTAATTTTTTCCTAGAATAAAACATCTCGCAGGGGCTTCATGTTTAACAATAATCTACGAAACCTTGTGATCTTTGATTTCAAGGCACGTGCTGTGAGCTGAACTCAGTGGTTTAGTCACAGAATCACGGAATGGTTTGGGTCGGAAGGGACCCTTAAAGACCATCTCATTCCCACCCCCTGCCATGGGCAGGGACACCTCCCACTATCCCAGGCTGCTCCAAGCCCCATCCAACCTGGCCTCGGGCACTCCCAGGGATGGGACAGCCTGGACGACCTGTGCCAGTGTCTCACCACTCTCAACAGGGAATAATTTCTCCCTAATATTCAATCCAAACCTACTCTTTCGTCCTGTCCTACAACCTCCCTTTCACCTTGGCGTCAGCTGTGCCTTTTCCACCATTAACATCTGCACTTAATATTCCCACTTCCTGCTTGGGAATAATCAGTGGGGTCAAGCCCTGTCTTGCCAAAGTTGGGTGTTCTCTGGAGCCCTGGCACAGCAGCACTGGCTCCTCTTTTAGTCCCTGGCTGAGCAGGGAGTGCCGGTGCCGAAAGGAAGGGAAGGTGTGAAGAGCTGACGAGTTGTTTCATGGCAGGGGTGAGCTGATGTAAGGTGGAGGCGGTGTTGTTTTGGAGAGTTTATTTTTCTGTTGCCTCCTTTCTGCACGTGTTGGACCACGTCTGGTGGTGAGTGAGGTGGCTCAGCTTGCTTACCTTGGCGTGAACACCGTGCTCTGGAGCAGCACCTTGTCCTGGCTGGTGCTTTGGCAGGTTGGCAAACGAGCTGGCCCACTGTGGCTGACACAGAGCCTGGCACAGGTGGCTCTGGGACTGCCTGGGGTGGGAGGTGAGACAAAGGGAGCTATCACTTCTGATGGCAGTGGCCTGAGTGATCATCCACCACAAAATTCCCAGCTCCATGCGTGTCTGACTCCTGCCTCTGGTTAGGCTGAAATGAAAATGTGGGAACCAGATGTGACCCGCCAGTACTGTCTTGTTTAACACCCTATCTCCAGATGTTTCCAGTTTGTAGTGCTAATTTCCACTTGCAGTTATCCAAGAGCTAAATCCAAGATGCTTGCTGCCTTTAGGAAGAGGAGTCCAACTGACCTTAGTTTCATCTCTCGCTTTGCTCGATCCCACATCTGTTGCATCCAGGTTGGACAAGCCTGTCCATCTCCAGACTGTCACTTCCATCTCACAATCATCTTGCAGTGAAGTTTTTTCTTCATTATCTGCATAAGAGGAAAGAAAAGCAAGAAGAATCGGATTTTTGCGCAGGAAATTTTGTGCTTTGCAAGGTCATTTCATCACATCCTTTTCTGAAGGCTGTAAGAACAGTTTTCTCCAAGGGATGCTCTTCCCTTGGGACTGCACATGCTTTTCTTAAATTTCACCAGCACATGACCACAGGGCACGGAAGGACTCACAGGAATGTTCCTAACTCCCTTTGAAAGGCAAGCTGTTCTTTCAGCCTCTTGCAGAATCACTCTGACAGGAGACGCTGTGATCAGGCTGCAGAGGCAATCGCATTTGTAATGTGAAAGACAGAACAGGGTCTCCAATTCTCATCCTTGACTGGCTCTGCGGCGACTCAAGGTAGTCCAAAAAAAAAAAACCTCCAAACCAACAGACCCAACCATTGCTTCTGACATTTGTGATTGGTCTGGGCAAAACATTAGGAAACAACATACTCAAGGGGACAAGATGATCTCATCCATCTGACTTTAAAGCAACACGCTCCCATGGAAACTTGTTTCCGTGCCTATTCCAGAGCACTGGCTGCTGCCCAGGTCTCCTCTGCCCTCCCTAGCCCAGCTCAGCTTAGTCAGCAAGTTCCAGTTCAACTTCTGCCTTTTATTTTGTGTCTGTACCTGAGTTAGATCCATTCCTCAGTAACCAGCTCTTTGTCAGAGGAAAGGCTTCCAGGATGCTGCCAGCAGCTCATTGTCCATTTCCTGAGGAGAACTGCTTGCTTTTAAGTTGTTTGCCTGAAATTTTGACTATTCCAGTGCAGCTAAGGCTTCCTGTGTTGGTTGACATTTTTGGGATGAAGTTCCAGCCACCCACATGTGCTGTCTGCAGTTAGTTCTGAGTCTGGAGGACAAATCTCTGCCTTAGGGTTTCGCCATCGCCGTGTTGTTGTTCCTCTGACATTGTGATGTGTGACCATCCTCGGTGTGGCAACTGTGATTTACAAGCAGCAGCTCCCCACCATTTATTGCTGTTGGATCTTGAGGGGTGTGGAGACAGGAGCTGGGCTGGAGTGAGCCACAGGGGTTGGATGCAGCAGTGTTGAAGGAAGTTGCATCTGGAGCCCGGTGGCTTGAGTGGGGATGGCTCTCCCATGGCACGTCCTCCCTGGTTCTTCCTCAAGTGCAGATCAGACCTTTATGATGTTCACAGCTCCTGACTGTAGAGACAGTGGAAGGATCTTGGCATCCCAGGTGGAGATGAGCTTGTTTGCATCCAAGTTACCCAAGGTTTTCCTCTAATAAAGCCTTGGCGTTCCTCATTTGGCTGGCCCGAACGCCAGGCTGGTTTCTTTCTTCTCTGTCATCAGAGGTGTGGTGTGGACTTTCCCAATAGAACATTGCTTATTCGATCCCATTTTTTGAAAAAGAATAGAACAGATTATCTTTTCAGGGCCTGACTCTTGCTGGTTTTTCGGGAGCAGGTGCTAGCAGCTGGTGTGGCCACAAATGAAGTGATACAGGAGAAGCTTGTCTAGAACTGACCATAGCTTCCTATCCACCTCTGAAGGATTTACCCTCCTTGAAAGGTTTCCATTTTCATTAAATCCACCCTGTAGCAATGAAACCTGAAAAAAACCAGGAACTCCCACCTCCAGCAGATGGACTGGTGTTGGTGGTGTTTGGGTTTTTAACTGGGGAGAATGAGTCAGCCTGTCCTCAGAAAGCACCAGGACTATCGGCACCGCTTGACCACCAGTTTCCTGTTGCTCCCTTTTGCTTCTCTCTTTTTCCTTTTGTTGAAGCTTTTAGGGCTTGGGTGCACGTTTGTGAGAGTGTCTGGATGTTTCCCATTAGTGGGACTCTACTGCGTGTGTCTTCTCTGCTTATTTTTTCAACGGGAGGACCAGAAAGATGCAGAGATCAAGTCCTTGGCTGAAGCTCAACTTGTAGAATCATAACTTTTAACTGCTGACCTTAGGCAGCTGTCACCTCCACAAATAAATCTTCAGAAATCAGCATTTTCACTGTAGGAATTCACACAACTCGATTGCAAAGTCGCTTCAAGCAGGACAGAATAAAACATATTAACTGTTTTGGGGTAAAGCTTTAAAGGTAGGTTAGGTCCCAGAGGACTGGTCACTGTGAAGTTATGGCAGACTCACTCCAAACTCTTGTGTTTGGTCTCTGGGATGTGGCCTTGGTGTCTCAGACCATGCTTTGCATGCTGGGCACTCCCATTTTTTTGTTGTTCATCCCTTTTTTTCCTAAAGAAAGGAACACGGGGATGTGCAGGAATGCCAGGGCAGAGCGTGTGTGCCCGGGTGCTGGAGGCCTATCTTTGTCCTGTCATCATGTGGGAATTTCTGCATGGAAAGCGGTGCTTTTGGGGATGGGAACCATCCCGACCGAAGCCAGAGCAGGTGGGACGCGCAGCCTGAACCAGCCCGTCTCGTTTATGCTTTATTAATTAGTCACGTTATCAGAGTCATCTGTGTTTTCTTCCCTTTTCTCCTTTCCAAACCAGTTCTGCTGCTTCACTGCCCGCAGAGGCTCTGATGAGGAGCTCAGTTTGAATCCTTGAGACTTGCATGGCAGCACTTGTTCCTTGTGGTCTGTGTTAGCACCGTAAAAACTTTGGGGAGAGAACTCAGAGGAGCTGTGGAAGCTCTGGGGATCAAACTTTTGTTTGAGTTGATGGTACTGCCTTAGTAGCACATCCTGCCCCTATGTACTGTCAGTGTCTGTAAGAATTTCCACCATGTGTTAATCACAGAACCACAGAATGGTTTGAGTTGGAAGGGACCTTAAAGACCAACTGGGTCCAACCCCTGCCATGGGCAGGGACACCTTCCACTGTCCCAGGTTGCTCCAAGCCCCATCCAACCTGACCTTGGACACTTCCCAGGATCCAGGGGCAGCCAAAGCTTTCTTGGCAAACTATGCTGCTACTTTCTGGAGGATGCTTAAGAACTGACATGGATCAAAAAAGTGACTGGATAAACTTGTGGAAAGAAAATGTAAAGATCCCTGGGTAGAAACAGTCCATGCTGAAGACTGGGAAGTGTTCTGGGGAGAAAATGGTAATGCTGGTAGGGGCCTGACCTTGCTTCACAGACTTGCTGCTGATTACTGTTGGAGGTGTTGAATTAAACAGATCTTAAGTGGGGTCTGTCATGCCCATTGGGACAGTCTCAAGCTGTTCCTGTGCACACTCAGTTTTAAGATTTTACTGAAAGAGAGAAAAGCTTTTTCAGGTGCTGGTGTGGGAGCCAGGAGTAGGGATTTTCTCAGATTTCCCTCTGAACCTTTATGTCGCAGCAGGTTAATATCTGAATCCTCAGTGTCAGTGCCCTTTATTTCTATGTAAGGGTGAAGTGAGTCATGAAACCCTTGCAGTAAACCCCTTATAGTCTCAAGCTGCTCCAGTGAAGGTTCAGGTCAGTCACTGGGAGGCAATTCTTCATGGACAAGGTGATAAAACGCTGGACTGGGCTGCCCAGGGAGGTGGTGGAGTTCCTATCCCTGAAGGTGTTTAAGGAACAACTGGACGTGGCACTCAGTGCTCTGGGCTGGTTGACAGGGTGGTGATGGGTCACAGGCTGGACTCAATGATCTCAGAGGTCCTTTAGAACCTGGGTGATTCTGTGTGTGCCCATCTCTGGTGCGGGAGATGGTGAAACAGGAGTTGGACTCCGTGATCCCTGCGTGGGTCCTTCTGAGCTCAGGATATTTTGTGATTCTCTGAAACCCCATAAAGCCAACCTGAGTTTCGGCCTTTCCAACACCTGGGTCTGTTTTACCACCACCATTTGGCGAGGTGAAGGGAAGATCTGTGGATTTACTTTGTCTGATGGCCTTCCAAGGAAAATTCCCACTCACCACAGAAGCAGCAGGATCGTCCCTGCGAACACAGCAGGGAAGTGACTTTTAATGATGGGCTGCCTTGGATACTGCCCAGATCCCTTCCCTTACAGCAGGACAACATGATGACCGTGTCCAGGCTCTTCCCTGGCACACACACTGAGCATATGTTATCCTTGAAGTCCTTTTCCCAGGCGTGGCATGCCTTTGTGCAGGCACAGCGTCTACCCTGCTAATAAGGATGCTGGTGTCTTCTATCAGCCACTTAATTGGGTCCCTCGGTGCTGGGCTATTTCCTGCTGCTGCATCCTCTTCCCGGAGCTACGCCTCCACCTCGGGAACTTCCCTGCTGATGAAGATGTGATGCCGAGCTCTCTGCCGTGCCCGGAGCCAGCCGAGGTTAAATCCCAGATAAAGCTTTGGGATTGCTCACAGCCTGGGGGAGTGGGGGATGCACACGCTGAGAGGTTGCTGGAGGCATTTTAATTGCGTTTTGTTTATCGAGTTGGCTGTAAACACAGCAGGAGGTTGCTGCTCCTCCAGAGCCCGGGAGCCAAAGGTGTATCGATCCCAGGGAGCTGTGGGACACAGGTACACGCTGGTGGAGATCTTAGCTGGGTTGTTTCCAGCTGAGGATGAAATTTCCCTGCATCCTGCACTTCCTCTACTCATGTCAAGCTGTAATGATTTTATAACACAACTTCTGTCAGCTGATTCCTCCCCAAAGCAAGAAGCCCTGTTGCTAGGAGTGGGGTGGGGGGAGAAAAAAACCCTCAGGAATACTCATCTTCAGCGGTCCAACACTGCAGATAACATTGAGTCACTGCTGAAAGTCTCAAAGCAAAACAGATGTTCAGTTTCTAGTGACTAAGTAAGTATTAAAGGTACCAGATGAGCAAAGTTTTAACTGAAGTATTTAATTTGTGGTTGGCAGCTGAGACAAAGCATGAGCAAACAAGGTGCAATGCAGAAATGGTCTCTCTCCTGTCTTACACACGCCAGTGTGTTTTCATAAAACCTTTTTTTGTTCCATTTTTTTCCCCATTTTTTAAATATGTCTTTCCGGCTTGACTCATTCTCTCTGCAGTTGTAACCTTTAGTTCTGGGTTGGAAGGCAATTATTTTGTGAGACATGAGACCAGTGGCAGGGTGAGTGGGCTCTTGTTGTTGCCTCTGTCATCTCGCTGTTTGACAAAGTCACTTCTCCAGGAGTGGCTTGTGTCTCTGAAGTTGGGGGTAATTACATGGTGTTCTCAAAAATAAGGAAACTGGACTTAATGGTGCATCTGCTCAGCCTGACTTTTGAATTCATGAATGAGTAGAAAACTTGGAATGTGACTGTCACACAGCTGTTAGCCTTCGAGCAAGAGACAATTTTTGATGACTATCTTCTTTAAAAAAAAAGAATTAGGATGAGGACTGTGATCCCAGGATTCTGGGCTCAGCCAACACTGGGAGCTGCTTGAGCTGCTGCTGGTGTAGGTATTGGGTTCCCATTGCTTTGATCCCTGGTGAGAAATCTGCAGCACTGCCTGGCTTTGTGGAACAGAGGTGCTGAACCCCTCACTGCCACTCAAACCTGAGCAGGTGATAACACAAAAGGAAGGGAATTGTGTCCTGCACTCCTGCTTCCCGTGTGCAGCAGGAGTGCACTGTGACCTTGCTCAGGTCCAGTGAATACCTCATGTAAAACTCATGAAAGTCCTGAGAAAGAGGACCCTGATCAGAATTTCCCTCCTTGTTAAGTCCATAAACCAGCTCACTGTGTACTTTCTGGAGGAGTGACTCGCATTTTGGCTGCTCAGCACCACAGGATGGACACAACAGACTTTGGATTGCTCTCCCTGGTGTGTGGGAAGTGGATTTGTACTGCTAAGCCCACGTGGGAGCTGAAGCCAAGGCTCCATCCTGCCAGTCCTGCAGGATTTAGGGGGTTTTTGGCAAGTTCTAGGTGGTTTCTATTAAGGAAAAGGCTTTTTGGATCTCTTCTGAGGGTGCCTCCCTTTGGAGGCTTTCTCAGGAGCCCATGTGCTGAGCACTTAATCTTCCACCCCACTTAAGGGAAGAGGGGCTGACACCAAACCCTGTTGGCACCTTCTTTCACTTAATTCTCACATTAAATTGTTCTTCTTTCGTCTTTTAAGAGAGTCTCTGCCAAAATCAAGAAGCTAAAAATTAAAGTAATTATTGTGGTGATGGAAGCAATCAAAGAGGCCACCAGGCTTCTGGTCTGAGTGCTGTGGAGGAAGGAGCAGTCTGGAATTGAGCTCATCTCCTGGGACACGCTGGGCTCCAAGAGTTAATTTTGTTCCTGACTTCTCTGTCCATGAGTAATCCATTTGTGCTGGGAGGAAATGGCAAGTTCTTGCAGTGAGGACAGGCTTCACTGCTGGAGAAAATGATGCCTATTTATCATATGATGCTCTCTGTGCCTTTTTTTATTTGTCCTTCATCTGAACTAAGCTCTTTGGTGACGAGCTTCCCTGTCTGACAGCAGATTTTGTAGTGCCCTACAAGTGTTTTTCTTCCCTGCAATTCCTCACACAGCCCCAGGCACCAGTTTGTGCTGGGGTCCCCCAGCTGGGGAGGAGCTGGACAGGAAAGGACCTGAGGGTCCTGCTGGACACCAGCTTCACCCTGAGGCAGCAATGTGCCCAAAAAGGACAGTGGTGGCCTGGGCTGTGTGGGACAAAACACTTCCAGCAGGTGCAGGGAGGGGATCCTGCCCCTCTGCTCAGCACTGCCAGGGCCACACCTGGAGCACCGGGTCCAGTTCTGCCTCCCCAGGACAGGAGGGACATGGCCAGACTGGGCAGAGCCCAGTGAGGGGACTGGAGCATCTCTGCTCTGAGGAAAGGCTGGCAGGGCTGGGGCTGCTCAGCCTGGAGAAGAGAAGGCTCCGGGGGCCTCATCCCTGTCCATCCACACCTGCAGGGAGGGTGCAGAGAGGAGGGAGCCAGGCTCTTGCCAGTGGTGCCCAGGCACAGGACAAGGGGCCGTGGGCACACACTGACCACAGGAGGGTCCTTCTGAGCATCAGGGAACACGTTTTGGCTGTGGGGGTGACCAGGCACTGGCAGGTTGTCCAGGGATGCTGTGAGGTCTCCATCTTTAGGGATATTGAGCGTTTATCCCCAGTCACGGGCAGCTGGCTCTGTGTGACCCTGCTGAGCAGGGAGTTGGACCAGATGATCTCCAGGGGTCCTTTCAGACCTCCACCACTCTGTGGTTCTGAGACAGGGAGATGAAGGACCTCAGGAGATGCAGGGCTGGGCTGAGCCCTCTGCAGGGGTGTGACTTGTGCACAAATGCAGCTACATTTGGCATGGAACAGCTCTGTGTGATCACATCTCCTCCGCTGTAAGAATGTAAAACGGCTTAATAATTCTTCTCCTGCTGTTTTGGATTAATTTCTGTCTTTATGCTGTGTGTTTTCTTTGCTTGCTTCCTCCTTTCACCTTCCCAGCTGTCTCCTCCGAGCAAACTTCCGTGACTCTTATTGTTCTGCTTGTTTTCATTCTCCTTCTTGGGTAAATGTATTTTTTTTTCAAGTGTGGTTTCCTAAGGCTCTGCAAAATGCTCTTTCCCTGCTGCATTTTGAAGTATTAGTTGCAAAAGAAAGGGTAAGGAGCCTGAATTCAGGTGCATGTCTTCCTTTATCTGCTTTTCTTTTAAAAAGTGACTAAAGCCACTGATAAATAATGCTAATTTCTGCTGCCATCTGTGAATGCAGGACCAAGCTGTTTCAGAGCAGCATTTTTTGTGCTTTCTCTGTTCAAGGGGGGGGAGAAGGAAAAAGGCTCTTTGGTTCAGCAGCAATAACCTATCTCCCACAAGTTGTAGTCTGTGCTCCCATCTACCACTAAAACCCAAAGCAAACAAAGATTCGTGCAGAGACAGGAAACCTTTTGGGTGTAATTGCCAGGAGGTCTTTGCTTTCATGATTTTTGGGTTCACCCAGAAAGGCAGCCGAGCAGGGCTGCGGTTCACTGGGGTGGATTTATTAGGAGCTCTCACTGGGCTTTAATTGGACATTTTTGGCAGCTCTGGGAGTTTCAAACACCCTCTGCAAGAGTCTCTTGGCCGTGCTGAGTGAAAATGGCCCGTGGAGGGAGGGAGAGAGGGAGGGAAGGGGCCGGTTGGTGGAGGCACAGCTGAGCTACACCCTGATGACAGCCCTGCCTCCAGGCTCCTTTATTTTGGCCTCGAGCCTTAGTTTACATAATCCTGCCCTGATCCCTCATCTTCTGCACAGATCAGCCTTAGAAGACCCTCCAGTCTGACCAGATCGAACTGGGAAGGAGGTCTCTCCCATCATCTGAGCCAGGAAGTGCTGGTATTGCTGGAGTCAGGTGGCTCTGGCTGTATCAGAAGAACTCACCAGTGCCAGGACTTGATTTTGGGGGCTCCTTTGGAGGCTGAAAAAAACCCAAAACAAACCTTGAACATGATCTGGAGAGCTATGGCATAGGTCTGGCTTCTGGAGCCTGTGTAGTGAATAGATGCAGCCCTAAATCGGGAGGTCTGACCTGCAGAGTCCTCGTGGCTTTTTCTCGTGTTTATCTCTATGTGGTGTGAATTTCCCAAACCAGAATTGGGCTGTGATTTAGGATCACTTTCCCAAACCAGAACTGGATTGTGATTTAGGATCACTTTCCCAAACCAGAACTGGATTGTAATTTAGGATCACTTTCCCAAACCAGAAGTGGACTGTGATTTAGGATCACTTTCCCAAATCAGAATTGGGCTGTGATTTAGGACCAGTTTTCCAAACCAGAATTGGGCTGTGATTTAGGACCAGTTTTCCAAACCAGAACTGGGCTGTGATTTAGCATCAGGTCTTTAGGGAAGCTTGTCACGGCAGTGTGTAATGGCATAATAAAACCCTAACTGCTTCACTTTAATGTGTCAAATGACTCACTTACAGTGTCATCTGGGAGAGATGAGGCTCTATGAGATAACTAAGACTTGCATGGGGAGGGAATATTGAGTAATGGACCCACAGCTATAATTGGAGGAGGAATAGATCTTCCATTTCAGATCTGAGGAAATGGTTTATCTGCCCAGTCTGTAAGTGAATGATTCTTCTCTCAACTTCCTCCACATATTCCCCACTTCCTCTGTGTAATATTCCTGTTATTTATAACTGCTGCATAGAATCCTAGAGGCAAATGCTGCCTGCATTTCTAAATTATGTAGAAGTTGAGGTCCAACAGGTTGGTGTATAGTCCTGACCTCCTGGGAGCAAAGAATTTATATGGAAGCAGGGAAAATACTTATGTCCCTATAACTAACCCCCTTTTCCCTATATTCTGAATAAAGAGCAGCCCTGTCCATCTCCTCCCATCCCACAGGAAGCCAGGGAAGTGGCAGACAGACATACCAAGGATTATTATATTTGATCAGGCTTGGAAATGGGCTGGAGATAAAGCCCTTGTTGTTTACTGGACCATTAAACATTTATTATCATCTCTCCAGCGTGCTGGTGGTGCTGTAAATAATAGCTGTGACCAAAGAGTGGGGTCAGCAGTTGCCTTTTGCACTGATGTTTGTAAATGGAGAAGCAGGTCCTGTGATTTTTTTAAGAGCTTGGTTGGGGGGAGCATCTGCCCAGATGCCGTGGAGAAGAGGGGCAGATGAGCTGGCAGGCCAGAGCTCCTCTTTATCACGAGGAAACGCTGAAATCTTAGGAAGTGGGAGAATTTGAACAACAATGAAAAAAGATTAGGGCTAGAGTTAGGAGTTAATTTATCCCTGCCCTTCCTAACAAAAATAATGCCCTCAGATCAGAACAGATTTTGGATCTGGATTTAATTAGGTGGAAGGAGGGTTCGGGCCTCTCTCCCCCAGCTCAGCCACGCTCCAAGAGGTATTTCCATCATCAGACTTTTATTTCCCTTTCCCCCCACCTTTCCCAAGCTTTTGCAGGGAGAGGAGAAGCGTCGCCGCAGGGCTGGAACTCGGCTCATGGGGTCTGAGCTGCAGCACCTGGTCGGATGGTGGGGCTTTTGAAAGGGGGAATATGAAGGGATTATTCTATTGCTGGGAGGCTGCAGCCTGGTGATTCCTACCGCAGGCAATCCCTCTGAAGTCAATGAGATTGGAAAGCGTGTAAATCAGTATGGAATTTGGAGTTTTCGTGGAAAAGTGTGGGGGGATATTTGTTTCACTTGCATATAAATTACTTCTAATAAGGCTCCATAGACACGACTGATCCTTCTCTTGCACTGTTGCTCCTTCCAGTGCCAGAGTTGCTCTCGCCATCCTCTCATTTTTAAATAATTTTGCAAAAAAAAAGCCTCCTGCGTGGGAATTCTCTGTGGCTGTGAAGCGTTGCTGGGAATGACTCAGGCGGGAGCGAGTCCTCGTGCGCTTGGGACCCGCGGTGTGAACGGAGAAAGGAGACAGGCTTGTTTTCATACTCTTCTCATTTTGTGTCTGTGACACGTTCCTGTTCCACCATTCAGATGTCGTCAGGCTGAGGGATAATTAGAGGGAGCCTGTTTTGCTGCAGAGCCGGATTGGGAATCCACATTGCCGTGAGCAGGCTGGGTTATTTGTTGGGGAATGCAGAGCGGTGGAGTGGGTTGTCCAGGGAGCACTGCTGCACCATGAGGGAGAAGATGTTCTGCTTCTCCTTCCCTCTGCCTGCAGAATGTATCTTCTTTCTCAAATTTAAAATAAATCCGTAGGAACACAGAACAGTTTGGGTTGGAAGGACCTTCAAGACTGTTGAGTTCCAGGACAGGTGGCAGGGACACCTTCCACTAGACCAGGTTGTTCCAATCCCCATCCAGCCTGGCCTTGGACGCTTCCAGGGATGTTGGATGTGGGGATGTTGGTTTTTACAGTGGTGTTCTCTAGCCTGGAAGTTTCCATCCCTTACACCCAGATGTTTAAGAGGTTCCTGGGAGCTGCTCTTGGACCTCTCAGGCATTGGTTGTGGTGCTGCCTTTGCTGTGGGTAGATGGTTTGGGTGCTCACTGTGAGGCTTTAATGCCCTAATAAAGCATTAGAACAAAGAGCATCAGCTTTTCTCTTGCTCCACTGAGGAGGACGTTTAATTTTGCCAGATGTTCCCACGGCACAGGTGGTTTCGGCTGTTTCAGACTCACCTTACCTTACAAAAATGCACCCTGCCTGTTTGTGCTTTGCACAGCACGTGGAAGATGTGGCCAACTTGAGTTGAAAATGAGATCTAAAAGTGGAGGAGTCCTACAGAAAGTAACTGAGGAGCCAAATATATACAGCTGAATAACTGAGGAGAGAACCAGGTCCCGTGAAGCTGGTTGCCAAGGGAATAATTCACTTGTCTCTCCCCCAGCCTGATGGAATATTGTTTTCCTCTCCTCCTTGCCAACATACCCACAGCTCCAGAGGAGCCACTCTCACTCCTGTAGATGCTTTAACTGATATATTCCTAATTCCACCTTGGGGCTGTTTTCATGAGCAGAGGAGCCTTTGAAGGCACCTTCCCCTGTTCCAGGCCTCCAGAAAGATTTGTGCTGTCCAGACGTTTGTCCTCTTTTTGCACTGGTGCTGGCTGGCCTGATGAGTACCCAGCTCGTGCCCACAAACTTTCACTTTCCTCTCCAAAAATAAGGGCGATTTTAAGGCAGCGGTCTAGATTTGGATGTAAAATCTTGCATAAAAGGAGATCTTTCCAGCTTCAGGCCAAGTGAGGTATGATCTTTGTTGTTCTCTCTGCAGAACAGAACAATTTAAGATTAATTATTTTTGTTATTCTTTAGCTCCTGGTGTATTAAGAGGGCATGCAAACTTGGGTTATTCCCCAAAACTTGAGCTGTGGTCTTCAGTCTTCCTCTTAACCATCTCCATGTCTTCTGCAGGCTGGTGTTCCTCCATCTGAGCTTGGAATACTTGGACAGACTTACTCTACACGGGGTCTCCATTAGTGGCTGGGACAGTCTCAGTTTAGTGGGACAATCCCAATCATCCACAACAAAACCCGAGCACTTAGGCCAGAAAAAGGCTGTTTGTTTAATGTGGCTGAGAAAGGACTCACTTATCTCGGCACAAGCCACTCACTGGGTGTTCCTCTCTTCCAGGGCTCATCGAGAATAATCATCAGCCTTAGCAAGGATTGATTGTGTGCTCCTCATCCTCCTGGTTTGGTATTAATCGGAAAAAGCTTTGGCCGTCGCGTCGGGGAGGCGAAGAGGTGAATGAACGTCCCTTTCAAGGTACAGTAGAGCCATGGGTGAGGTGTTTGGGGTGTGGAGGTGGTGCTGGTGTAGCCTTTGGAGGTTCCAGGGTGTACAGCTTCCTCATGGATTCACATCCCTCGATCCTACACAGAGAAACCTGCGCTCTGTCATTCCCTTGTTCAATCCTAATGAACGCCGTCTTCTCAGGCTGGGGGGGTGTTGGCTTTGTTTTGGTGCAAATTTGGATAAATCCAGGGCTTTCTCTTCATTTACTTGAAAGAATCTTTCATTTTTGAAACTTCTGGAGTTGTGCTGTGAGGTGCATAGAGTTTGGGCATCAATTTTTTGTGCTCTTTTGGAGAGGGCTTTTCTTAAGTTTCTTTCTCTTGTCTACACAAACCAGTCTTAGACTAAAATATACTGAATTAGTATTAGGCTGAAATATACTCTTACCTTGGTGCAGATGGGCACAGAATTCTTGCATGAGTGATTTATTAAGGAGGGAGGAAGAAAAAGGCCAGAGACTTTTTGAGGAAAGGAAGGCCATGGAGTTAGAAGGAAGGTTATGGAGTAAGAAGGAGCATTACTCAGGACATTGGTGAATTAAAACTCAACATCCATTGGGGAGTTTGTGGGAAGTTTTTCTGGTCTAAGTTCTTCCCGTGGTCTGACCTGTGGAAAAGATTGAGGAATGCTTTTAAAAATTAAAAAATAAAAACCCTACTGTAAGATTTCTTGTTGGGTGTTTCGAAGGACTCGTTCCAACCTGAGTGGATTCAGTGCTGGGATGGTGCTGCTGGAGTAGCAAGGGGAGATGTGCATGTGAAACCTGGGGATTTGTATAAACAAGGTCTTTTCCTAAAGCATTTCTTGTTGCTGTGGCTTTCACAGGTTCACCCTGTCTGGAGAAGTAGTTTGTGTTTGTGGTTTGATGTTTCCTTAAAGCTTCCACACAGGGTCCTGCTGACACTGCCTGCTTCACAAACATGGCCAGTTTATGGTTTCATATAAAAATTCTTTGAACTCATTGCAAATCTGATTTGATACCTCGGTGCCAAACTGAAGCCAGCCCTAACTTTTAGGGTTGACTAAATCTTTCCCCTGGAATCTGTGTGGTATTTAGCAGTGAGTTTCAGATCTGTGTGTGTTCCTCTCCGTGCTTCACTGAATTTTGTGTTGTGTTTTGCTACGTGTTTTTTCAAGTCTGTTTTATTTTTCCCACTTTTTGATTTGGGGAAAACTCCTATTGAGGTCAACAGCTGAATGAATCCCAGTAACTAGGGCTGTCCTGTGCAGGGCCAGGAGTTGGACTTGGATGATCCTTGTGGATCCCTTCCAGCTCAGGATATCCTCTGATTTTAATTTACTCAGAAGGACCAACTGCCCTAGGAGAAAGCCTTTCTCTTTGGTGCCTTCTTTTCCATATCTGATTCCATTAAGAACTAAGTTCAATGAGACAGGAAAAAATCATGTATGATGCTCAGTGTAAATGCTGATAGCCTAAACTCCATTCCTTTTCCAGTTTTTGCTGGTATAAGAAAAGGATTTTGTAGAGAAGCAGGAGCTTGGATGTGCCTGTCAGGGCTTCTGAGATGTCTGGGGTTGGAATTCAGCGGCCAGCTGGAATCCTGAAGCTGCTGGGATTGGCAGGACGTGCCTGGAGCCACATGAAGAGGAGTGGCTGTGGGCTGATCACTGTGGACAGTGCTGTGACTGGCCAGGTGAAATGGTCCCAGCAAAATTGCTTGTGTGTGAGTGGTTTGTCTTGCATGATGAAGCCCCATGTGGATGTGACTGTTAGCTGAAGTGAAATAGTCCCTCAGCATCTTCCTTTTGCAGCAAAATCAGATTAAAATTTGGATTAAACCAGCAGCTTCTTCAACAGAGCCCTTTTGGAATAAGACAGCAAAGTCCACACTGAGGTCACGGGGCTTGTTCAGCTGCCTTAGATGGTGTGGGATTCTAGGAAGGATCTGGAGTGTCAGAGGTGTCCATCGTGCCAGGAACCTCTTGACTCCTGTGGGCTACTGGAAAGACATTTTGGGCCGAGTGGTTTTTCTCTCTCTAAAACAGGGGTTATGAAGCAGCTGATGGGAGCTGGATGGGCTTGTGCGCCCTTTTCTGCCTGTGTTCCATTATCCATCACTTCCTGATTGGTGTCACGGGGCCAGAGCATTCAGATTCAGATTATGTGGGGGGAAAGTGATGCCTGAAGCCCATACAAATCTGCCCACTGAGATGTAATGCTAGGTTTCTGGCCTTTGTTTGCACGGGTCACGTTCACTTGTCACAAGTTACCGTCCTCTTTTTGTCAGCCATTTCAGCAATGTCACACATTTATTCCAGCTCAGACCTAGTAGCAGTAGTGCTGGCAGACCAGGGGCCTGTGTTTGCAGAGCACAGGTGAGAAGGCTTCAGAATTCAGATCTGAAATGTTGGTTATATCCCAAAAGGTTTTGCTTGTGCAACTGGAAACCTTGGGATCACAGACATCGTCGTGCTTCCCGTTCTGGTGGCACCTCTGAGTAGAGGTCACGGTGGTCTCAAATCAAAATTGGCTTAAAATGCATCACTGGAGGAGGGGAAGGAGGGTGGGAGGTAGGAACAGACCCACTGCCAAACAGCTGCCATCTGTCCCAGAGGGGATGAGTGGGAATTGTAGAATATTTGGGTTGGAAGGGGCCTTTAAAGGTCATCTCATTCCAGCCCCCCTGCTATGAGCAGGGACATAGAATCATAGAATATTTGGGTTGGATCTTCAAGATCATTTCATTCCAACTCCCCTGCCATGTGCAGGGACACCTTCCACCATCCCAGGTTGCTCCAAGCCCCATCCAACCTGGCCTTGGACACTTCCAGGGATCCAGGGGCAGCCACAGCTGCCCTGGGTACCCTGTGCCAGGGCCTCACCACTCTCATAGTCAAAAAATTCCTTCTAAAATCACCCAGGTTTTTTTTCCATCTTAATTATTTTCATGATCCCAGCAGGTTTATGGGAAGGGTAGGGGGGAAGCATCCCTGCCACCGTGCAAAACTTGTAACAGCAATATAGGAATGTGGGCAGGATCATCTTCCCCAGGCACTTCAACCACCATCCCTTCCTTAGGCTCACAGAAATAGTTTTGTTCAGGAAAATCAAGGGCCTTGTTCAAAAACGCTGGAATTTCTTTGGAAATTCAGCTTTCAAAGTCCACAGAGAAGCCACCTCCGCTCCCACAGCGGGTCGGAAGCTGGGTTTTTTGGGATTGCTGCCAACAAACATTTCTTGGAAACCCTTCCGTGTGCAGTGCGAACAGTAGGACAGGAGGTCTGGATGTGAACTCTGGATGATAAAACCAGGGAGGTTTTGGCAGGGCTGTGTTTGGATGCCTTGTTCTTGGCCTTTCTCCTTGGGGCGTAGGGGCAAACCCCTGCCTGGGCCGGCTCAGAAACTTCCAGCTGACTTTGTAGCAAAGCTGGATTTTCCACTGACTAGGAAAGTTTTTCGGATTGAAAAGCTCTCTAATTTTTTGGATGGATTTCTCCAACCCGGTGACTACGTCCAGTCTGTATTTTTGAATGAAACTGGTGCTGAACTTTCCCTTCAGGGGCAAGAATTTTCATAGAAGCATGGAATGGCTTGGGTTGGAAGGGACCTTAGAGACCATCTGCTTCCAAAACAGGGACATCCTGCATTAGACCAGGTTGCTCCAAGCCCCATCCAGCCCAGGGACTCCTTGAAACCACTCCCTGATTCTATGATTCTTTGAAAATGGATGAAGCTGTAGCCTGGAGTATCAATTACTCCTTAACCCAGGTCAGACTTCCCTCTTTTTTTTCCTGTACAGGTTCCCCATTGCTTTCTCTGAATCCCTTCTTTCTATTTCTTTTTGGGAAACTATAAAATTTATGTGGAGAAGGAAGGAAAATCTCTTTCTTACTGCAAGGGCCAGGTCAGCATCTTTTTTAAAAATCCCTGTGAGAGCAATTTGTCAGAAAACCTTGTGGGAAGCAGGGAGCTTGAGCCAAGTGGAGCCAAGCTGAGCCTAAATACCCTTGATTTGAGCTCATATCACCAGCAGGAACAGAAATCTTCTTAGCAGTGACTGTACAGGATAAGGAGAATTTCCCAAAGGATGGGCTTCTTCCCTAAGTTTCATTCTCCGAGGAGGCCCTGAGAAAAGCAGATCCACTGGGAAGTTGGTAGCTCCAGACAAGTAGGTGCATGCACTGGTGTGCATTCTCACCTGTAGGTACACAGAGAACTCTCCCAAATTGCCCAGAACCTGAGAAAATGGAGATAAAATCAAAAAGGCAATTGCAGTTAATTACGCTTTCAAGGCAACTGGAGATTGGTTGGAATCCTGTGGGATTTCTGAGGTCTCCCAGTGAAATCTCAGGCAGAGTGTGGGCAGGAAGGTTTGGTTGCCGTGGTTGGAGATGTCTCAGTTGTCACTGTCACCTCTGGCTGTTGGGCTGTGCATGGCACAGATGTCACCACCAAAACACAGTTATTGTCTCACCGCAAATTCTTCATAGAAGTTTTGAGTGTCTATTAAAAAAAAAAAAAACCAAAAAAACCCCAAGCCCAAAAAATAATTTTGTGCATGACTGAACTTCGTTGATCTTTTTCCACCCACGTACTTTCTTGCTTCTTCCCATCCTCACCAAAACCTGGCCTGCATTTTGCATTTTGGGCGATGGAAAGAAGCCACATTCCAAGAAGTCTTGGATATCTCTTTGGTTTATAGAGGAATTGGGATGTGACCAAAGAAATGCCAGAGGTTGGATGTTCAGGGGGTTGCAGGTGAACTGGTGTGGAATAAGGCATAAAAATCCATCACAACAGTTAAATGTCTTATTTTTTATGATGTGAGCCTGGGAAATTAAAGGAAGCATAACTTTTAACTCCAAAAGAACCAAACTCTTGAGGGATTCAGCAGTGGGAGTGACAAAATACACAAAGCTGTATGGGGCAGTATTTCTTGCTGTGCCCTTCTGTTCCTGTGGGAATTTAGGTCAAAACATGCTCTGCTAACTTCAGAATTTTGCCTGACCCAAACTTTGGGTCTCCAAAGACATTGTAACCACATCCCATCAAACTCATTATTACCTGAAATTGCACTATACATTTTTTGGTAGGTCCATGTGAGTGTTTGTTCAGACCTAGACTTTACCAGTAGTAGGAACATGTGATGTTTTTAAAAAGATAATACAGACTTGGTTTTATTCCCTTAAGATGGCAAATCTTCCTTCAGAGAATCATGAATTAAACAAGACAGTGCCTCACAGCAGGTATTAAGGAAAAAATAATAATTTTTAAAAAGCCTTTAGAATGCTCTTTCCCTCTGGCATCTTCACTCAGGTTCTGCAATCAGTAATTCAGAGTTTTTTGTGGGAAGGGGAGGCGAGATGCAGGAGTTGATAAGACTTCCCCAAGGGTGAGAACTTCAAGAGCTGGGACCTGAGCATAAATCTCTCTAATTCCAGCTCAGCACTTCAGTGTGAGATCATTATTTTGTGTGATTAATCTGTGCAATGCCTCCAAAGCCTCTAAAGCCATAATCCTGCACAGGCATTGAGGAATCCTGCTGCCAGTTGGAGTATCTGGGAGTCTCTTGCCACCCCCAACACCTTTTTGCTGTGACTTTTAATACAGGGAAGCATTTCCTGGCCTTGGTTTGTCTTACTCTGATGTAGTCATCAGGGCTGATGTAGTCTTCTTTAGGGAATATTGTTTTCAATAGGTACAGAGAGTTCTCAGTGCAAAAATCAGCTGAAATGCTGATATTTGATAAGTACAGGTGCAACAGCAGCCATGACAGGTGTCAGTCATTGTTTTCTTACAACGATGAGTAATGTGTTCTTAAAAGTCATTTCCTAAAGACAGGACAGCAGTAACAGGACAGTCTGTGTTTATCAACCCCTCCATCCCAAATAACCTTCAAAACCTCTGAGCAATTCCAGCCACATTTGAGAAACCTCAGAATCTTCAAATCTTCCAAATTCTGTGCAAACTGAGTGGTGAAAGGTGGGGGGGTTGAGTGGAGAGACCATGAGACTTCCCAGACTTGATGCAAATTCCTGCAGTGTAAATTTACTTCTTAGGTAATCCGTGTTTGATTTTTAGGATGATGCCAACTCCTCAGCTGAGGTCATGGCGTTACCAAAGCCTCAAGTGTGATGCTGGGCACTCACTTCGCCCTTCCGCTGCGTTAACCCCGATTTTATGTAGGATGACTTCATCCTCCTTCTCTCAGAGGCACGTGCTGCCTCTTTCACAGGCATTAGGAGATTTACCAGCAGCACCTCACACATCTCAAACTCCTTTTGAATCCCATGGGTGCCCAGAGCCCCGGGAGTTATCTGATGCATCACGTTGCAAACTGTGAAATTGAAGATTCAGCCCCACTTTGATGCTCTGGCTCTGTGAGCAGCAGAACTAATGTGGCTCAGCATACTAATGAGGGAGGTATTTATTGTTCAGGGCCTGGATGGTGTTGAGCTTCACCCTTGAAAAATTCCCGGGAGGCTGCACTTCTTCTCGGGATGGGCCTTGTGGAGTCCTCAGCAAACAACCGGTGTCACAGCGGAGGAGGAAAAATTCCAACTTTAAAGGAAATAACCCCAAAATGAAATCCTCTAGACAATTACAGAAGATCTTAAGTAAGGAAGGATCAAAGTGGAAATCCTTGCTTTTCATGGAGAGAAAGTGAGGATAAGACTGAGGCAAGGTGTAAGCCGACAGGTCACCACAAGGATAAAATTAAGATGCTAACAGCTTTCGGCATTGCTGGGGACATCAAAAGTGTTGTTTTCATTTTGGAGAAGCCCTTCTCCAGCACTGTCCATGTGGGTCACTGACATCTGTTTGTTTTAACTGGAAAGTACCAAAATGAGTGAAAGTGTTGCTTTCAGCCTTGTCTGGGCTTGGTAGAAAAGCACTTGGAGCTAAAAGGTGGTGTTAGTGGTACCTGGAAATACTGACTGGAGAAGGATTCATTGAGATAAAACCTCTTTATAAAGACAGGACTTCAAAATTCTGTGGGTTTGTCAGGTGCCACATCCTTTAGGATTTCCTGGAAAATCCTTTACGCTCCTCAGAATCCTTTACACTCCTCATATTTGTCATCTGGGCAGTTTAAATTCTCTAGAAAGGGGTGGGGGATTTCTTGGGAGTATTTTGCTTGCAAGGATAGCTCCTACCTGGAGGGGAGAATGCCATGGACCGAGGGCCTGTGTGAGACAGTGTGGTGGTTTCTGGGAATTTGAGGGATTTCCCTGGAGGCTGGCCAGGTTGGAGATCCAAACCTCTGAATTACGTGTAATGTAATAGCTGGATTAATTAAAAATCACAGGATCATTTGGGTTGGAAAAGATCTCCAAGATCATGGAGTCCAACCTGTAACCAATCTCCCCACCTTGTCACCCAGAGCAGAGCTCTGAGTGCCACATCCAGTCGTTCCTTGGGCACCTCCAGGGTCCACCTCCACCACCTCGCTGGACAGCCCCCTACACTGCTTAACAACCTTTTCCATGAACAAATTCCTTAAAATGAGATGGTCTCCCAAATATCTGTGCCTTCGACTGAGCTGGAGGGCCACCAGAAGCAAAGATGATTTTATTTTAGGTTCCCTTAGCAATGAAACGTGCATCAAAAATCCCAAACACACATTTTACTCCACTTGCTTGTCCTCTTCACATCCAACTTTTATATTTCTGTGATGATCTTGACTTATTCCCACCAAGAAAATTAAATTCCTGCTGAACTGTCTGGAATTCAGAGCAGCACCTTGACACAGTGTTGCTTGGGGAACCCAAAAAGTTTTAGGAGCCTGACTGGAAATTCCAGCAAACCGGGACTGTTGGCAACCAACTTCCAACTCGGAATCCTCCAGGAGCACAATGCACTACAATTATAGCAGCTTTCCCGGGTCAGGAAACAAGCGCTGCCACTGCTGTATTCCTGTGTGTGATATTTCTGACACACAATGTTATCTTGGGGATTGTTACGTCGGCTTTTATGTGGCTCGGGGAGGGTGGGGCGGAGGTTAATTGGTCACGTTAATGGTTTTCGTGTTCCTAATTTAGGCTCCGAGTGCTGTCCTTGGGTTCGGAGGGAGTTACGAGAATTATTCATTCTATTGTGGAGCTGTCACATCTGTGGTGTGGGGGGATGGCTCCAGCTACAGCCCACATCACTGAAAAAGCTCGTTCAGTCAAGTTTTTTGGGTTTTCTTCCTGCTTATGGCGTGTTGGAAAGTCATGAGACTCCCAATGGGTGGACTTGCTCTGAAACCAGACCTGTCTGTACGGATTTACATCCAGCTGGACTTCAGCTGAAGGACAGGAACTGCTCACTGTGTATTTGTTCAAACTCATCTCTGGCAAAATGTCTTTAATTCACCCAAAATGTGTCTTTTTGGACATGTATTCTGGAAAAGCAGTGGAAACTAGTGCAGAGTTCATGGCTTTGTGGTTTTAGGGCTTTTTTCCTTCATAGAATTACAGAATTATATAATTGTTTGGGTTGGAAAATGCCTTTAAGATCATTGAATCCAACCCTTAACCCAGCACTGCCAAGGCCACCACTAAACTATGTCCCCAAATGCCACATCCACTTGGCTTTTAAATCCCTCCAAGAGTGGTGAATCTACCACTGCCTTGGGCAGCTGTGCCAGGGCTGGACAACCCTTTCCATGGAGAAATTTTCCCTCATATCCAATCTAAACCTCCCCTGGTGCAACTTGAGGTCATTTCCTCTTGTCCTCAAAATATAAAAAAACCCCAGAAATTAAAACCCCAAACCACTGCAACACCCAAACCCTCAACTTGTTTTGTTTAGTGACCATTCCTAAAATACTTCTGCTCACCAAAGCTATGGAAATAGGCACCTCATGCATTGGTTGAGGTGTACAGCTCAATGAAAAATGAAAAAATAGATTTCTTTTTTTTAATTATTCTTCATTGTCTGGTGAGAGCAGAAGAATCAGCAAGGAAGTTAAAACTGTGGGGTCCTCAGCCTCCTAATGGTTCGAAATGCATCTTTTTGCATGAATTTAAAGTTAAAACGTGTTCCAGGCCAGGTTGGACACAGTTTGGAGCACCCTGGGCTAGTGGAAGGTGTCCCTGCCCTTAGCAGGGGGTGGAACTGGATGAGCTTTCAGGTCCCTTCCAACCCAAACCATTCTGTGATTTAAAAAAGATATTAAATGCCTGACCCTTCTTCTAGAAGCTGAAATGTCACAGCCATCTTGGGGTGCTTACAGAAGAAACACTCAAAACCATTCTGCTGGTGATCAAACTTCCTTTTCATTTATGATGTGCCCCTCTCACACATAAAAAGCTTATTTGCTAAAGACCATTTGCTTCTCTCCAGCCAGACTGACGAGGCTGGTGCTTCGTTTTATAAGAATCAAAAAAAAAAATCACTTCTGAGAGAGCTCTTCGTGTCATACTTCCTCTATTCAGGACTCCAAGTCTTTCACAAAACTGAGCAGAATCCCATGGGGCCACAGCCATCCCAGGGTGGTGGGTTGAATGACTTAAGTATCTTTTTCTAAACTGATTTGTGACTGTAGCTTTAATTTATTGCCTCCTCTGTAAACCACAGATATGTTTGTTATTTGCAATTACATGGTAAAAAAAAAAAAAAAAAGAGCTTTATTTGGATTTTTAAGTCATTTTTGTTCTTTGCAGTGGTATTTGTTGCAGTGAAATCCTTTTATGAGGCTTGTGGGGAGAGTTGGGTTGAAAAAGCTTCTCAAAGGGACACGTGACAGGCAGCAGCTCAAGGAAAGGATAGGTTGGATATTAGGAAAATTCCTTCATGGAAAAGGTGGTCCAGCCCTGGGGATTTAAAAGCCCTGTGGATGTGGCACTGCTGGGGGAGCAGTGGGCTGAGTGATCTCAGAGGGCTTTTCCAACCCTAATGGTTCTCTGATTCTAAGGATAAAAATGAAGCTTTTATCTCTCCATGGAGCCTGAGTAGTGCAGGGTTCGCCCAAGTCAACATTGAATATTTGGAGTATTCTTGTTTTACTGTAGGAACTCTCCCACCTGAAATTTAAACACCTACAGGAGCTGAACTTCAGTTTCTCTTTCAAAAAATTGTCCCCATGACAGGCACCCCATGGCCTGATGTTTATGGTCACCATATTCACATACCTTGAGTCAGCAACCTCCCCCTTGTCATTTATCAAAATTTTAAAATGTTTACACTGAAATTTCCCACATGTGTAAAAATTTCTCTGTTTTGCTTGACTGAATCTGAAAATTTTGCATTTTTAGAGCAGAGAGAAACTTGTGGTGCAGATCCAGGGATTAGTGATGAAGTATTTTGGAAAAAAATTAGGTATTATGTTGGTTTCGAATCCATCAATCCATTAAAAAAGCAGAAAGAGAGGTTGCCCAGAGAAGCTGTGGCTACCCCTGGATCCCTGGAAGTCTCCAAGACCAGGTTGGATGGGGCTTGGAGCAACCTGGGACAGTGGAAGGTGTCCCTGCCCATGGCAGGGGGTGGCACTGAATGAGCTTTAAGGTCCATTCCCACCCAAAACATTCTGGGAATCTCAGAGGATTCTGTTCCAAAGGACACAGTTTCCAAACACGCTGTCCAGCAGTGCTGATTTTGGGAGGCTCTGCTGTCTGGATTCCAGTCTGTTGTGAAAAGGCATCTCATCCACGACATGGTGGAGTTGTAGGCTCAGTGCACGGAGCAGCCAGGCGTGAAAAGAATTAAATTGCTCATAAATATTTTACTATATTTAAAAAAAAAAAAACCAACGTTGCCCAGTAATTGCTTTCCTATCGGTACCTTCTGCCTGCATGAAAATAACATATGCCAGCATGAACCCCAGTGGCAATGGGGAAGGATTGAGTGGGAGAAAATGAGGTTATCTCTTGATCAGTATTTTATGAGCTCAATAAAAATATTTTGATTGGGAAAAGTAGTGCACTGTCCCTCAAAGAGGCACAGGCTTCTTGTGATTTCTGTGTCACCAGCGTTGTTTGAGGAGGGTTGAATCCCACACGGCTTAAAAGCACCAAACCACTAAGACCAAAGGATCATCTTTTAACAACTCTGTCATCTGCTTTAAATCCTTCTCATTTCTCCAGCCCGAGTGCCTGGAAGGAAGCTGGAGCTCTTCCCTCAGGGCATTGCTGCCTCTGGCTTGCTCTGGACACCTTTTGTATAGGAGAGAACTTGTGAGCAGGGGCAGATCAAAGGGCTTTGGGTTCAGGGTGGTCAAGGGTGGTCTTGGGAAACAGCTGCTCCTGTTTCCATTTGTCCTGGGCATGGACATGAGGTGGCTCCAGTTAAGAGAATCCCAGAATGGCTTGGATGGGAATGGACCTTAAAAGATCGTCCAGTTCCAAACTCTTCCAAACACCTTCCACCATCCCAGGCTGTTCCAAGCCCCGTCCAGCCTTTCCTTGAATATTTCCAGGGATGAGACAGCCACAGCTTCTCTGGGCACCCTGTGCCAGGGCCTCAGCACCTTCACAGGGAACGATTTTTTCCCAATATCCCATCTAACCCTGCCTTCTGGCAGTGGGAAGCCATTTCCCCTTGTCTTCTCCCTCCATTCCTTTTCCCCAGTCCTTCTCCAGCTCTCCCGGAGCCCCTTTAGGCCCTGGAAGAGGCTTGAGGTCTCTGGAGCCTTCTCCAGGTGAGCATCCCCAGCTCTCCCTGCCTGGGTCCAGAGCAGAGGGGCTCCAGCCCTTGGAGCATCTCCATGGCCTCCTCTGGACCTGCTTTAACAGATCTGTATCTGTGTTCTGCTGGGGAGCCCAGAAAATGCCATTGATTCAGTGCCTTGGCACAACCCTGCAATTCTTGGCATTGGGATCTGGCTGGAATTACTGAGCTCACACTGCTGGGAAATGAGGAATAACCCCAACTCATCCCAGGAGCTGTGCAGGTGCAAAAGCTGGTTGGTGAGAGCTGCAGGGTACAGGTCCTTTGTACGTCCCTGCCCTTCCCTGAGCACACTCTCCATGCTCCCTGCCTGCTGCAGGTCTCTCCCTTCTGGCGTTGAGAGCCTCTTTCTCCATCTCTCCATCCCGTGGCTCAGGAGGCAGCGGTTCCTGATGGATACAGCACAGCGGATCCTGGCACCATGCCACCAGCCTCGCCGGTGACCTCAGCAAAGTCCCTCTCTCCCTGCTCCTGCTGCTTAAAATCGAGGATAAAAGGCAGTATCTCACAAAAAGGAAGGTCTGAAGGTGATGCTTGCACGCAGCTCTCTTTGTTGCAGGTGTCTGTTCTCGCGTCGTCCTTCTCATCCTCAGAAATCTAAAGGCTTTGTGGCGGCGTTCAGCAAAGGACTGCAGCGCACGGGTCTTGTGGCAGTGTGCAGTTAATCACCAGGCTGCGTCCAAAGGAAAAGAGAAACCCTTTGCTCATAAAAAGGGATCAAGTTTTGCATCAATCAAGAGATCTTTGCAGCAGCACGGAGCCATTGCTGGGAAAATTCATGGGGACCTCAAAGATAAGGGAACCGGGGTGCTGAGCAGCGTAGGGTTGGATTTTAAAAACCCCACAGCTCGTCTCTTTTTTTTTTGGTTGTTAGAGGAAATTGTGTGGGCAGAAGTAGTGGTAGAGTCTCTGCACTTGTATCAGGGAAGCTGCTGATGGGTTCCACCAAATATTTTCATGGCGAATTGAGATTGTGGAGGAGATAAACGATAGAGCTCTCCAAAATGCCTGCAGGTTCCTGGGGAGGGATGGCAGACTGGATTTCTGGGCTTTGAGGGTGCAGCCGTGGGGGAGTTATCAGGAAGACAAAGAGATAAATCCAGGATTACTGCCGGGATGTTTGCTGATAGTAAACAGACCTGCAAAATGTGCAACAGCCGCCGGGAAAACCGTGAGCGCCGATGCTGGATGCGGTGCAAACATCCACGAATCGGTTAAAAAAAAAACAAAAAACCAAACCCTCAGTGCTTAAAACGAGTTCTGCAGGGAGAAGAAATGGAGATGCCAAAACTGGGAGGAGCTTTGATAGCCGGCGTTGAAAAGCCGTTTCCTGAGTGGGAGGCTGGAAGGTGGATCCTGTAGGTTTGAGTAACACGGGAACGCTGCCTTTCCTATTCCTGCCCGCATTCCCTTTTTTTTTTTTTTTTTTTTTTTTTTTTT
>VXAC01005029.1:541812-584975 GCA_013399225.1 Rhipidura dahli | reverse complement strand
TTTTTTTTTTTTTTTGCTGGGCCATATTTATTATTTCGCATGGGCTATAACTTCCTCGTCGGCGCACGGGGGTGCGGGGAGGGGGGAAGGAAATGGCACTCGCTTTCTTCGCAGGACTTTGGGAAGAGCTGCGGAGTAAAGGTTGGCTCTGAGAGCTCGGTAGGAGCGCCGCGCTTCCGAGCGAATTCCTGCAGGTACATCGGGTGCAGAAACCTGAAACCCGGCATTTGGGGCGCGGCAGAGGAAGATTGCAACCTGTCCAGTTTTTGCTTTGTAACGTAACATACCGTGGAAAAGAGCCCGGCTGGGTTTTTTTTTTTTTAACACTTTTTTTAGGCTTGTAGTGGCTTCACGGTTTTGGGGCGCTCCCCAGCCGAAGGTGGTTGGGCTTTGTTTGCCTCCAGAGCCTTGTTTCCCTTCTCACAGTCACAGTCGGGCAGGAAATGGGTTTCTCGTTCAGCCAGCCTGGTTTTCTCGACAGCAAAAGCTCCCTGGGTCCTGCTGGGAAGCTCTCCAGCTCTGCTCACCCCCACGCTTCTCAGTGCAATTCCTCCGGAGCAGCATCCAGCCCAAGCTCAGCCTCACCTGGCTCTGCACGATGCTCCTTGAAGTTTTACCTCAAAAAAAAAACCCACTCGAGCAGCCTTTGCCTGTTCCTTTTTATGTCATTGTACAAAATGTGGCTGTCACACCCACCGTCTTCCTTTTAGGTTTTACCCAGTTCTGGGCTCCGGGTGCCTTGAATAAAGGGATTTATGCCTGGACATGGCAGCGGCAGGCTTTTCTCCTGGCATGACCAGACTCTCAATGTGACATTCAGAGCTGTAAAACACTCCCTGACAATAGCTGGTGTTGTTCAAAGAGCAGCATAAATAATCAACGGGTTTTTTTTTTTCTCTTGGGGTTTTTTTGGGTTTTTTTTTCTTTTTTTTTTTTTTATGTGAGAAGAATAACATCTCTCCAGGCTGGCTGGGGAGGCGAAGGGCAGGCACTGTTGGAATGTGGAGGGGAAACCCAGGAAGGGGTGACATGGAAAACAGGGACTTGAGGTCGTTTTCTAGAAGATTTTTAACATCATGGCACTGGGCTGTCTCTCAAGGTGTTGGGGACTCTGTTCTGTTCTTTCCTACACACATTTTTATGGAGAATTGAGTAATTCCATGGTCCAGGTTTCTGTGTGTTTGCAGGGACCTTGTGGCTCTGCACAGCTCCCTGATAGGAGGGGTCAGCTGGGGTGACAGGGACAGGAGGAGAGGGAACAGCCTCAGGCTGGGCCAGGGCAGGTTTAGGTTGGATATTGGATAAATTTCTCCATGGAAAGGGTTGTCAATCCCTGGCACAGCTGCCCAGGGCAGTGTTGGGAGTCCGCATGCCTGGAGGGATTTAAAATCCACGTGGATGTGGCACTTGGGGACACAGGGCAGTGGTGGCCTTGGCTGTGCTGGGGGAATGGTTGGATTGGATGGTCTTGGAGAGCTTTTCCAACCTTTTTGATAATCTGATTGTACCCAGGGCTTTATCCATCTTGAAAACCTCCAGGGATGGAGATTGCCCAACCTCTGGGCACCCAGCTTGACTGACCTCATGGTGGAAAAGCTTCTCCCTGCACCCTGAACATCTCGATTCATCTTCTGCCCATCACCTCCTGTCCTCCCAATCTCTACTAGCTGGGCTCTCCCTTCTCCCTGATGTCCTTGGAGATGCTGGAAAGCTGCTAAGTCCCCTTCCTCACCCAGTGCTGGTAGCTGAGTAAGCCCAGAGAGAAAAAGGGACAAATATCTGTGTGTTTGTGCACCTACTACATACCTCACATTAAAATTAGAGATGGAAACTTGTTGAAGAAGTTCCCAAAAAGATGCATGAGCAATTCGATGATGTTTTCTCCTGGTTCATTAGCCCACATGTGTGGTAACTTGCCTCTTCAGAAACTTTAGTAGAAAAATGTGTATTTTTAAATTTTGCTTCAGTTTTTACATTCCTAGCTGTCAGTGCCAATAGGTGACGTGATCCCAGCATTATTTTGTCAATTAGGCATCTTTTTGGTGCTGTGACCTGAATATAGGGCAGAGCAACTGCTGATTTAATCCTCTTCAATACAATTTTTATCTCCTTTCTTATAATTCTTTTATAAAAAAATCAAGAATTTCACCCCTAAACCAGCTTCTTTTTTGTTAATTTCTCCAATACTGTGAAAATAAAGCACTGAATTAAATATATTTTTTATAATGAGCGTGCAGAGAGAAAAGCTTTTGTTAATCCTTTACACAGAAACTGATCCCAACCTCATCTACTGAAATTTTATGTTTGTAAAAAAACTTACTTAAATATGCTTATTTTCTTTTAAAAATGTTTTAGAAAATGAGCTTAAACTGGGGGAGGAAAAAAACCAAAGCCATGCAGTAGTTGTGACCATTCCCAGAGTCTGCCCAGCACGTGCCGTGGGTATGAATGAGCACTGGCAGTTTTGTCTCGGGGCTGGATTAGGCACAGTTGCTACTGGAAACTGCACAGCCCGGCTCAGGGAGGCTGTTCCTCTCCAAAACACAGTCCCTGCCTGTGGCAGGGGGTTGGAACTGGAGGATCTGTAAGGTCCCTTCTGACCCCAAACCATTTTGTGGTGCTGTGAAAGCATCGCCGAGAGTGGGGAGCTTGCTGGGGTGGTGAGGACGTGCCCCATCCAGCACCACTAAATGTCACTTAACTGGGCTTTGACCTCCAGCAGCATCCAGGGGAGGCTTTTCCTTCTAGGATTTGCTTTGAGCTGCAGTGTCCTTGCCTTCATTTCTTTTTAAAAAGTCTCTTTTCGGGATTCAAACCCCTCCAAAGTCTGGGTTTTTGCACCGTTTGGGTTTCAGCCCCGCTGCTTGCAGGGGCAGTTGTCAGTCCCGGAGCAGCGACGGCGGATGGGTTTTGAGATGTCAAACAAAAGCTTTTGTGCACCGTGGCTGGTGTGTGCTGCTTTCTGCTGTCAGGTGGGAAGCTGAGCCCTGTGCTCAGCCCGTTCCTCCCCTGGTCTTCCTGGTGAGTCCATTGAGCTGGCCCCCGTTGGTCAGCAACACTTTGGGAACGAAGCTGTGGGACTAAGCTCCCAAATGTGTGTGTGTCAGCTCGGGAGTGGTGCCTGCCCTGCTGGGTGTGGGAGTGCACAGAACTGCCCACGGGCAGTCACCTTTGCACACTCATTCTTGCCTGTCAGAGGGGTTGGACTCAAAAATCCTGGTGGGTCCCTTCCAGCTCAGGACATTCCGTGGTTCTACTCTGGGATCTCTGATCTGTGCAAAGCTCAGGGTGATTCTCTTACCTGCAGCTCCTGCATCCCATTCATTCCTTCTAGACTCAGTCTAATAAAGCCAGCCTTAAACTGCAGCCTTTGTCTGTGGAGAAGAGACAGGGTGGTGTGTCATCCCCTCCAGAATCACTGGCAGCTCCAAGTATGGTCTCTGCACAGGGCTTGTGGCATTTCAGTACCTAAAGGAGCTTAAAAAAGAGGGAGAGCGGCTTTTTATACAGGCAGATAGTGATAGGACAAGGCGGGGGGGTGGGTGTTTTAAAATAAAAGAGGAGAGGTTTAGATTAGATTTTAGGTGGAAATTCTCTACTATGAGGCTCTGGCACAGGCTGCCCAGAGAAGCTGTGGCTGTCCCATCCCTGGAAGTGTCCAAGGCCAGGTTGGATGGGGCTTGGAGCACCCTGGGACAGTGGAAGGCGTCCCTGCCCATGGCAAGGGATTGGACTGAGATGATCTTTCTGGTCCCTTCAATCCCAAACCATTCTGTGATTCTGTGACACCTTTTGCTACAGGGAGATCTGCCCTCCCTGTGCTGACCTGCCCTTTGCAGGCTGAGATAAACACAGTCAGGTTTTATTTCACCCTGGCAGCATATTTTAAAGTTAGGCTGACAGAGCAATGGACCTGAGAACAGAAAAGATGTCGAGGCAGCAGTGATTATTGGGAGCGTTAGAGCAGCATGGGGAATGCAAGGATGCAGGACTAGTACGAATCCTACTGGGTTGGGTTGACTGGATTACAAAAACTACTTGCTTTTAGGGTCTTTTTCAGATATTTGCTCATATTTTTGGTCCTTGAGTGCTGTGCTTGAGTGAAATCCCCCTGCCCTTGCCTTGGGAGGTGCTGCTGCTGTCAGTAGCTCTCAAGGCAGCTTTGCCACCAGGACCAGCCTGCCCTGCTCTCTGTTGCCAGAGAAATCCTCAGCCCTTGCAGAGCAGTGACCTCTAGTTTATGCTTCTATACCTGGAATTCTCCCTAGAGCTGTGTTGTGCAACAGGGAGCGTGATCCCACATGTGTTTTATGTAAGCCGGAGAGGATTTCAGGTGTTGTGTTGGAGAATCAAAGCCTTCTTTGGGGGAACCTGCAGTCTGACTATCCAGTTGGACAAGCTCAACTTTCCCTGCAATTTAAATAGACTCTGCCAGAATGTTAATTGTGCCAGGCTCCAGAACTGCCTTTTAACTCCTTGGGGAGCGTGCGGGGTTTCCAAGCCACCCTCACTCTCCTGTTTCAGTGGAGAGCAACAGCTTTGAATGTCTGTGTCCATCACCCACTCGTTCCCCTGGAAAGCTTTTATGGCTGCAGTGTGTCCTTTGGGATAATCCAGAGCATTTCAGCTCAAGAAGGTCCTTTCCTCCCCACCTGCTTCCCCACTGTGTGCAAGTGGGGATCTCCCTCAGAGCAGTTTTTACCTTTATTCATCCCAGAAATTCCCCCTCTTTGAGGCCAGCTATTTGATACCTATAATGTCTTGGCACTTCAGTTCTGTTCACTTGTTCTCAGTTTATGGCACTTTCTTAACTAAGTTCAACCAGAAAAAAACAGCATCCAGAGAGAGAAATTCCTGTTTATTGTGAATATCAACAACACTGGAGAAACAGCTGTTCAGATCAGGGCAAACTCACTCAAAAACCATTATCTCATTTATTAGAAGGCAAGAAAGAGCTTCAGGTGTCAGAGATAGAGAAGGGATCATCCCCAGTTTGGTTTGTTGCAGTATTGTGGGAACACAAGTGCACTTAGTCCCAGCTGGAACTGTGGTAGAACCTGTCCACTGGAAATGCTGGGAGCTTTACATGGATGCAACCCTGCCTGCTCACAGATTATTATTATTATTATTATTTTTACCATCTGTGAAAGTTTCTGCAGCAAAACCTTCCTTCGCATAGAGAAGGTTTAGGATAGAAAGGAAAACAGGCATAAATTAAGGCAAAACCATTTGGGTTTGTTCTTGCTGCAGGGCAATAGTGGGAAGAGAAAAAAGAAAATTAACCTCCTTTTTCCCAGGATACTGCCTTACCTGGAGTGTGTACCTTCCCTAAGTGGTGGCAGATGGATTTCTTTGTTTTTCTCCAGGCTTGTGAAGCATCCAGGATTTTTGGAGGAGCAGCTGTGTACCTCAAGAGTTAGGTTGAGATGTCTCCTTGTAGCCTGGCATATTCCAGCTGCTGCTCCTGGTAGGGTGGGCCTGTCACATGCAGGGTCTTCTGATGCCATCGTGGACTCTGTGGCAGCTGGGATGGTCTTTAAGGTCCCTTCCAACCCGAACCACTCTGATCCTATGTTGTTGGGGATCTGAGTACTTGGCACCTTCTCTGTTACTTATTTTTTTAAAGTTTAGGTAATTAATCATCTCAAACAAGTCCTGGTAGCTAAGGTAGGACAGGATGTCCATGTGGGAAGTCAGTGCTGGTTGGACACTTGGCTTTCACTTGAGGGAAGGACCTGAGTGAATTTGAGCTGAAAATGTGTGGGTTTAAATTTTAGAAAAAAGCCAAACACAACTTTTTTAAGCAGCATTTTGCATTTTAAACAAAAAATACAGAGCTATAATAGACCTTCCAGAGAAGCAAAAAAAATATTTTATTCTTGGAGTAGGGTCTTTACTGGAGAAAGAAAACTGAAACCCCCAAAGGGAACCGAGACCTGTGGTCACCTGAAGCCTGCAGGAGATCACCGAGACGGATTAACGGGAAACTCCACAGCTGCACACAATACCTGCCACCACAGCTCAGTCAGAGCTTTCCCATCCATGAGGAGGTCTCATCCGTGAGTTTTGGCTCCACTTTCCATCTCCAGTGTGCCCAAAGGTTACAGAATTCCCATGGTAGGGACTCCCCGTGCGGAGTTTGAGGGATCCCGCTGCTGGTGTGATGAGTTCTGCAGGTTTAGTGCTGCTGTCCACTGTATCCCCCCAAAAGAAACATCAAAACCTCTGGTAGAAAAAAAATCACATCCTACATCTTTTGGGAATTTTGGAGGTGGCTCCTCCAGGGCTGCACCTCAGAAAATTTACCCTGTAGCTCCTTCGTATTCTAACAACACCCTTAACACTTCCAGACCTGATGCACGTGAGGGTTTGTGCCACAATTCTTCTCGTCCTTTTGTCTTCTGAGTCCCCACAGACTTCAGTGGTGTTTGGGGGTTCAGGGGGATTGTCAAAACTCTGAATTTCATCTGGCCTAAAAGCTGCAGCAGAGCAAACATTATTGTTTGGTGCAAAGTGCTGAGCAATCTACAGCAGAGAACAGCCTGGTCCTGCAGCGTGTCCATTCCTTCCCTCTTTGGAGCTACCACAGGGACTTTGTTGTGTGGGGGGGAGTTGTGTCCAGGTTTAGGTTGGATATTAAGGACAATAATCTTCACAGAAATGGTTGTCCAGCCCTGGCACAGCCCTAGAGTCTCCATGCCTGGAGGGATTTAAAAGCCATGTGGATGTGGCTCTTGGGGACACGGCTCAGTGGGGGCCTTGGCAGTGCTGGGGGGAATGGTTGAACTTGATGTTCTTAGAGGCGTTTTCCAACCTAAATAATTCTATAAAATCAAGTGGATTTATTCACAATCTTTACTTTGACAGTGACTTTAGAGCCTGATGGCCAAGCTGGGAGCTGAAGCTCTTTATGAGCACATTGAAGTGGAGCAGTGACAATGGCAGAAGTGAAACCCATTTTCCTTTGGTCTCTGCTGCTCTGACTTAATTTTTTTTTTGCCCATGTTCAGCTTTGTTAAAATACTTACTCTGCTCTGTTGTCATCTGCTGAGGGTTTGAGGTTCATCTGGAGCAGGATGGGGTTGAGGTGCCACAGGGTTGTGTAGGTGTGCAACAGGGTGTCCTGATCAGCACTGATAACAGATCTGGAGATGCAGACACCTGGCCCTCAGAAAGGGGCCACCAACAAGGGTTCTGAAGAATCCAAGTGTCAATGACAGGCAGAAAGGAGCCATTGCTTTTTGAGCTTCATGACCTGCTGTAGCTCTGATCTCTCTGCATCCCAGAGGAGAGAGGCACAATATCCTGGCTACACCAATGTTGTATTTATATCCACAGCTCAGAAATCCATCTGTGGGAGGAATGAAGAATATCCTGTTGCTGTCCAATGCTATAACTTGCTGGAGCTTGATCCTTGGGTTGCTTCCTGAACAGTCACTCCATGTCCTTATCCCTGTCCCTGTCCCAACTCCTGCATGCACAGAAATCCCAGCCAAAACCACCACCTGACTCCTGCATCGTGTGGATCTGCCTGTATACCAGATCCTGCTTGCCTTCAAGTGGATAAATCTCTGCCTGGGGCCTGGCAGGCTGTGGGCTGGGATCTGGTGGAATGACAGGTGGGAAAACCCAAGTGAAACCTCTCCCATCAGGAGCAAGGATGTTTCCATGGCAGTGATTTGCACTGGTGAGCAGAGCAGGGAGTGGCATGGGATATGGGACACGGCCCATGTGTCCCTTGGTCAGACATGGAAATTCTTGAATTTGACATTTGGCAAGTAAAACGCATGATGGGAAATGGGATTTATTTCCCAAAACTTTTAGGGAAGCACAAATCAGAATCCTGGAATGGTTTGGGTTGGAAAGACCTTGAAGTCCATCTCATTCCACCCCCCTGCCATGGGCAGGGACACCTTCCACTAGCCCAGGTTGCTCCAAACCCTATCCAGCCTGGCCTTGGACACTTCCAGGGGCGGGACAGCAACAGCTTCTCTGGGCATCCTGTTCCACTGCACTCATTCACTCCCAAAATGTCCAGGATACAGCCCAGCCTCTTGCAAACTCTTGGTGTGTGTCCCACCTTCTCTGTTCATGCAGTGGGTCAGATTAAGACAACTTCCCAAAAACAAAACCAGCCCCGAGCCACCAGCAGAAGTTGCCTGTGAAGCATTTTGTGAGGTTCTGCCCCAATTCTGCCCCGAGGCCACTCATGTCCCCAGTGCAGTGCTCAAAACCTTGTGACCATTCCCCCTTCCCAGCAAACCCAGGCTGGGCAGAGGACTGGTCGTGCGAGTGGGTTCTTTCCCCCCTTCATAAGTTTGTTTATTCATTAAGGAAGTCAAAAGAGGAAGAGGAATAGAAAGGTTGCAAGTGTTTTGCTTAGAAATGAGACCTCAGTGACAGGGCTGCACGTTGCCCTGTGTGGGACACGTTGGGCAGCTCCAGTGTCCTCAGTGGGAACTCAGGAAGACCAAGGTGCCCTCCCAAGGTTTGCTCAGGTAGGGTCACAGCTTGTTTGTGTTTCTGCTGACATCCACATGGCCCAGAGTTGCTATGGAGCCAGGCTGGAAGAGCTGGGAGAAGTGAAGGCTCCAGGGAGACCTTTCAGCACCTTTCAGTGCCTGAAGAGGCTCCAGGAGAGCTGGAGAAGGACTTTGGACAAGGGGCTGGCGTGACAGGACAAGGGGGAATGATCATTACATTGACTGAGAGTAGGTTTAGACTGGATATTGGGAAGAAGTACTTTACTCTGAGGGTGGTGAGGCCCTGGCACAGGGTGCCCAGGGAAGCTGTGGCTTCCCCTGGATCCCTGGAAGTGTCCAAGGCCAGGTTAGATGGGGCTTGGAGTAACCTTTGTGGAAGGTGTCCCTGCCCATGGCAGGGATGGAACTGGATGATCTTTAAGGTTTCTGCCAACCCAAACTATTCCATGGTTCTATATGCCACTGTTTGACTGCCAAATCTTCACTAATGAAAGCCTCTCATGTACAGTTGGGCATCCACTGGTTTCCCAGAATGTGGCCATTTGTGCCTTCCGGGAATTCTTTTATTCCTGACTCTGTCACTTGAATTTATAAAGGATGCCTCTTTTCAGACAGCTTTGCCCTGTCTCTTTGCACACTCCAATCTAAAAAAACAGCAGGGACTGAATTTTACAGGCACTGGGAGATCGTGGGATGTTCCTCCTGCGGGGTCAGGCATCAGCCCTGCATCCCATCCACGGGAGCAGACCTGGACTGCAGCTCGGAAAATGCCAGGGTATGGTTTCTCCGTGCACACAGAGAGGGCGAGGAAAGGAAAGCAGAGAGATTTGCCAAGGGAAATGGTCCTGTTACGCACAGAGTGTTTTCTTTGGGTGTTTGTTTCCCACCCCTCGCTCGGGATGCGGAGCTCGGGTTGGGAGACGGAGCCCGCCGGGTTTATCTCGGGGTGTGGCGTTGCTGCAGGCTCTTATCAGGTGTGTCCTGGTGAGCGAAACCATTTGAACAAAAAGCCTTTCACCTCCATTTGTGCACAGTTCCTGCGCTTGGCCAGGGGTTGGTGTCTGCACCGGCGTGGGACTGGTCCACAATTTATGTGTCTGCAAGAAAACTGATGGGGTTTTTTGGTCTTTAATGCATTCTTTTTGGGGAGGGAAATTGTAGGGTGGATTGGTACGGATGAACGAGGTTAGAAATACCAGTGAGGCTGCATGGAAACACCAGCACCAAAGTGAATTAGATTAGAATGATAGGATATTAGAATTATAGAATCATTTAGGTTGGAAAAGACTTGGTAAGATCAGCTCTGGAAGGAGTTGCCATGGTTTATAAGCGTAGGAAAGCTTTTCCTCCTGAAAACTGCCAGCTTGTTTAGCTGTCAGGAGAGAGCCGGATGCTTTCCTTGCTCTCAGCTGCTCCTTTAGCTCTGACAGGCTGTTTGCTGGGATGAAAGGAGAGACAACAACAGGCAAAACTGCGAGAGCTGCCGGCGTTTGTTGCTGTCACACCTGCGTGGTGGCACTGCCAGCACGGCGAACAGGCAGGTAGAGTAAATAACGCTGGGGTTTTATTTTTTTTTTCTTTTTTAGTTCTTTTCTACAAGAAAGGAGATAACGACTGGATGCTGTCCCATTTTCAGCCTAGGAATTGTTTGCCAGACTTGAATTACAGGAATTGCTGTAGTGAGGCAGAGCAGCTCCATTAGCTGGGAGCTGGCAGGGGCTGGGGGAGGCTTCGCACGCCGGGGCCCCGCGTTGTGCTCCCGTCAGGAACAATTAAAGGAGCTGTTTGTGATGGAAACAAAACCAAATTGGGCTGATGCTTTAAGGGGAAATAAAACAGGGAAGAATAACTTTATTGAGCTTGTTTATTAAATCTTGCTGTGTTCCCTTCTGAGCAGCAGAAACTGTTGGAGCTGCTGGTGCAGCCAGCTCATGTTTTGTCTTTGCCTTTTTTGAACTGATTTGGTGTGGAGAAGCTTTGGACAAAACCTTTTCATATCCCTTTGGCTTAGTTGCAATCCTAAACTGATCTGCTGGTGACAGACTTAAACTAATTATCACCAAAGAGTGCAGAGAAGGGGTTGGAAAGCTGTTGTTTTGATAAGATGGTGAGTGTTCAGAGAGGCTTGGGAATTACTGGGTGTTAGGATGCTGATGTTGGCCCGTGCCAGTATCCCTGTTCCATCATAGGGAGAGAGAGATGAGTTTGATTTCACTGCTAAACTACTTAGAGAAGGTTCTGCTTAAAGATGGGGGGGAAGAGCCACCACCCAGCCAAGAGGAGCAGCAGAAGAGCAGAAGGAAGCTGGCTGCAGCTTTTTTCCCTTTGTGTTTCACTAAACCTTTGGCCCTGCAGCTGGAGCAGCTCAATTCTGCTCCCTGCTCTTGCTGCATATGGAGCATCCCCCAGTTCCCATGTGCCCCTGCCCTTTTAGTGTTTCATCCTTTTGCCTTTATTGAAGACCATCCAGTTTCACCTCCTGCCACGGGCAGGGACATCTTCCACTAGCCCAGGTTGCTCTAAGTCCTGTCCAACCTGGCTTTGGACCAGGGATCCAGGGGCAGCCACAGCTTCTCTAGGCAACTTGTTCCAGGTTGCCCCTAGGCTGGTTTGGTGTTTCACACCCTTATTCTCTGAGCATTGATGATTTTTTTTGATGCTGTACAGAGCTTATTGTGTTTGTCCTCACCTGTGGCGCAGTGAGTGAGTGTTACCAGATGGTTTACTCAAAAGTTGATTTTTTTTAACACTTCTAGTAGTAGTAGTTTAGTTCTTGCTGCTCTCCTGCTGTATGTTTTTTAGCCAGGCAAAGTGCCAGCACGTCTGTTGGAGGAAAAACTCCTGGTTGGATGGTGGAGAACAAACCAAGCCCAAATTCCCTGTGAAGGGAGAGAACTCAAGTCCCACAGGGAGGATTTTTCATCATAATGGTCCCATTTGATAAATTAGTGACCAGTTTTGGAAGGAAAACTGGATGACTTTGGGAGCATCTCCTGGTAGCCATAAGGAGGAGGGGGATGTGGTGCAGCACCAGCCCCTGGAGCTGGAGCTGAGCATCACCAGCAGCAGCACAGCCATTCTCTACACAGGGACACCTCCCACAGCCCTGCAGGTGTCGGGGGCTCAGGCTGCAGGATACCTGTGGGATAGCTGAAAAAATCCATGTTTTGGTCAAAGCCCCTGGAGGTCTTAATAAAAATCCCTTGATGGTTACCCACTCCAGGTAGGCCTACCTGTGTATGGTGATTTAATGATTTAATGGAGCCTCTGCTGTGAATCTTGGAGTGTCTTGTGCAGGGCCAGCAGTTGGACTTTGATGATCTCTGTGAATCCCCTCCAACGCTGGGTGTTCTACGATTCCAAAAGGAGAAGTTGTCACTTTGCAGGTTGTTTGTTCCTCCCTTATCTTTGCTCATTCAGTTGGAAAGATTCAGGGTTTTTTTTTTTCCTTTTAGGACAGGGAGCATCAGGATGCTCTGTGATACCTCCCTGATCCCAGCAACCATTCCTATGTCTGTTGCAATTCAGGTGGGATTGGAAGGGGTACAGTGCAGTGGTTTTTGTGAGGAAGACTTGTTTCTTCACATCAGTTTGATAAAGCAAAGAGCAGGGGATTTGAGTGTCCTGCTCTTTCTCTGGTTTTTGCACACCTCAGGGGGTTGTTTTTCTAGCAGCCTCTCTCTGCAGCCACCAATAGCTTGACGTGTTTCGTGCATCAGAGGGAGCTTAGGATGTGATATTTAGGAACCAGAGAATAGAAACCAGCATTCCAGAGGAAGCAGATCACAGCAGCTCTCCTCACCCCTTCTCCTCAGTTATTTAGGCTTGGTTTGGGTCGCTGTGGGGCCGTGCCTGCCCCAGTGGGATCCTGGAGGAGCTCCAGCCTTTTCAGAGGTAGCAGCTCCCTCACAGCGCTGTCCCCGAGGACTGTGGCAGATTGCAAACACTCTCAGCACAATCATACCATCCAAATTAGCATAATGATGCTGCCTAATTTATGCACAAATTGCCCTAATTTATGTGTGTCGATACATATGATTAAAGCAGGCACAGGTGGAACAGGGCTTGGTCTCACCCAGCCAATGAAGCACAAAGCTGCATTTGCCCCAAAATATGTGAAAGGTCCAAAATTCCTTCTTCCTCTTACTAAAATGGGGAGATTTTTGTTGTTTTGCTCTGGCAGCATGAATGGGGTGCCAGGCAGGGCTAAACTCGTGGCAGGAGGTAAGAGAATAAAGGATTCCCGGGCTGAGATTTGCATGGATTAAAGGCAGCTTTAATTTGCCTTGATACACTTGGGTTTCAGGTGGATTAAAAGGCGGTGGGATTTGGGGCTGTCTAGCCAACTAATACCTGCTTTCCTTTTATTTTAATTATTTTAACAAGGGATGGAGGACTCCTGGAACTGTGGGCCACCTTTGCCAACCCCTGATCTTGAGCATTTTTGTGTGTAACGCTTTATACCATTAATATTCTCGATTAACAAAACTGCTGTCATCATCTGAATTCCCAGAGCGCTTTCTCAGTAGGGTTCTTCTAAAAAAACCCTCTCAGACTGTAACCTTGTATTCCTCATCTTAGTAAAACAAGTAGATAAAATTGTTCCATAGAATCACAAACTGGTTTGGGTCAGAAGGGACCTTAAAGGTCATCTCGTTCCAACTTAATCTGACATGATCTCCATCCCATTGCTCCCATCCTAAATCCAAAACAGTGTACCAGCTACTGGGAAGAAAATCAACTCTATCACAAAAATTAACTCCAGCTCGAAACCAGGACGACCTGGCCACAGCACCAAGCCTGTCTGAGTTTGAGAAGTGTTTGGACAACGTTCTCAGGCACGGGGTGGGATGTTTGGGGTATTCTGCACAGGGCTAGGAGTTGAACTCAGGGATCCTGATGGGTCCCTTCCAGCTCAGGGTACTCCATGATTCTAACCACCCTGGGAGGCACTTGATGCTGAATCCAGTGGTGTCTTTCATAACTGAATCTCTTTCTGAAGCAACGGTATGTAAGAGCATTGCCAGAAATACCTGGATCAGGTCAGTGTTGGGTTTCCCAACTCTGCAAGGCTTGGAAAACTGAATTTTGGTGGTAAAGAATGGAAGTTCCTTCCTATATCCTGTGTGTCTTCCTTGCTGTTGGCGTGCTTTTACAGCGTGGGCATTCCCCAGGTTAAATTGCTTTCATCCAAGAATTCACAGCTAAGATATACAAATAATAATTACGAATTATTATGGTATTCCCGAGGTCATTGGGTTGCAGGGATGGCTTTCCACACTCCGGATCCTCCAGAAATGGCGTTTTGGGAGGATTGTCTGGCAAGGAGATGACACTGCTGGCACATGGGGGCACAGTGGGGTCGGGACAAGGCAGAGCAGTGGCAAAGGGCTTGTTGTGTGGGGCTGCAGGAGGCTGATGTGGGACACGCCGCCTCCTCTCAGCTCCGTGCCACGCTTGCCCCTCGGCAGTCGTGCTTCCTCTCCGTGCAGGAGCTGGTTTCTGAGGCCCATGAGTAATTCCTAAGAGCAGGTGTGGATGTGTAAGACACTCCTGTGAGCGTGTACAACACGAGACACCTCAACTCTGACGTACTCGAGTGCCCGCCTGCGCCACACTCCGTACCTGTCACAAGGAACGAGGGCTGTGAGTCACCGCGAGTCACCCGTCCCCAGTTCCCCTCTCCTCCTGCCACTGATCCCTTTCTGCAGCCATCTGAAGGCACAGCCGGCTCCACGCCCCGTTCACACACGTGCCATTGACAGTTATGAGCTCTCCTGTGTTCATCCTGCCTTTGCATTTGCTGGTTTTGTTATCTCCCAGTGTACGCTGTGCTTTCAGGAGATGTTGTCCTTATCTTGCAAGGAGCTGGGAGCGTGCACTGCATGAGTCTCTCTCCAGCTTTGGAAAAACTCAGCTTTATCACTGATTCCCTTTGAACTCTCAGATGATGGGAGTAGCAGCAGGGGAGCTGGAGAAGAGGAGGCTTTGGGGAGACCTTCCAGTGCCTAGAGAGGCTAAAACAGAGCTGGAGAGGGGCCTTGGACAAGTGCATGGAGTGATGGGACGAGGGGGAATGACCTTAAGCTGTAGGAGAGTAGATTTAGATGGGATATTAGGAAGAAATTCTTGGCTGTGAGGGTGGTGAGGCCCTGGCACAGGTTACCTAGAGAGGCTGTGGACTTCCCACCCTTGGAAGTGTTGGGTGAGACCAGGGACTTGAAGCAACCTGGTCTGGTGGAAGGTGTTGAGGTTCTTTGGTTGATCCTTTTTGGGCCCAGGATGGGCTGGGTGTCCTTGGAGAGCAGCCCCGGAGAGGCTTTGTTGTGTGTGCCCAGCACAGAGAGCAGCAATGAACAGGGAACATGAACCTCCAGAGTTACAAACTGGGCACTGCAGGGCTTGGAAAATAGAAAAGTTCAAACCTAAGGCATCAGTGTCCCTGCCCATGACACTGACACTGGACTTGATCATCTCCAGAGATCCCTTCCAACCCAAACCATTCCACGGTTCTGTGATTCTCTGGCACCACTTAGCATTATCCAAGGCTGTGTTTAGAATCTGTCAGCCTTGTGAATGAAGGAGTAAATTGACCATGAAAATATTGACAGCACATTTGCTTATGCCAACTTCCTGACTGGGTCCCATAAAATTTACCGCTTTGTTTAAATGCACTGAGCTAACCAAAGGATGGAAGGGCTTCACCCCTGCTGCATGGGGAGGAGAGGACAGGCTGAAGGCTGGACTGAATTCCTGCAGCCCTCAGACCCTTCTGCCCCAGTCTAACATGACTCTTGGGATGTGCTGGGAAGCGCTGGATCTTAAGGAAGAAAATGCAAGTGGTATGGGGGAGTACCAGTGAGTCTGGCACATCTGGGGTCACTCATTTAGAGCCAGAGACAAGAGAAAGCAGATGCCTCAGCTGTTCTCCAGTTCCCCTTAAAAAAGAAATACCAGGAAAACAACCCAGCTCTCCTCCTCCCTGGCAGATCCAATGTCTTTTAATCTGCTCTGTCTCACAGCTTCTCATACAATGGAAGCTGCTGGTGGTCTGCTCGGGTTAAGCAGCAATTCTGGCAGCCTTCAGAGCAGACGTGATCTCCAGGTCTTGGTGCTTTGATGCTCCTGGTTCTATCACACTCGACTAAATCAGATTTTTTCTTCTCTGTGGAGGTAGAAAAGCAGCCCCGTGCGCCCATCTGATTGCAGTGCTGAGACTTGTCTAATTGAACAAGTGCTCGAGTCAACACTTGAGCAGGATGAAAAACAACGAGGGGATCACCCAGGGATTATGTCTGAGCTGCACAGCTCCTGGCACCGACGGAGCAGATGGCTGGGTCGCATCCTGCCCAAGGCTGGCCAGGAAAGATGTCGATAGGAAAGAAAATAGTAATTTGGTTCAAATGTATTCAACTCAAAATCCGGAAGTGCCTCAGGTCTCTAACTCTGTACTTCACAGCAGCAGCCCAGAAGATGGGATTAGTTAGGGGTTGGCTCTGCGGACTCCTGCAAGGAGCCCCACTGCTGCCTCACAGCTGCCATGGGTAAAGAATATTTTGGGAAGGGGAACTGAGATGCAGAGAGTGGAGACAACGTGGCTGGTCATGTAAAACTGGGGAACAACCAGGAGCAGACTGGACATGGCGAGGGAACCGTGAGCCCCTGTGGGGTGGCTGTGCTGATGGAGCCAGGAACCCAAACCTGCTGGGGAGGGAGGTGGTTTGTGCAAAAGTGAGAGAACATCATCAACATCCCTGCAGGTCTCCAGCCCGTTCCTGATAGAATCACACTTGATCCTACAGCCAAAGTCTGTATCCAGAGAGGTTTGGGCTTGGGGAAGGCGCTGGTGGCCATCCCATGGTTACTTGGCCACTAGAAATCCTGAAGACCCCCGTATGGTTGGCTCTCTTTCCTCTGGCTCTGGACCCTCCTAAATTTTATTTACTTTTACCCAAACAGCAGCACATATATCAGGCCAGGCTGGAAATGTCAGTCTCCTCATCCATAACTGCTGCTGCCCTGTAATTCCCTCCTGCCACCTCTTCCCAAAAGCACTTTTAACCCTGGAAACTCCCACATTTTCGCTTTCTGTATTTAAAAGTTATTTTCATTTTTTCGAGTGGGTCTGTAGCTTGAGCAGTAATGAAAAAAACTGCATTTTGCTTTTTCATCTGGTAAAATGAAGTGGTATTGCCTTGCTGGCAGCAGTAAAAATGCTGCTTCCCTAAGATGTTGCTGGATTTTAACTCTTTGGTTTTAAAAGCTTTTTTTTGTTTGTTTGTTTGTTTCCAGGGGGCAGCACTGGAAGAACCTTTATGGGCTCCTAATGACGTGCAGGTGGACGATTGACTGATGATAATTAAGGTAGGAAGAGGTGCTGTTAATTTTGGTATCTTTTCATTCATCCTGTCCTTGAAATAAAATGGTGCTGGCCAGTAGCCCGACGGGCATCGCTCTATTTTGGGGTTCAGTACACAACTGTGGCACTATGGCCAAGCAGAAACTTGTGCTAAAGTGTCCCTTTAAACACAGAGGGAAGGGAAATCTTATTTAAGAACTACCTGGGAACGTAACTAAGTGGAAAAAAATCTGACTTCCTCCCCCAAAGGATAATAAGGTCTCTGTTGGTGTGGAGTTGGAAGGGACATGACTCCTATTTGAGAGCACTCAGCACAGGGATTTTTTTGTTGTGCTGAAACCCAGTGGTTGCGTTGGAATTCAGGTTCTAACTTGCCATCTCAAAAAAAAAAAAAAAAAAAATAACAAAAAACCCCACCCNAAAAAAAAAAAAAAAGAAAAAAACTCAAACTAAAAATATATTTTATTCATTTATTTTCATCGTCTTGAGCTTCTGTGGAAAGCTGGTCTATCTCCAGATGTGGCAAGAGACTGCTCAGTTCTTGATTGATGAAACAGAGGAAAATCCCCGATTTAAAAGCAGTAAACTATTGTACAAACTTGGAGGAGAGCATACAAATGTGAGCAGAGTTAAATGGATTCATAAGTAGTTTTTATGCTGCTTTAATATCTGAATTCTTGCCTTGCTGGGTCGTTTCTGCCATGGTTGTTGTGCTCAGAGGCATCGTCAGGAGGGTGAGATGGTCGCTGCTGGTCTCTGCCTCCTCTTCCAGTAGCAAAGAGGGTCTTCACCCCTTTGGGAGTCACCACAGAGACTCCCAAATCTACAGTAACAGAGGCTTTGCCTTGTCTCACAGTTGGGGTTTTCACTTGTGATTAATGGGTGCAGTTAATGGCTGGTTGGTTTTCGGTGTCGGTGCAGAGTTGTTGGAAGGAGAGGGGGGAAATTCAAGCTGCAACAAGAGCGAATTCTTGGAGCGCAGCTTTACCATTCTCCGGCGTATTCGTCCTTTTCGTTTGGCTTGTGATAAGATGCGCTGCTGTGGAATTTGCTTGGAGCAGGGATTTGCATAAATTATTGTTTCTTGCAGCGTGCACATCTGTGCAAGCCCTCTGCCCGTGCTCCGCGGTACCCGAGCACCGCTCCGCAGAGGGGTCTGTGTGCCGGGGGCACAGCGGTCAGCAGAAGCCGAGTGCTTGGGGGAAGGAAGGCTGCAGGGATAAAAACAAAAAGCTGCTGAAATAAGGGGAAAACTCCTTCGGGGCTGTGCAGCAGTGTTGGGATTTGTGTGTTTATTCTGACTTCTCATCCCAGCGCGATTTTGCAAAATCAGCATCCTCCTGTTAGGAAAAACTCGGGGCGGTTGTGCTCAGCCTCTTGCAGAGCTCCCTTTTATATTTATATAAATAATTTTATATGTTTTGTGTTTAGGAAGTGTAATGCCAGCAGTCACAGCTGCTGATTGACACAGCGTGGCCCAAAATCACGTACGAGATGGGAGTAATCGTTGGGGAGGGTCTCTTGGTTCTGCACTTGGAGCTTTTCTCTGGAAGGGTTTCCCCCCTTCTCCTAGAGAGATCTTTCTGTAAATCACTAATTAGGCAAATGAGCTACAGCGACATCAGTCTGTCTCCAAAAAAAGCTGGTGTTTTGGAGAAACCGTCAAGCTGCAGACTCAAATTATCCAATATTTAAAATTATGGTGTCTCATATGAATAGGAAGAACGAGGAAAGAATTACTTGAGTTGTGGGTGACTTAAGGTTTCATGTACAAAATGAAGGTTTTTATTTCATTCTAAATTCTATGTTGATGCTAAATCCAGTGTCCTCACTAAATTTGACTAAACCCGATGGCATTAAAAAATTTGCTTGTAATTCTCTTACTTCCTTTTTGTAGAGAGTAGAAAAGGTTAAAACAAATGTGTTGGGATGTTCATCTAAAATATTTTGTGTAATGTATTTATTTTCTGAAAAATTGGCTTTTTTGGGGAAAACTGGGAGAATTTCTGCCCTCTAGAGCATTGGAGGCAGGTGTGGGTGATGGGACAGGTGGAGCATCAGTGGTCTCACCATTTGTGAGGTCCTGGTTTGAGAAGAGCACCGGTGTGCATTGAAAGCAATCAGTGCAAGGTGCTAAATGCAGTGGGGCCGTGGCGTTGTGTGGAGCTGTGTCTGAGCGTGCAGAACACCCCCAGAGCTGCTCGAAAGGGCAGGAACCACCCGGGCGTGGAGGGGACAGTCCCACCGCCACCACTGCGGTGCCGAGTGATGCGTCCTTGAGAGGGGGAGCGCTAAAACCACAGGTCTTGTTCCAACAAAGCCCATCCACAACCTCTGCACCATCCATATCCTCCTCCAGCTGTGCTGCCAGCAGCTTTTGGAAGGTGGGAGCCAGCCCGACGTGCCCTGTGGATTTGCAGACGAGCTCGACACGTGTGGTTTCCCCCACCGGTTCCAGCAGCGCCCGTCACCAAGCTGTTGTTTTCGGTGCTACCCACAATAACTGAAACGTCTTTCCTGCGAGATGAGTCAGTAATTGTGGTTGGCTCCTTCCTCTGGTGTTTCTTCTCGCAGTAACTCGAAGCTTCATTTATCACCGGGGTGCTGCTGCTGCTGCTCTCCCACTCCAGGGGTACCCTCAAGGATTGCTCCTCAAAAAAGTTGCACAGGTTCATCTTCTCCCCAGGCACATGAGATTGTGACCAGATTTCTTGAGATGAGACAGGAGGTGGTGGGTCAGGACTCATCGTAGCCCTGCACTGCTTTATCCTGGTGGATTTTGCTTTGATTGGCCAAGGCATAAAGTGGTTTTTCCCCCACTCGGATTTGCAGTTTCAGTCAAAGCCACCACCCTCTGCAGTGCTTCTGAACTCTTTAAAGATTGCTCTCACATTTTGGGACTTGCTGATGTGCTGGCTGATCCTTGGAGTACATTTTGGAAACGCAGAGTTGGCCCAGAGAGCAGAAATCACAAGTGAGTGGCGCTCCTAAATCCCATCCACACATCTCCCCGCCTCTTTCCTGTTAAGCCTCGAACTTCTACATGAAATTTGATATCACTGAGGTGAGTTGATCTGGCCTGCTGCATCCTAAAAAATACCCTGGGATTTGTAGGGACTGCTGCACAGAGTACAAACCATCATTCCCAGCACACACCTCCAGTGCTGGGCGATTGGAGCTGAGCATGGAATGGGGACAGGAAAGAGAAAACTCCTTGCAGAAACCACACCAGGCAGCGTGTCAGGACCTGCAGCCCCTACCTGGAGCTGCTGGGTATAAATAAACACATCCACCCTCTGTCTTATTTCTGACAACGGCCTCCCTGAGGAGTAATTTATTTTTTTTTTCCCCAGTAGCTTGTTCTGCAAGCAGGTTTCCTCTTGCAGGTGATGAGGAAAACCTCATTTTTATGTTAATTAGGCCTAACTATCAGTGCACAGGCATCAACTGCTCTCACATCCTTCTGAGACATGTGATTTTTATTGAAATTCAGTCCTGAAAAACTGATACCAGCAACTGATGTACCTGTTGCCTGAACAGATGGGGTGGTTGCCTCAAAAATAACGTTGCCAGGGTGTAGCAACCACAGGTTCAGCCTTCAGGAGGGTTGCAGCTGCAGTCAGTTTAGGTTTTTAACAGTGTCTGCTTGCTAAGTTTAAGGGCTTCCTCAACAACTTGTCTCCACTGAGATGTTAATTTAGTGAGTGCTAATTTAGTTAATTGCAGCTAAGCACGGTGGGGGCCTGCACCTATAGGAACAATTCTTCTTCATGTTGATGTCTCCAAACACATCCCTGCTTTGATTATATTTGGTTGGCCCTGTGAGAGGGTTTTGAGTCGATCCACATCTTCAATAAAACAGATCCTTCATTTTGGGCAGATTGGCTGCCCCATCCCTGGAATTGCTCAAGGTTGGGTGGGGTTTGGAGCAACCTGGTATAGTGGAAAGTGTCCCTGCCCATGGCAGCAGCATGGAACTATATTGTCTTTAAAATGCCTTCCATCAGAAAAGGAAAGGGAATTCAAGCAGGTGTGCTTTGGGTTTGTTGGTAAAACACAAGTGCAGCTACTTTGGTGACATTTTTTTTCACAGTACCAAGCCTAGAGAACACTGGAGGTGGAGGGGCTGGAGGAGAACCTCTGGTCCCAGCTGATACAAACCCAAATCCATGGAATTCTGGGATTGCACCCAGCAGTGGAACAATTGGAATTGCACTGTCTTGCCCCAAGAGCATGTGCTATAAAGCACATGCAGGTTTCAGGATCACATTTGCCCAGCCAGACACAGGTCAGCAATGGGATTAGCCAGGTCAGTGCTTGCTAAAATACCATTAACTTCTCCTATCTCCTTTTCCAGAACTCAGTTCTCCTGATGTTATTTGAGGATTTTGTAATTCAAACCCTTGGGGTTGCTTGCTGAAAGCTAAAACAAATACATCCATCTTATCAGGTCTTCCCAAGAGCAAAGCATGGAAATCCCCTGTCAGGCTGGCACCATCACCGGTGTTTTCCTCTCTCTCCACCAGCGACTCTTCCTTCAATATTGCTGCACAAATCTTCCCTGGATTATGCAATGATTAAGAAGAAAGGATGAAAAATTGCACAGGAATTTGGCAAGGGACACATGGACCCCTTGCAGCTCCAGCTGGTGGTTGGATGGATTTGTGATGCATTAAACACACGGACGATCTACTCAGGGTGCAGAACCGCCGGTGCTCGGCCAGGAACCTGTTCCCTTTTCACACAGAGCCGTTCTGAGGGCAAGCAGATATTTGGGTTGGGGATTTTTGTATGTGGATGTATACAGGGAGATAAGGCAGGCTGGAAAATTGAATGCTTCTGTGGTTTTCCAAGGGCTGTGGTCCTTTACCTGTGGTGGCCTAAGGTGGGTGCAATTTTCTGGGAAGTGATACCTGGCAGCAGGTAAACGGCTGCAGGTGGGGAGAAGCCAGACAAGCTTTTGATGCGTAAATCCTCCGGTTCTGACACAAAATGTGGTCTTTGTCTTACCAACTCCACCAGTTGCTCTGAGCTTCATCGAAATACAACAGCACTTGGGGTGAGAGAGGGCACGGTTGGCACCTGTGGAGCCGAGGGCTGAGCTCGCTGGGGAAGCAGGTAAATTATTGCTCGGGGAACATGGAAGGGTGGTCTGGGGACCAAGGAGGAGGACAGCTCCAGAGAGGGACTAGATTTTGGTTGGCCGTGCTGAATTTAATTCCCAAACTTGAATTTTAATGCATTTTAGAGATGCCCATCAGTGTGCAAGACATTTTTCCTTCTCTCCTGTCCTCTCTTAGCCAGGTGCTTCTGCCCAGTGTATAAGTCGTCATGCAGGAAGTGGGGGGTGCACGAGGTGAAATGTACAATATTTAGGGAAAGAAATACTTTAATCCATAGTTTTGCTCTTGCAGAGAGCATTTGTGGGATGGGGGCTGTGTCTGAGCTGCTTGGCAGGGTTCTGCTTCCATTTGATGTGGTTCATGTGCCTTGGTGAGCAAATCTCTCTCTTTGGAGAGCTGGAGGGAGGGGAGAAGCTCTTTAAAGTGCAACACTTCAAATACAGATGGAGTTTATACTACAATAAAGCTGTGTTTTACCTCTTCACGGCTCTTTTTCCCCCCGTGGAAGGTGCCCAGCTTGGCTGCACCTCACTAAGCAGATGTTCTTGGCAAGCTCAGGTCTTACCTTGGGCTGAGCTTTGAGGAAGCACAAGGTCAAACTGCTGTCGTTCTGGAGGAAGTTTGTAGGTTCAAAATTCAACTGGACCTGTTCCTTAATTTAAAAAAATAAAGCAATAAAAAGCAAACAAACAAAAAATACTAGTATGGACCTATTCCAGTCTTTTACAAGGGGATGGAGAAGTCAGAGAGTCATAGAATCACAGAACCATAAAATGCTTTGGGTTGAAAGAGACCTTAAAAACCATCAAATGCAACCTCCTGCCACACCTTCCACTAGACCAGCTTGCTAAATCAACAAGATCATGTGAACAAGACCATGATTTTGCAAAAAAACCCTTAGTATTTGAGGCAAACTAGTTTTGAGGATGAAATGTTGCTGTTTCTTCCCCCAGATGAGTGGATGTTACGGCATCCAAACTGACAGCTGAGCTTCTGGGGTACAGGTGGGAATGAGCAGGAGGGTCTCTGCAGCTGCATCCCATTTGGGTTTAGTTATTTCAGGAGAGAAGTTGGTCAGGATTCACGCTGTGTTGGTGCTTCAGTCCATGCAAGAAGACTCAGCTGTGTGGAAGGAAGTGCTGGGAGTTCAGCAGGCACCTGCTGGGATGTTCATTGTCTCCCTGCCTTCATCCCAAAAGGTGAACTCAAAATTACAGGTGGTGGCCATGAACAGTGTGAAGGGTCTGGAGGGAGAGAGTTAAACCTGAGCAAAAATCAAATTATTTGGAAGGGCTGGAGCTCTGCCTTTCAGTGCTTCCCACAACTGGAATGTTCAAGGAACCCCAGGAATGGCTGAAACACCTCTGGATCCTCATGAAGGGTGGTGTTGGCTGGATTTTTGTCTTCCCAGTCTGGCTTGGAGTGAAAACTCAGCAGAGAGGATGAGGATCCTGCTTGCAGGCTGCCAGAGCAGGTGTCCCCTAAAGACCAACCTGAAACTCCAGCTGCAGTGGTTCGGTGCCTCCAGCTGCCTCAGGCACTGCCAGAAGGAAAGCAGAGACCTGGGTCCTGCCCTGTGGGGTCTGAGGGACAAGAAGACCTCAACACCCACATTGTGGTGCTGCTCCACCTCCTTCCAGAGCTGCCAGAGGCTCCGTTGGGCTGTCCTGGAGCTCAGGCACACCTTGGGCAGGATGGAGATTTGTTTCCTCAAATGCCAGGTCACAGGAAATGAATTTTCTCCTCCTCAGCTCCCACTGTGGTCAACCTGGCCTGTGTGCCATCAGCAGCATTGAAACCACTCCCACATATTTCACCAGGGATGCTAACAGGTGTCCCCAGCACAGAAACAAACTGGGAATCCCAGGATGGCACTGGTTTTGAGCCACTTGATCAGTGGAAGGTCAGCTTTGCAGGAGGATGCTTCTCAGCTACTGTTTTGCTTCACAGGTGAATCTGTTAAAAGTCCTTTCCCAAGCAGCCAGAGGCTCGATCAAAACCCATTTAGTATCTATTTCTTTATTTTTATGTGCTCTGAACGGGGCCTAAAATGTTCCATTTGGGAAGATGTTTTAGTGAGATGTTGGCTGGCAACCCAGCTCTGCATTAACTGCTTTAAAACCATCGACTCCCCACTTCAATTTTATTTGCCCTTAAATTAAAAAAAAAAAAAAAGATAATATCTGCTAGACACCGGTTTGTTCATCCCTCAGGCAGGTGTTCAGGAGTTTTCATTGTTTTTAAAGTGGCTGTTTCTGGGCTTTTGGAAGGGCTGTCAGCTTGCTGAAGTCCATGATTGACCTGTAAGAGGTGCTTAATTGGGAATGCTGGTTAAGGGATGGGATGCAGACGATCATCAGGATGCTCAGCCTCACCTTTGGCCCACAGGCTGTGCCCTGGGCATCCCTGCTTTGTAATCTCATGGGGGCAGCTCTGGGGTTTGAGCTTTAGCAGGGGAGGAAACTCTTCCTCAGTGCTTCACGTCTTGCTTGTAATGAAATGACTTTATTTTCTCGTGCAGCAATCGTAATTTTAATGCATTTTCCCCATCACAAAAGGAAAGAAATGTTGTGAGCTGATTTGCTGCTTCTTTTCACCATGAGGCACATTTTTCCTTTTTCAAAGGAAAATACCTTTTAAAACATTTGCTCTGCCTTTCAGCTTGAATGATTTCATCCGTACTCTGATTTTTATTAACAAAGGCTCACAGCAAGATGACTTTCAGCCCTTTCAGCTGTTGATTTATCCCAGTCTTTATTCTTGGGAGCAACAATATGGAAAAATTCTCTGTTACACAATTTTTAACACACATTTTCAGAGTTTCACACCACCGGGTGTTGTGGTGTTTTGGTTTTTTTTTTTTTTTTCCCAGTGATGCTTTAACATCTGAATTTGGTACAGTTTGCTGCTTTTGAAGCATTTGGTGACTTTTGCTTTGTGCTTGATCCAGTTTTGATGTGTACTGTCCAACTTCTGTTTTGGGGGAGGAGCAAAGTTGTTTTTTTTTTTTCTCACCAGCCTACATAGCATTTAATCCATCTGGAGCATGTGGCTGCTGTAATACAGAAACCACACTCTTTTTTTTCACAAATTCTTCCCTGTGTGACTTCAGCAGTTAAAGCTGGTTCAGTCTCCTGCCCCAGGACTGCCGTGCTGGAAGCTGAAATCTGTTTGTGTTTAAAGATGCTGCTTCTATTTTGGTAGGAAAATACATCATCAAGAAGTCTTTCTTCCCACTAGCTTCACATTCTGCTTGGAATACAATTTCCAGGGACACATCCTAATGAAATAACCCACTGGGACACAAAAAAAAACCCCCACTCCTGCTAGTGGGATCAAGCTGGATGCTTCCCAAAAGGAATAAGTTCAAGTCTTGTGCAGGAGAGGTTGGGCACAATCGAGGTTAGTGAGTGATGGGATGGTGTTGGGAGAAAGTTGTTGGCTAAACAAAGTCTGATGTGTTACAGGATAGGAATTTTTATATTGGATGCAGTATCTCATCAGCAGAAAATAGCAGGGATATGGCAGCACTGAAAGTTTTGGGGGTATTGGTGGATGAGAGGCTGGACATGCCCTGGCCATGCCCTGGGCTGGTCCCACAGCATGGGCAGCAGGGGAAGGAGAGGATTCAGTGCTTGAAGAGGCTCCGAGAGAGCTGGAGAGGGACCTGGGACAAAGGATTGAGTGACAGGACAATGGGGAGTGGCTTCCCACTGACCAAGGGCAGGGATAGATGGGATATTGGGAAGGAATTGTTCCCTGTGAGGGTGGAAAGGCCCTGGCACAGGGTGCCCAGAGAAGCTGTGGCTGCCCCTGGATCCCTGGAAGTGCCCAAGGCCAGGTTGGGATGGTGGAAGGTGTTCCTGCCCATGGCAGGGGGGTGGAATGAGATGATCTTTGATGTCACTTCCAACCCAAACCATTCCGTGATTCTGATTCTGGGATGATATTTTCATGCCATTTAAAGAGGCTGGGGTGCAGTGAGGGTCATTAGCAGGGTGGGTAATTAACCCACAGGACAGGCGAGGACGTGCAGGGGCCGTCTGGGCGCAGCCAATGTCACTCGGAAAGCACCAACCGCAGTCATTCCACCTGGAAACGTGGGATTCACGGGAGAACAGGAAGAGCAGGGCTCTCAAAGGCACATCCAGGGATGTGCTCTCGAACCAAACTTCAGAAGTTATTGATGTGGTGGAGAATGAAGGAATTCCTCCCCTAAAAATTGATGCAGTTGCACAGAGGATGTGTGCAGGGACTGAAGACACCCTCCTACAGTTACCTGTCCATCCTTGTCACTGCCTTCCTCACATGGATTGAGGTGAATCCAGCAGGAAGGACACAGCTCCAGAGAAGGGGTTGGGTGTCCCTTTCTGACAGGCACCATGCCCACCAGCTGATGATCCTGATGATCCTGTTCCTCTTACATCACACACCCCATCCTTACCAGTGTTCCTGGAGGGATTTACAGAGCCTCTGGAGCGACTGAAGTGCTCACAAGCATTTGGATATCCCAGCAAGTGTTTATCTGCAATTAAGGTCTTGGAAAAACATTGTGAAACACGAGCCATCGTGCAAGTCCTGCTTCCCTTTGTGGCAAACTGGCAAGTGCTGGCTTTGATCCTCTCTTATCCCCGTGGATTTGAGCCGTCTCCTTTCTTCTTTGCACTGGAGGACCCACAAAAGCATCTGGGACTGTGCACAGGGCCCCGAACAAGCAGCAGCCAGGCTCATCTCTCCCAATTTTCAGGCTCGGCAGCGCCTTTTGTGAGATGGTACCAGCTTTGGTACTTGAAAGAAAGGTGTCTGAAATGCAAAAATGAGCAATTAAGGATTAATCTGCTTGTGGGGATGGGTATCTGCCTCCCCCTCCTGATTGCACTGTAAATTAGTGGTTGACTTGAGCCCTGTAGTGGAGCTATTTATACCTCGAATGTTTGAATTATAGCTGGATAGATTATATCATCCCTTTGTTTAATCCTTTTTCCTTTCTTCTGTCGGGCTTTTGACCTCAGTGATTTTCAAAGCAGTCATATTCGCTTCCTACGGTTTTCTTGTGATGGTATTTGTATCCAGGAAAGGGGAGGAGAATTCAGATGGCTTTTTCTGTACCATTTTATTTTCTCTTGCTCTCCCTTACTCATTTCCTCATTCAACAGCCCAGTCCTTTTTTTTGTTCTTTTTAACCTTTTCAGGCGTTTTCATTTCACAACCGTCATTGCCTTTCTAAGGCTTTTTATTTTCTAGGGCTTTAAAACAGCACAGGAACTCACCTGGGTGAATATTCCACTTTATAGGCTTGAACTCTTCCCAAAAAGCTTTGTAATGAAGATCTCCTGCCATGCACCTGCCTGCTGGTCAGACCTACAGCTCTCCTTCATTCCCTCTCCACCCCAGGACCGAGCAGTACGAGGGAGGGTGTTGTTGCTCTTGGATTTATTGGCTGTGATTTTGCAAATAAATGCTTTATAATCACTTCCTTGCTGCTCCTTGCAGCCAAGAAAGGGAGACGTGCAGCCAGGGAAGGGCAGGCTGCCTTTGGATATGCATTTCCTATTTCCAAGGCTGCTTTCTTTTAGACCTCAAATAAGTGTTAGAGGGTTTAGAATGTATGTTTATTCTTACAGCTCTCTAAAAGTTGCATTTTAAACAAAAAAAAACCCCAAAGTTGGCCCTGGGTCAGCAGCTGCAGCAGTTCCTGGCTCTTTGCTCTGCTGCTGCAGTTTGGATTTTCCCGTACTTCCCGTCTGGGAGAAGCCATCAGAAAAATAAAGGGCACAGGAGATGTGGAAGTCGACTGAATATTTTTGAATATTAGAACACGCTGTACAAAGGTGGGAATTAAGCTTTGCTGCTGAAGCAAGCAGAGAGTTCCTCTGCTGTGTGAGCTTCCCTCACATCTTCCTCGATGGGTTTTCCTACCTGGAGCAGCCCTCCCATCCAAAAAAATTCCCATTGGCCTTCAGATCCTTGTGTAGCAAGGACTTGACACACACGGTTGAATGCTTTGAACAAGAGGGAATGAAAATATCCAGCAGAACTCCTGACAGGAGTGGAGACCTTTAAAAGTGAAGCTGAGCTGTCTGGACAGCAGCTGGTGGGAGCAGGAACGCCTGTGGGATGGGAACAGCTTTGAATGACTCGTAATTCCCCATCCCTGCACTTCCCAATCCCTGGAAGTGTTCAAGGCCGAGTTGAATGGGGCTTGGAGCAACCTGGGCTGGTGGAAGGTGTCCCTATGCCAGAGGGAGGATCTTGAAGTAGCAGGAGGTTCTTGGATCAAGTGGGTCAGTTTTTGCTCAAGTGGGAGAATTCCCATTATGATCAAGCCCAAAATCAGCATTTTTTTAATAATAAATTACAATAGCTTTTACCACCAGGTGTGGGTGTAAAATCCTGTGGGGAAATAGGATGGCAGTTGGAGTAGTTTTCCAATCTAGTGGATTTTAGGACTTTTTCAGTGGAAAAGTCACTGCATTTTTGATGGCCTTTATTAGCCTGTGCTTAACCTCCAGCCTGGTGCATTTTTGAGGGCTTGTTTATCTTTTGCAGCCCTTCCAAGCTTTGTGAACAAACAATATTTCTTTGGAGCAGCCTTTGAGCCCTTGGTCCTTTTTTTCTCCAAGCTGCTGCCCCCACAGTTTGACCACATCTCAGCCTTTCTCCTCTGTGGTATTCCTGGGAAGTGGAAACTGTTGCCTGGTGCAGAAGGGCCAGTCGTGGGATTAATCTCAGATCCTGCATCTGGAATGAAGTTGGGAATATTCAGCAGGCAACAGCAGTATCATAACCTTCATTTTCATACACTTGGGGAGTGTTGCAAGCAATTAAGGCTGATCAGATGGGACAGGTCCCTCTCCGCTCTCCCCTTATCCCACCCTTTCTTACTCTTTTCTCTGCCTTCCTTCCCTCCTCCCTAAAAAAAGGAGCAGGGGAAAGAAAAGCAAAGTAAGTTGTATGGATAGAGGGGAGGTGTAATTATGAGCAGTGGGACCAATTTAAAAAGGAAGATTTCAGAGAGACTCAGACTTCCTTTGACATGTTGAGGGGTTTTTGGTAGAGGATAAAAGGAAAATAAACTAATTTATTCCTAAATGTTATTCCTTTTTGGGATTAATCTGTTTCATTAGTGTAGTTCATAAATGCACACAGGCAGGGGAGAGAGGGCTGCAAATTGAAATGAAGATATTTTCAAAAGGAAGGTCTTGCTAGGAAAGGCTTCCTGCAGGGAGAAATCATATCCCAGGAGAAGAGCTGGAAACGCCATCGCTTTGGACTTCTATAAGTGAGACTGGATGGAGCAATTTGGGAAATGTCTTGGAGGGAGCCATTTTTCTGTGTGGTGGGTAGGACCAGATGATCTGATCCATCTCTTCCCTGGCCAGTCCATGTGGTTTTCATTTCCTCCTGCTGAGAGGTGGGGAGGGGAGCTGGACTGGGGAGTGTGGTGGCCTTGGGGGTCGGTCACTGCTTACAGGGTTGCTGTTTTCCTGGGCTGTGATTCTGCCACTCTGAAATATTTCCAGTTAAAATAGACTTTTTATCCCCTGCTGTGACTCTTCCTAGGCTTAGGAGGGTGTAACCCTCTTTGCAGGGAATGCTCTGCACCTTCCCTGAAGCTGCAGCTCAGGCATCTCCCAAAACACCCCGGTGTCCGTGGGGTGTCAGCTCCAGAGCTTGTGAACTGAAAATTGTTCCACTGAGATTTGAACAGCTTTTTCTCTGCTTTCACCCACAAAAAATCCTGTCTCCTATTTGCTCAACAGGACAGAAATCTGAGAACGGGGAAGAATTTGGGGCAGAAGATATTGTCATAGAATCACAGAATGGTTTGGGTGGCAAGGGACCTCAAAGCTCATCCAGTTCCACCCCCTGCCATGGGCAGGGACACCTTCCACTAGCCCAGGCTGCTCCAAGCCCCATCCAGCCTGGTCTTGGACACTTCCAGGGATCCAGGGGCAGCCACAGCTGCTCTGGGCATCCTGTAGTTGGCCATGAACTTTTTATTTCCCCTCTCTTTTCCTCTTGGTTGTCATGCAGGGTGGTGGTGAGAAAGCCTTGTGAAGCAGATTAGGATTTGACCCAGTTGTAGCATTAAATTATGTGGCTGCTGGCTCTTGCTGTGTCGTGGCTGCATCATGGCTTGAAGGCCACAAGTGATTTGCCACCAACCTTTTTTATCTGCCAAGGTGGGTGCTGTGCCTGCTGATGGGAAGAAAAGCAAGGATAAGTGACTTGTTATGGATTTCCAAGGAGGAATGCAGAGATCTGAGAATCATTTCTTACCTGGGAAGGGTGGTTGTGATGGAGGAAAACAGCTGTAGGATGTGAGAGGAGGGAGAAGGTGAGAAGGTGGGCTGTGCGTGGCGTTTAGGAAGGAGGTGGATTGAGTTTGGTTTAGTGCTGGGAATTCTTGGGATAGAGAGAGCTGGAGCAGAGAGGATGAGGATTGGATAAAGGAGCAACTTGAGTGGTGCAGCTGAGCAGAGGGATGCTGAGCAAATACAACTCCATGATTGTGTTTGTTCTGGAGGCACGGGGGTGGATGTGGACACAGTCCACACGTGCCTGGTTTTGAGGCCATGGGGACTGCAGTGCCCATCTCTCTTTGGTTCTGTGCTTTAGGGCTCGTATTTCCTTATTCCACACATAAGAATTGAACCTCAGCTCCACTGTCCTCTCCTAAGGAAAAGCCTGTTGAGATCTGCCCTGGCTCTGAGCTCAGAGCACGTTTGCTCCATTGCACCAAGTGCAAGGTCACATTTCTGAAGGATCTGCTTTTCCCTCCGAAGAAGAGATGGCTTTTCAAAGGAAAAGTCTGTTCTCCTTGACAGTGACTTTATCCCCTTGACGACTCTTAATTCCTTCTGAATTCTCCCAGTGGTCAGGGACAGCAGAAGTTGGATGCTGCATAATCTCCGATCCCCTGCCGGCTTTGCGTCCCTCCTCTCAGCAGTGATTTGTAAATATTATTTCCCCCCCAGTATTTTAAAGGACATTTTCATCTCCCCTGACAGAAGGAGGAGGATATTTCTGGCACTGCTGTTGTCTCGATTTTGCTCCTTGTTTAAGATTAATATTAAAAATAATAACAACACCAAAGCAAACACAATTTTGGTGTTTTCCTCTTAATTTACCCATTCATTTAAAGTCCTGGAACTGCAGCTTTGCTACCACTTGAGACCCAAAATGCAAATTTAACTGAAGATCACATGGAAATCAACTCATCCATCTTCTGTGTGATGAGCAAAGGTGCATTAAGGGAAAACCACACTGGAATTTAAACCTTGGCAGAAAATAGGGAGGAACTGTGGGCTGCTGTCATGTTGATTGTTTGGGCAAGGCAGTGAGATTTTGGTGTGTTGTTTCGATTTAGCTAATTCAGAGCAGCATAATGGCAATTTTAGAAAAGTTATTTCAGTCAGCAGCGCAACTGCAACACAATAAAGATAGATTTGTTCCCCTGATAACAGTTTTGATCAAGGTTTCCTTTTATCCTGCAGTTTTTAAATAATTGGCCCGCTTGCTCTTGGCTTTTATTGTACTGGGGATATTGTAAACTCAGATTGTTTTGTAAATGTCTAATTTTAGACACCTCTTGGTGCTTATTGTTCCCTTCATCTCCCTTTTTTTAATACCATGGCAGAGGCGGAAATCATCTGTGTCCTGAGACTTTTCATGTCTAGACTGGATGAAGGGCACGAAAATGCAACCAGAGCAATCCCCCACCAGCCTGTTTTTTAAAAGCCTTCCAAACCCAACCCCAAACCCCGCCATTTATTCCCTTTACCATAACACCAGGCAAAAATAAGCAGACAAAAATCCTAAATGCAGCTTTATTGAGCAAGTGTGAAATCAGGAGCAGCTTTCCAAACCAGTAGCTGGGTATAAAAGCCAGCACAGGCATTGGGGAACACAATTGAGTTGCTAAGGCAGAGTTTTCCAATCGTGCCCCGTAGAGCCCCGCATCGTCTCATTATTCCGCTCCAGCGTCAGCCAACAATGGGGGCAAGATAAAAGCCTGGCAACCCGTTTGCTTAGAGGGGTCAATTTATCCCAGCCCTTTGTAGGGCAGTGTCATTTTAGGCTTTAGGATGGCGCAGAAATCCCTCGCCGCGGCGCTTCCGTAAATAGGTCAGGAGGGGACTCGCCGTCGGGAGAGCGAGGCCGGGATCGCACCTTGCTCCGAGGGAATGGTGTTTTCTCAATGAAACTAAGATGGTTTCATCCCAATTCACCCGGGTTTGTAAAGGGAAAAAATGGGTCAGTCGGGCGACGGCTCGCGCCGGCGGCGTTTTGGATGGAAAGCCTTGAATTGGCGCTTTCTGCCGCAGCAGCAAGGAGTGCTGGCTTTTTTTTTTCTTCCTCAACAGGAACATTGGAATTGATATACAGCAGGTGTTTCACCTTTCTGAGCATTATTCTGATCTACTGGACTTGTTCGGCCCAGATTATAAATATATATAAATATGCAAAGTGGTTATGGGGCTGTTGATCAGCTCCAGCACTTCTGGGTGACCTTGCATCTCATCTTTGGAAGCAGCTTAATTTTTGTAACATCCCAAAAGAAGGATCTCAGGGTTTTTGTTGGTGGCTTCTGTATTTTGCAGTACTCTGACAAAATGCAGGTGTTGGGCAAGGTCAAGGGTTTGGCCACGGTGGCAGACTTGGGAAAAATGAGGTGAAGTTCCTTATTCCTCCTCTCCCCACTGACAAGCTATTAATTAATTGCTCAGGGAGGAAATGGGAGGACTCTGGAAGGCAACCAGGTGCCAAGGTAAATGCAGCCTGGCCCTGCCTTTAACTGACTTTCACGAGGAGTCCTCCTTGAAAGGAGCTGGGGTGACGTGGCCCAAGGTGAACAGAAGGCTTTGAACACCCATGAGCAGGTGATGCAGGTCCCTGAGAGGCTTCCTCTCTCCCTCAGTAGAGGAACATGCAGCAGGCTGGGATCTCTCCTCCCAGAGCTGCCAAGAACACTTAGGATCAGAGCACTGCAGAGGATCCATTAGAAAAAAAAAAAAAATTAAAAATCCACTTCTCTCTGCCTTAACGTGGATTTTGCTCCCAAACCACACGAGAGGTAGATGGATGTGTGGGGAGAGTGAGGAGTTGTATGGAAACCTTTAGTTGTTCTTCCACACAAACCACAGATGTCCTGGTAGGCATGGGATAGCCAAATGTTGGAGATGCTTCTCATTTTGTTGGGGAAGAGGAAGGAAAAAGGCCACTTCTGTTAGTCCATTCTGTGGGAATGCCAGGGCTTGGCTCAGCAGGGAATTGAGACCTTGTTGAGTTTGCTTCACTTCCCAACAGAGCTTCTTTCATCTAGTGCAAGCAAAGGACTTCCAGGGTAAGACTTGAAATCAAATTTTCCTCTCCCAGTAAGAACCTGAGGTCATCTGAGGATGACCCAGAGCAGCAACACTCGGGAGAAGCAGAAGCAGGAGCTCTCCCTTCCATGTAGTCACCCAGTATTTTCATCAACCCCAACACAGGTGTTCTTCTCTCTCCTCCCTCTGCTGCTCAGCATCGTCTGTGCTGCCACTCAGCTTCCACAGCCAGAGGCTGCAGGCACAAAGGAGCAGCTCCTCACTTTGCTCAGCTCCCATCTCCTCGCTGTCACCCCTCCGGTTCCTGCCCTTCTGCAGCAGCCTCTCGCCCAGGAGCCTCCTTTGATCCTGGCGCTGCTTTCCTCTGTCAAAAGGGTGGAAAGCGCCTGAGTGGCAGCTCCCTTGGGCTGGGAGAGGGCAGGTGGGTGCACAGTGAGACACACACAGAAACCTGATGCCATTACTCTGTCATGCTGAAACAATACCTGGCTTCCTGATCCCAAAGTTTCTGCGCAGCGAGGAAGGATGGAGATGATGGCAAAGATCTGGGACACCTCGCTGTCCTTGGCTGCCCAGCTTTGTCACCTGCTTCCAGGCTGGCTCCCCTGGCTCATGGCAGGAGAGCAGATCTTGTACCACAGGTGTGGTTCTGGGAATGCTTTGCTCCAGGGACCCACTGGGTGTGAACAAGAGGCGCCAGATTTCCCTTCTCCTGCCCCACCAAGTCCTCCCTTTACTGCAGGGCTTGTGCAATTTGATGTCCCTGAGTGCTCCTGTGCTTTGTGACTCATGGTTTTTACCTGCCAGGCTGTTAAACCCCCAATTTTGGTGTTCCACATGCCAGCTCTTGTAATATCTCAGGTCTTTTGAAATTGAAAAGAAGCAAAAGCCCCACACAAAAATGCTGTTGGGCCGTGAGGATCTTGTGGAAAAGCCTGGAGTGGCGCTGGGCAGCAGGGACAGGTTTAGGTGGATATTGGAAAGAAATTCTTCCCTGTGAAGGAAGTGAGGGGAGAGAACAAAGATGGGGAGGCATGAGATGATGCTGGTGGTGGGATATGGGGTGTCCCTCTGGTGGGGGAACAGACCACGGTCCCCACGGCTGCACTGACCATCTGAGATACATTAGAGCCAGCTGTCAACACAGCAGTACTTAACTCCTGTCTTCAGGTGAGGGTGGGGATGGGTGTCAGCAGGGGCCAAAGGCTGCTGCTCCAGCAGTGAGGGCTGACAGAGAGCTGGGAGGGTGGAAAAAGGGATAACGTGGGGCTTGTGGAGACTCGTGGAGCACCAGAAGCCAAAAACTGGAGGGGTCCTATCATCTCTTCCATCTCTTCTTCTGGGTGCCCTGTAAGAGCAGGAATGGAAACACATGAGTGCACACACCCTTGGGGTAAACCAGCACCCTTTCCTAGTTCAGACTGGGATACCCAGCTGGTCCTCAAACTCCAGATCCCAAGTTGGGTGCTCCCCTAAAGCGGTGAGGCAGGAGGTGAAGGTGCCAACTGCAGGCTGTGTTTCTGGTAGCTCCTCTCTGACTTAACAGGAAAAGACTGACCACAGAAAATGTGCAATATTGTTTTTCTCTGCATTTTCCTGAAATCTGTTGAACTGCTTTGCTTGTGGAGGGAGAAGAGGAGGGGTCATGTGGGGGATGGGGTGGAAGAAATAATGGTGGCTCTGTTCAATGGAACTCCCCTAACAGACAGTTTGTGTTGTTATTTTCCCCCTCCAAACACACAGATCTGATCTGAAAATCCTGGGCTTAAAAGCACAGATGTTTAGTCTGACACACAAATGTGGCATTGTTCCAGCAAGTGAAACAGCTGGAAAGTTCCTGCTGAGTTCTGAGGAGCTAATCTGGGATGAGAGAAGTTAAAGCTGCTCAGCAACAGCTGCATCCTTCAACCAAACCTGAAACTTTGCTCCCCTTCCCTCCAGGTCTTTCCCTTTGTACTAAAGCAGCTTTCACAGATGTTACAGCTTCTCCTGTCCCTCAGAGTGTCCTCTGGAGCAGGGGGAGAATCAGTGGTGGGGATAAAAACCAGCCTATGGCAGTGCCACCAGGCTGGATATTGTGAGGTGGGTTTGGGGGTCTTATCTGTGGGGTCAGGGGGAAGATGATGTTGGATTAATTCTGTCTCTACATTAATGCCACAGCCAGAGATGTCCTGGGGTGTGAGTTGGGATGGATGGCCATTCATTTCAAGCTCATGAATTTTAATTCCAGTCCACGCCAGCAAGGATTAAAAGTCATCCTGCTGCTGAAGTTCCTTCCTGGACTCTTAATAACTATCTCAGCATCTGCCATGAATAACTGGTTCCTCCAGGTGGTTTAAGAGTATCCCACACCTGAAATGCCCTTCTGCTGCCAGGAAAGGCCACCTGGAGAGAGCAGGGGCTGCCCTGTGCTCTCCCTTTCCAGTCTTTTCCAACGGTGCAAATTTAGAGGCTGAGCTGTACCTGTCATCTTGACTGCTTTGGAGCTGGGAGTGGGTCTGAATTCCACTCAAGAATCTTTTCTCTTCATTGCTGTCCTCTGGAAAGTGGTGGTGGAGATACAGGGCTTTCCTTCAGCAAAGCAACCAGGGGGCACTTCAGAGCTAATCCCTTTCTTGCACTGCTGGTGGGATAATTCATTAATTGAGAATGAAGATGGCACCATTTTCTCTGAAGACTCTAGGTCTGCCTTTCTTGCAGCTTCCAGAGTGGGAGATGGGGAGCAGTCAGCATCCAAACGTGTAATTGTACAAGCATTTGTACACTGGAGCATCGGGGATGTGCAGGGGATATGAAGAGATCCCATAACATCTGGAGAACGTGGGTTTTAAAACCAGGCAAATCACACCCAGAACCCAGGGGATCCCTGTAAAGCTGTGGGGGAGAGGAGCAGAGGCTGGTTGGTTCATATTTAAGTCAAGGCACTTCTGGAAATCACATCTAGATCTCTGAAATTGTTTGGAGAGGGTTCCTTTGGGAAAGGTGCCCTAACGTGAGGGTGTTATTAAGGTAGAAATAGAATCATAGACTCATTTAGGCTGGAAAAGACCTCTCAGATCATTGAGTCCAACCATTAACCCAGCAGTGCTGTGTCCAAAAATAACCCTGTAATGAGCTGACTGCTTGTAACGTCCCTTTTGTTTTGTCTGTGTATCAGGTGTTGCCCCTTTTCCATCTGTAGGGTTTTGGTTTTAAGCCTTGTGCACATCCCAAAATGACATCTCCTTTTCTCCCTCCTCTTTGGTACATCCCTGCATTTGGTTGTGGAAGGATTGTAGGAGGTCTTCTCCTACTGCTGTACAAGCACAGGATGGCTCGAGGTGCTACATCACCCATTTGGGATGAACCAATCCCATAGATAATCATCCAGGAATGTGTCTGATTTGGGACAGGGCACAGCTCGGAGATGGATGTGTGTCACTGAAGGAATAGACTGGATTTGGTTTGGACTAAGGGCAACAAGGAGGATTTGAGCCAGGATGGCCTCAGGGTGCATGGCATGGAGTCAGAAGTGATGGCACCAAGCTGAGAGGTGCAGGTGATTCACTTGAGGGACAAGATGCCATGCTGAGGGACCTTGGCAGGCTGGGGAACAGGGGCCTCGTGATCCTCATGGGGTTAAACAAGGCCAGGTGCAAGGTCCTGAGCCTGGATTGGGGCATTCCCAGGATCAGAACAGACTGAGGGATGAGAGATTGAGAGCAGCCCTGCCCAGAGAGATTTGGGGGTGCTAGTGGATGAGAAATGAGCCAACTCACAGCCCTGAAGGAGAATCATACCCTGGGCTGTGTCCAAGGAAGGGTGGCCAGCAGGTCAAGGGAGGGGATTCTGTTCTCTACACTGCTCCCAAGATGTTCCACCTCCAGTGCTGTGTCCAGCTCTGGGATCCTCAGTACAGGAAAGACATGGAGCTGCTGGAGAGAGTCCAGAGGAGGCCACGGAGCTGCTCCAAGGGCTGGAGCCCCTCTGCTCTGGAGCCAGGCTGGGAGAGCTGGGGATGCTCACCTGGAAAAGGGAAGGCTCCAGAGACACCTCAGAGCCCGTTCCAGAGCCTAAAGGGGCTCCAGGAGAGCTGGAGAGGGACTGGGGATAAGGGATGGATGGACAGGACCCAGGGAATGGCTTCCCAGTGCCAGAGGGCAGAGTTAGATGGGATCTTGAGCAGGAATTGTTCCTTGTGAGGGTGGGCAGGCTCTGGCCCAGAGAAGCTGTGGCTGCCCCTGGATCCCTGGAAGTTTTAAAGACCAGCTTGGAGCAACTTGCCCTAGTGGAAGCTGTCCCTACCCATGTCAGGGAGGTGAAACTGAATGGTCTTTAATGCCCCTCTGACCCAAACCACGCCATGACTCTGTAGAAACGAGATGAGTTTGTCCGGCCGGGCTCTTGCGCCGCCAAACACCGTCCTGGTCTCGAGCAACAGACTTTGTGTTGTGTCCGTGCAGGCACAGAAAGCCCTCTCTGTTGTGTGGGAGCTCCTGTACCATTTAATGCCTGGTTTGGGGGGTCTCTTATTAAACAGCAACACTGAGGAGCCTTCTGTGTATTATGCTGTTCTTCAAGGCCTGATGGAAATGGGTGTTTTTGTAGGAAAGCTGCTTTTCAAAGCCTTTTGAAAGGAACAGCAAAGACTTTCAAGGATGGGGATGTCTCGGGTTCTGTCGTCTTCATTGCTGTTGGAATGATTTAACCTGAGTGGAGGGCTCTGTCCTTCCAGATGGGATTGAAATGAATTTAATTCAGCATAATTTTGTTTGGCTGAGGTGCCTAATGCAGGGGGATTTCAGCTCTGTCGTAGCCTCTTAATGTTTATTTTCATATCACTAAAATCTAAGTGACAAATGGTGATGTTTAATGGCTGCTCAGAGAGACCTTGTTTATTGGGGGAAAAAAGGCAAAACGGGTCATAAAAACTGAATTCCGGCAGTACCTTGACTCTGTTGTCTCTTTTACACACATCCAGTCCCTGCTGTCATCAAGAAAACTTGAAATTCCCTGTGTTTTGTTTCGCACGTGAAACGGCCAGGATTCATCTCTTCACTGCTGTCTACGTGTGTCCAAAAATATTTGTGGTCCCAGTGCAAACACAATCTCCAAACACTTCAGAGAAGCTGCTCCTTCCAGCTGCTGCTGCTGCTGTTGTGGTGCCCCTGAGCACAGCAGCTCCTCCAGGCTCTTGAGCAGGTTTTCAGCACAGAATTGCCTCACCAAAGGACAGCAGCGTTATTTTGGGGGGCTCTCTGTTTTTTGGTTTGCTGCGATGGGTGTTTTACTGGTACGTGGCAGGAGGAAATAATTAAACTGGTAATTTGCTGGTTTTCATGTAATTGCCTCAGGAACTTGTTCTCTTTTCTAGCACCGAGCTGCAGGTGACGGGACAAGGGGGGATGGCTGCCAGCTGACAAAGGGCAGGGTTGGATACTGGGAAGGAATTCTTCCCTCTGAGGGTGGGAAGGCCCTGGAATGGATTTCCCAGAGAAGCTGTGGCTGCCCCTGGATCCCTGGAAGTGCCCAAGGCCAGGCTGGACAGGGTTTGGAGCAGCCTGGGCTAGTGGGAGGTGTCCCTGCCCATGGCAGGGGGTGGCACTGGATGATGGATGAGGTCCTTTCCAACCCAAACCATTCCATCGTTCTGTGGTTCTGTTCTTGGAGATGATGGGGTGCATCCACCTTCACTTCAGGGAGGGACCTCAGGCTTCTCCTGCAGCTCCATCTAGAGGGGAGGAAGATGGGCTGGTCATGGAGGCTGGTGGCCCTGCTGTCCCCTCACCCAGTATCCCACCCTGCAACACCTTGCCAGGGCTGTCAGTCGTGCTTTTCCCGATCTTGGGATCACTCCTGACCCCAGAGCCACGTTGCTGCTGGAAACCCTTGTGTTTAGTGGGCAGGACACCACAGCCAGATGCTGCTGGGGAGGACCATTTCTCTACTGAACCCCAAAAGCAGAAGCAGCCAGGTGCTGCTCCCTTGGCTGAGGATGCAGAAACCACACACAGCTGCTCTGCGGTTGCTTTTGGGGTGGATTTCACAAGAGAAATCGTTGTGGCTGAGGCCAGGGCTTTCCTGGAGAGGAGGTCCCAGCTGGACCTGCCCAACATCTGCTCTGTGGCTGTGTGGGCCAACATCTCCATGGACCTCTGGGCTTGTTCCTCCTACTTCAGCTTTCCTCCCAACCATAGGGGCTTTGGTTTTATGTGATACTCTTATTTTCAATGCCATCCTGGAGGGAAGAGCACAGCAGTGCTGAGTGTCAGGTTGCCTTCCCTATCCAAGTCCTAATTCTACCCCCCCCTTTTTTTTTTTTATATAGGGTTCTCTGGATTTCCCAGCTACCCGGCTGTGCCCAAAAAAAGGCTGGTTCAGACCTTAGCAACAGGGTATTTTTGTTCATATTGTATTTGTTCTCCTGTGAGAGCCATTGTTCTGTCCCATGCCTTGACCGCTTCGAAGGCTGGAGATAAAAGCCCAGGCTGACAATAATACAGTTGAGTTCAGCCTTTTGTTGGGGAGATGAAAATAGAGGATGAATTCTGAATAACATGGGAGGGCTAAAAGTCAGCCGTCCCAGGATGTTAGTTAATCACTTCAAAGATAAGAAGCTGCAATTTAATTATATATTTTTCAGAACTGCTGTACGTTAGGTTTTGTGTTGGTATCAGCAGGGGCTTGTACCCACCGTGGTGTTTAGGACTGGTTCTTGCAGTCTTGTGTCAGCTGGAAATATGTTTATTGCAGTGATACTGGGTTTATGGTAGGTTTCTAGCAAAAGATGTGTATAATTTGTAGTGGCTTTATTATATTAGGTTTTTAATAGGTTTGTAGATCTGTAAATCACAGAATCATGGAATCACAGGATGGTTTGGGTTGGAAGGAACCTTAAAGATCATCCAGTTCCACTCCTCTGCGATGGGTTCTCTGGGCACCCTGTGCCAGGGCCTCCCCACCCTCACAGCCAGGAACAAATCCTTCCCAATATCCCATCCATCCCTGCCCTCTGGCAGTGGAAGCCATTCCCCTTGTTCTGTCCATCCCTTATCTCAAATCCCTCTCCAGCTCTCCTGGAGCCCCTTTAGGCCCTGAAAGGGGCTCAGAACTCTCCCTCGAGCCTTCTCTTCTCCAGGTGAACACCCCCAGCTCTCCCAGCCTGGCTCCAGAGCAGAGGGGCTCCAGCCCTTGGAGCATCTCTGTGGCCTCCTCTGTATTTGCTCCAGCAGCTCCATGTCCTTCTGATGTTGGGTATCCCAGAGCTGGACACAGCACTGGAGGCAGAATCCCCTCCCTTGACCTTGTGGTCACATCCATAAATATATTTTTATATAATGTTTATAGCAGTAGCGATGATAGAAGGTGCCCAGCTTGGTTTGGCTCTGTGAGCTGTGCCTACAGCATGGCTTTGCTTTAAACAAGGACACCCCTCTTGGGCATGGAAGATGGAAAGGAAAACAGGTGAAGAAAAGGCAAATGAGAAAAATTGATAGAAAACAGATGGAAAAAAAGAAAATGAAAGATAAAGGTGGAAAAAGAGCCACTGGAGGCAAGCAGAGTGTGGTCAGTTTCCAGGAGTATGGGCTGATGAGAAGAAATATTTGGGAGACTGACCTGCTGAAAATGCTGACAGTGTGAATGGTAGCAGGGATCACCCCAAAACTCCACAGGCCTTGGAAATCCTTTCCTTGCTGAGGGTATATTGGTGGTACTCTGGGCAGCAGCTCCTTTTTGCTGAGATATTTATGTTCCCAGAGAACTTCCTGCTCACATCAGCTTCTAGCAAGGCTCTTCATCCCTCCTGGCAGATCCTCCCTCCCCAGCTGCCCTCACCTGCCGTCCCTGTAATTGGCAATAATTTCCCTAAATGCTCAAAAAAGCAGATGTTCTCTCCGTGCTCGCATCCAGCCGGCTTACACTGCACTGGATACACGAGCACACGGAATTAAAGGACTAATTCCTCTAAATAAGCCTATTAAAAGGTTGGAAATAATGCCTCCAACTAAAGCATCAATGGCAGTTGAATCCCACTGGTTGTATTAATTTGTTATCTGCAATGTGCCAATCCCAGTCCACCCAGGACTGGGTGCCCTCGTGCTTGGCCAGTTGCTTGTGTGTGGTGGTTGGTGGGTGTCTTGTATTGTTTCCAGCTCATAAATCACATTTATAGGTAATTAACACTCCATCTAACACTTCCCCAGTATTGCTGCTGAGTGGGAGAAGAAATTGCTTCTTCATGCAGTTGTGAGTGGGGGGAGACTGTGCTTTCAAGGCTTTAGGTGATGCTGCTGGAGAAAAAAATTAATCTCACTTATTTTCCTGCCTCAAGGCAGGGCGGGGGGGAAGTGTGTCTCCAGTTCTTCTCTGAGTTCTGGATGTAAGGAACACTTTTTACAACGAGAGTGGTAAAACACTGGCACAGGTTGCTCAGGGAAGCTGTGGCTGCCCCATCCTGGAAGTGCTCAAGGCCAGGTTGGACAGGACCTTGAAGACCATCTCATTCCACCCCCTTCCATGGCAGGGCCGCCTTCCCCCAGCCCAGGTTGCTCCAAGCCCTGTCCACCCTGGCCTTGGACACTTCCAGGACAGGAAGCTTTTAAAGCTCTCTAAAATCCATGGACTCAGTTTTTCGCTGGCCCCACATGTTCAGCACTGTTTCATCCACGCACTAGACTGGTGATCCAAGAAAATGGAAAAATTGTGGCATTTTGATGAGCTGACTTTTTAAGGCAGCATCTCTCTGAGCTTGCAGCTCCAGAAATACCTGTCAGGCGATTTTCCTTCCACCTGGAAACGCGCTCCGATGTCTTATTTGTGGATTGTGCTGAAAAACAGTTGTGTCTGGCAGCACAACTGCTCCAGTCAGACTTTTCAGCTTGAAGCCTTCAGCAGAAGACGTGCCTCACAATGCTTTTGGCACTCACAAAAGTCAGGGAGGAAAACGCTTCAAATCCAGTTCCCCTCGTTAGCAAACCTTGTTTAGAAACCCTCACAGCCGCTGGTAAAATCATGATTTTGGTTCCTCTGGAGAACAGAGGAGCACAGTTAATGAGAGATGCAGGGGATGCATCCCTGGCCCCGCTCCGGCTGTCACCATTTGTACCTCATCCTCAACCCTTTTTTTTTCCCCCAGTCTAATACATGCAAATATATGTAAAGAGTAAAGACTGTTCCACCGAGTCTTGCACGTTTGTTCAGAGAGGAGGAAAACAAGTTGATTTTACAGGGAATTTTCAGGCTGAATTTTTAAGACCTGCCTATTAAAAAAAAAAAAAAAAAAAAAAAGACCCAAAAAGCAGCTGCTGGCCGCGGGTGCTGACCGAGGTGATTCTTCCCGGCGTCTGTTTTCCCCTGCGCTCGCAATCGTAATGTCATTAATATGGAGCTTTTGGAGAACTGGAGTATATCCTAATTAGCAGCCTCTGATTTTTTTCCTAGTTTCATAATCAGTGATCTCGGCTACACCACAAGTGTTACTGTGGCAACAGGGCTGAACGGAGCAGCGGTGCAGAATTACCGCAGGTAAAGCGGTGATTTCACGGCTCCGCGGCACTTTCTTAGCCCCGGGGGCTGCTCCGTGGGACGGGCTGGCTGCTCCCCGCACCTACAGGTGTCCCGGGTGGATTTCAGGGTAAGCACAACCACGGAGATTAAGCTGCATGACCGAACGCATGCGTTTTAATTGGGGCTGAGCCTCCTTAATGGGATTTTTAAGGCTGTCATGCGAGTGATCCCCTCCGACACCTTTGTTTTGGAGTAGGATGCTCCGAGCCCTCGCTGCCTGAACGCTCCCGGCTCTATCTTGGCGTGGAGCTGGGACTTCATCCCAATCCTGCAGAAAGGGCTGAGCTCAAACACTAGGCGTTATTTTTTTTTTTGGGGGGGG
>VXAC01005029.1:529451-541771 GCA_013399225.1 Rhipidura dahli | reverse complement strand
CTTTTATTTCAAGCCTCGTTTCTCCTCCCCACGCACCTTTCTCTGTCTCTCCGAGAGGCATCTCGCTAGGTAGGGATGTTGTCATGCTGAATAATGGCCATCCTTCATTGTGACTCCTCCGTCAAAATCAACCGGTCCTTTGCATAGCTGGAATGTGAGCTGTGCTCGTGTTTCCTTTGTACACGCCTGGGACTTCGGAGGGGACACCCTGGAATGGAATATTTAAGGAAATATGTTCCTATGAGCCTTGACTTTTTTCGTTTTGACTGTTAATTAATGATTTTGAATACTGAGTTGAGCCAGCTTCTCCTGTGCCTCTCCGGCGGTTGTTCTCCACTTCCCGGTGCCGTGTTGCAGCTGCAGGGCTGATCCCATGGGGAAAGCACTCTGGGAGAGTGGTCTTGTACTAGCCAGGGGTTTTTACAAGCTCTGAGGGCGTTTCTTTAGCAGATCTGTGTTAATCATCCCAGAGGAGGTCTCACCTCCCTCTCTCTTTTGCAGCGCAGCTTCTGATGCCTCCCATCCCTCACCTGCAGCAAAACCCCTCCATCCCAGCGCCTTCCTCGTGGTGAAGGCTTGGAGTTGGTCCTTCACCTTCCTCCTCCCTGCTCTGAGAGCTCCCTCAGGCTTAGTTCAGTGCTCTCCTTCTCAAAACTTCCCCTTCTCTTGCTCTCACCTGCCCCACCTCGATGCTCTGTCCTTTGGGAAACCCTCTCCAGCTGGTCATTCTCCACTTCTTCGAGCCCAGGAAGATTTTCATCCCCTCTGTCTCTTCCATAATTTCTTCCCCAAGCCAGTTTATCCTGCAGTAGCAACTGGCACATGCTCCCACAATGACACGTCTGTGGCGCCAGGAGAAAAGAGTGGCTGAGGGCAAATTGAACCTGTCATAATTATGAGAGTTATTAGGAAAATTATTATTAGGAAAATAATTTGTATTTGTAGTTCTTCCCCTCCGAGGCACCTCGGGCAGTTTCCAGGCAGTGGCTGTGCCAGGGGTGCCCTTCCATGCAGCTCCATGGACAGGGATCCTCGAGGGCCTTGGTCATAGACATGCCACAGATCTGCCCCTGCATTCACCCAGGGATGGAGCTTCATCCCCTGGCTTTTACATACATAATTTTAGCATGAGACCATCAGGTCTGTAGGCTCTTTGTTAGTATTTGCTTGGTTTTAAACATGCAGGGACAACTTTCTTTCCTAAAAGCAAGATAATGGAGAAGAGTAAGGTCTGACATGCCAGTTACAGAAGACAAATTGTGGGAGTTGGAACTGGATGATCCTTAAGGTCCCTTACAACCAAAACCATTCTCTGGTTCAATGACTGGTACACACTGACAACATTTTTGCATCTTTGTAGGAAATTGAACAATTTCATGTACCAAAACCACCCACATTTATTCTTTCTTCTCTGGGTTTTTTTTTTTTTTTTCTGAAAATCTCATCAGTTTATTTTTCAGTTCCAGAAGTGTTTGGACAATGCTCTCAGGCACATGGTGTGATTTTTCTCAGGCAACATGGTGTGATTTTTCTCAGGAGCACGGTGTGATTTTTGGGGTGTGCGGGATCAGGAGTTGGTGATCCTTGTGCGTCCCTTCCAACGGCCTGCACAGTGTAGGGATCTCCTGCTCAGTGCTGGGTGCTTCCTTACTCCACTGCAAGCTTCAATCCCAGCAGCTTGGCCTTTTAAAAAGTTTGCAGGACAGTCAGTTACAGACTCACAGTGACAGACTTTGGAAAGAACCTCTGAAAGTCACCTGATCCAACCTCTGGCACCAGCAGAGCTGCCAGATCTGGTTCCACAGGATGGTGTCCAGACAAATTTTGAATATTTCAAAGGAAGGAGACTCCACAACATCCCTGGGCAACCTGTGCCAGCACTTGGTCACCCCCACGGCCAAAACGTGTTCCCTGATGCTCAGAAGGACCCTCCTGTGGTCAGTGTGTGCCCACGGCCCCTTGTCCTGTGCCTGGGCACCACTGGCAAGAGCCTGGCTCCCTCCTCTCTGCACCCTCCCTGCAGGTGTGGATGGACAGGGATGAGGCCCCCGGAGCCTTCTCTTCTCCAGGCTGAGCAGCCCCAGCCCTGCCAGCCTTTCCTCAGAGCAGAGATGCTCCAGTCCCCTCACTGGGCTCTGCCCAGTCTGGCCATGTCCCTCCTGTCCTGGGGAGGCAGAACCGGAGCCGGTGCTCCAGGTGTGGCCCTGGCAGTGCTGAGCAGAGGGGCAGGATCCCCTCCCTGCACCTGCTTGGGGAACCTCCTCCTATGTTGTGGCTGGTGAACACCTGATCCTCTCCATCCCCCCACGATGGCTTCGCACACGTTGCTGCTGCCTGGGGGGCTTTGAGAGAGGATCACCATGGGGTGGGTTAACATCTCACTAAAGTTCATATCCACGGGAAAGGCTCGTCCTGGTTCAGACCAGCAGGTTTTTAATATCATCCTAACAGTATTTAGGATATTAGTATTTAGATGTTTCTGGGTAGTCATAAATCCAGGTGGGAATAGGGTTGGGTTCTCTCCTTGCACATGTCATGATGTTGGTCTTGGTAAGACGAGTGTGTGTTCACCTGTTGGACTGAAGGACATGAAAATGCTCCAAGGGGTGGAGCCCCTCTGCTCTGGAACGAGGGTGGGAGAGCTAGGAGTGTTCACCTGGAGAAGAGAAGGATCCAGGGAGGCTTTCAAGCACCTTCCAGTGCCTAATGGGGCTCCAGGAGAGCTGGAGAGGGACTTTGGACAAAGGTCTGGAGTGGTGGGACAGGGTGAAATGGCTTCACTCTGCCAGAAAGCAGAATTTGGTGGAGAAATTCCTTAATGTGAGGTTGTTAAAGCACAGGATGCCCAGAAAAGCTGTGGCTGCCCCTGGATCCCTGGAAGTGTCCAAGGCCAGGTTGGATGGGGCTTGGAGCAACCTGTGGGAGAGTGGAAAGTGTCCCTGCCCATCGCAGGGGGTTGGAACTGGGTGGTCTTTAAGGTGCCTTCCAAACCATGCCGTGAGCAAATCCTGATGTGCAGGAAAGCAGTGATTTGTGGAAGGTTGAGCAGGTGGAGAAAGCCAAGCTCCAGGCCCTTCCCACAGGCTCATCCTCTTCCTCCTGCCCCGTTCCCTACAGGGGCTGTCGCTCGTGTGGGAGCCGCCTGTTTGTTTAAAAGAAGTGAAAAAAAAAGAAGAAAACTAAATGGATTTTCAGAAAGGGTGAATGGCTGCTGTGATTCATCTTTTCTGGTGAGGAGTGGAAAAGCAGAGGGTGGAGGAATAATGTTCAGTGACACATCAAAGGTCTCTCTTCAGCTTCGGAGACACATGCGAGGAATTAGTCACTGTGTTGTAGTGCAACAAAACCCTTTTTCCTCCCTAAATTCAATTCTTCTCTCCCTTTGATGGCCAACTCGCCGCAGCCCTCGGCTCTTCCATGTGCGGTTTTACATCTTTTGCACCTTATCCAACATGAGAGGTTTGGGGTTATGATGAAGTCAGCCTGCTATCGGACAAGCTCTTCTGCCGTGGATCGCGGCTCCAACAAGAGGCTGGAAATCCACAAACAGGATTTAAAAGGAGCAGGGAGGGGAAGAGGGAATGGCAGGTTTGTTTTCCAGGGTGGCTGAGCCATGCTGATGGCTGGCTGCCACCAAAAAGAATTTTAAAAATGACCTTTTTCCCCTTTCTTTATTCTTGTGCTTGTTCTCGCCCTACTGCAAGCTGCTTCAAAGAGCCAACCTTGCTCCCAGTTCTGCACCCTCTCCCCCTGCCAACAAATCAAAAGGAAAACTGAATATTTTTTTTATTTTTCACTGCAGTTGGAGCCAGCACGAGGCAGTCAGGCAGTCTCAGTTGAGCCACTGCCTTTCAGCATCCTCCTGATGACAGCAGAGATTGCTGGGGTCCCGGGAAAAGCTGGTTAGAATTCAGGTTGTGTCTTCTCGCTGCGCACAGAAAAAGATTGCCTCATTTTCCAGGAATTAGGAATATGTCAGAGGTGGGGGTAAATCCTGCCTTTGATTGTTGGATGGCTGTATCCGGGTTGGATCTGGGCAGTTTCTGCAGCTAGAAACACAAATTCTTTGCATTCTGGAAACGCGGAGGGGTGATCCTGCAGCCTGACCCCCGTCGTAGCACCAGTGCACACTTTTCGAAGCCACTTATTACTTCATAAAGAGATTATTTCCTTTATTTTTTGCCCCCTCCGGCATCAATCATCTTGACAAGATCTGCTTATTTTAAAACACACATCCTGCAGCTTAAAATCCAGCCTTTCCTATAAGGAAGATCCCAAGCAGTTTATGGAAGAGTGCAGTGCCACATGCACTATCTATTTATATCTATCTGTATCTATCTCTATATAAATACATACATATATATAATATTTATAGGCACACCAGTGACAATTATCGAGGTTTCCAGCCCTGATCTTTGAAAAAGAAGGTTTCAAACAAAGCCACGATGCCCGAGCATCCCGACCCTCCGGAGCAGCGGTGCTGGAGCCGGCTCCTTTCTGCTGGGCAGAGCCGGCGCCCTGACGTCAGGGTGTTTTTCTGCAGAGCTCGCAGGATGTTGCAGCCGGCCAAGAGCTGTGTTTATGTTGATAACATTACAAGTATTTCCTCTCCGTTTCCGAAACCAGCAGGGAGGGAGCCGAGGGGGAAGGGAGACTCGGGTTTCTCCAGCTTTGGGGTAGGACTCCCAAGGCCTTTTTATGTTGAGGAGTGGGGGAACGGCGAACCACTGGCGTTTATTTATGCTGCTTTTGGGAATAGGGAGTGTTGAGGAGCAGGGGCTGGGAATTGGGAGCTGAGCTGGCACAGCCCTCCCCTGGCGCAGGGCTCTTCGCCTGCTCCCTGCTCTGGAGCTGGTGTTAAGGTGATAAAGCAGCTCTGGCAGCTGATTGCTGGTCACAGGAGCAGCTCCCAGGAGTTGGATTTTTGGGTAACGATGTGCACGGTGAGCTGGGATGCTCACAGCATCCTGTTCCTTCTGACAGTCACAGAGCCATAAAAACTCAGGTTCTGTGTGGACTGCCCATATCCAGCATTCTTCACGAAAGCGGGGCAAGGTTCGGGGAAATCCAGCATTATCTCCCCTCGCCAAGCCTTTCCTCCTCCTGCAATCCACTCATGGATCAATGAACTGATTAAATGCAGAATGAGGGGGGGTTTAGAGCTCCCTGCCCGCTGATGTAATCCCGGGGCATCGGAGCTGCGCTGCCGGCTCAGCAAAGGAGGGACCCTCATCGATGGCTGGACTTGATGAGCTTAAGGGTCTTTTCCAACCTAAATGATTCTGTGATCATCCCACCATCCCAAAGGGGCTTTGCAGCCAGTCCAGGAATCTCCTGCAGCTTTCATCCATGTAGTAATCACGGTCATGGAAATAAGCCCAAGCTCTTTTCTCCTTTGTGGGTTATTTCCCTATAAGAGAGAGCAGAGAAAAGGTTCACAGCTTTTTCTTCTTTCCTCGCACCCTCTGATATGAAGGGAACGTGTGGTGAGGATGTGGGGAGGCTCTGGCACAGCTTGCCTGGAACGGGAGCAGAAATGGGATGAGTAGGATCCCAGATAAATGGGGATCCTAAATGAATGGGATCCCAAATGAACGAGGACCTCAAGTAGTTAGGAACCCTAAATTAATGGGATAGTAAATGAATGGGAGTGCCAAACGAGTGGGGTTCCAAATGAGCAGGATCACGAATGAACAGAACCACAAGTGGATGGGAATCCCAAATGAACAGAATTCAAAAGGAATGGGAATCCCAAGTGAACAGGATCCCAAATGAATGGGAATCCCAAATGGAAGGGAACTCATGCTTTGAGAAACAAGTTGGGGGAACAGAAAGGAGCCACATCCACCTTTGTGAATGGTGTTTCTGTGTAAATGCTCATCAAAACACAGCAAGTGGTCACTTTTTTCCTAACAGTATTTCCAGAAGATCAAGGTCTTTCCCTTGCCCTTGCCACTGTGTCCTTGCCGTGGCAGTGATGGGCTCCCAGCGAGGGAGGTGGTTGTGGTGACAAGACCTCAGTGCTTTCATCAGCCCTTGTGAGGTTTTTCAGAACATCTCAGTGCCATCATTTCCATTCTCTGGAGTTTCAGTGTGGGCTTAACTTCCTCCTGCTTTTGCAGGCAGGTCCTGTCAGGTTGCTCCAAGCCCCGTCCAACCCGTTCTTGGACACTTCCAGGGATCCAGGGGCAGCCACAGTTTCTCTGGGCACCCTGTGCCATGGCCACCCCACCCTCACAGGGAAGAATTTATTCCTTATAAATATTGGGTTTTCTCCCCAAAGCCAAACCTGTGTAGACCAGGTTCATCTCAGACTCTGGCAGGCGGCTGACCAGGCTGAGTGGGATGTGTTAATCACCAAGAGTGGAACGTGTCATCAAACCATCCAACTACTGGTTGTGGGTTTTTTCCCCAACATCCCACCCTGGAGCGTAGCCTGGGGGAGGCATCAGGACCAGTGCTGCTCTCAGCAGTGACAGGAGGGCTGAATCAGTTCAAATTCATGCAGACAGATATTTTGACTGGTGATGAAACCCTCTGGAATGCTGACTGCTCACACCAGTGGGACCCTTGGAGAAAGCCCTGCCCTGCTTGCAGCAGCAGGGCTGGCCATGGACGGAGCCTACGGAAAGCTCTTATCTCCAGAGCTTGGTTTCCTTCTGGTTCAGGGTTTGTCTGACCTTTTGGTCACTGAGTAAGGTCGATTTTTGCCAGGTTTTCTTTTGGAGGGGGAGGAAAAACATGTAAGTAGGTGGTGCTGGTGGGAGGATACTCCCGGGTGGGGTGGGAGGATCTTGTATTGCTGATACCGTTTCCAGCGCGTGGATGACTTCAGCGTTGTCCTTCTGCCCGGAGTTTGGGATGGGTCTAGATGAAGCAGATTTAAATAAATAGAAGAAGCACAAACAACACAAGATCTATTCAAGGGGGGAGGGAATAAAACCCATTCTTGGCAGCGCCTCAGGTTGACTTGGCAGCGAGATCTCGCAGCTCTCTCCCGGGAGATCCTGGAGATGCAACTGGACACGGGACAAAAGCCTGAAGGATGGGAGTCGTGTGGCAGCTGCTGGCCTGTGGCACGGAGCAGAGCTGTTTCTGAGCCCTCTCTGGACTCAGAGCAGAGGAGAGGTGTTGGCCCATCCTTGGGAGGCCCTGTGGCCACGTGCTGGTCTGGGCTTGGCAGCTCTGGGCTCTGTCCTGGCCAGCACGATGCTATCTCACAGCTCTGGGCCTCTAGATCCGTAGGTGTTTGGGAGGAGGTAATGATAGCCGTTTCTCAGGAGCTTTCCGAGGTCTCCAAAGGAAAGAAATCAGCATAAAAATCTTCTATTTAAAAGGGCTGGGGGAAATTATTTTACTGATGTCATCGTCCTGTAATTTTGCTGGCCGTTTCCTGGGAAGCACGAACAGTACGGCTGTGCAGCCTGCGTTTGCTGATCTTCTTGGATTATTTGTGGGTATTTGTTCTGTCCACATGGACAGGGGAATCCAGTGGGGTTTGAATGGAGCTGAGGGTTATGCCCAGTAACATTTCAGGTGTCGGTGGGCCAGGGGGAGCTGACCTCTCCTTCAGTCCTGCCTCCAGTTCTGGGGAGTTTGGGATCAAGGCTCTTTGCTGTGGTCTTCACCTAAATTTCATTTGCGTTTGCTCAAAGTGCAGTCATTTGCAGACCACTGTACCAACAATTTATTAATCTCCTTTAAGACCAGATACTTGGTTTTAGTGCTCAGCTTGTTCCTCTCATGCTCTCCCACAGTTCACCCATTCCCTGCTTCATCCATGGACACCTCTGCTGCTCCACCAGACTGGGATCTCTCCATGTGCTCTGCCTATGGGGTCATGTGAACACACCCATAAATCCTTCCCATCCAGATGCCTGCAGGGACTCCAGCCACACTTCCACTCCTCCCTCCCAGCTCTACAAGATGCACAGAGACGTCTCCAGCTTGGGTTATTTTGGGATAACATTGCGTGAGGGTTTAAATAAGTGTTCTGTGCTTTCCTCCCCAGGTCAACATGGATTTGTGGTTCTTCCTCCTTTTGCTTGGAAGTGGCCTGATAAGTGTAGGTGCTAACAACGTTACAACAGGTAAGCTGTGCTGCTCATCTCTTCTTTAGCCCAGGATGACAATCTTTAGCCAGAGGAGTGAGGGTGAACGTGCTCAGTGTCTTATTCCTTCTGCCCTCCATGTAGCTGTAACATAAAGTGTTGGAAAGAGGGCATTGATGAGCTTCGGGTGCTCATAAATGGGGCCCACAGGTTTTACCCCTGACTGATACAGATCCTCACCTCCAGGGGCTCTGATGTTTGTACCTCCCCATAAATAGCACCTGTTCAGGTTGTATTTTTATGACATTTGCATCACCTGCTGTGCAGAGCATTCCCTGTTGTGCGCTTGGCATTCGTTGGTTGTTTTATCCTTACAGTTGCAGTCACGTGAATCTTCAGCATCTAAACCCCTCAGCGTCACAAAAAAACATCTCACAGAGGTTCCCCTGTGCTTTTCCCTTCTCAGAGCCACCCACAACAGTGTCCACCACCCCCAGGAGCCCCACCAAAGCTCCCACGCCAGGTCCCGAGGATGGGACCACGCCGAGCACGAACAGGCTCAACACGAGCACTCCAGGGACTGTTTCTCCCACGGCACCAAAGCCTCCTCCAACCACAGCTGCCAGGATCTCCCCCAGTGCCACCACTGGCAGCCTCAACATCTCCTCCACCCCGGGGACAACCGTGCCTGTGCCTCCAGCCCTGTCCCTGCTCCCCAGCGTGACACCGTCGGCTCCACGCACCACTGTCCCCAGCACGGAGGCGGAGACGACGGAGAGGAATTTCAGCATGGTGGTGACGACACAGGAGACCTCTTCTGCTTCCCACAATGGTAGGCACCACTCCCCACCTCTACTTCTCCAGGCCACCCTGCCCTCTGGGTTTGTTTCTTTGCTTTTCTTTTGTTTTGCTGAGCAAAATGGAGCAAAAAACCACTTTGGGGCCAATTCCATGGTGTTACAAAACAATAGAACTCCCTGAACAGCCCAGATCAGAGAAGATTTATCTGACCAAAGGGTTAGGCCAAGGTTATCTAGTGAAAGATATCCACAGATGCTCTAGAGGATCTTTGCTTCCAACCCAAACCATTCAGTGATTCTCTCCTTACTTTATCCATTTTCCCCATTACTTGGGTGATTTTAATCTTTGAAAAGTCCAGACAAGCAGAAGTTCTTCTGTTGCCATCCTGATCTCATTCCCCTCTTGGCACATCAGGAAAGTGGCCCCTTAAAGTGTAGTTTGGCTGCTCAGTGCAGGTTAAGAGTGAAAAAATCAGGCAAAAAGAGGCTGAGGTGACCAGAAATCTTTGCTGAGCTGTGGCTCTTCAGCCATGGCTTGCTCACTGTATTGTTTGAGACCCAGTTTTGGTACTGCCTGTCTCCAAGTTGCAACAGGAAGATGGCAGTGCCTGCTAGACCGTGGGATTTAGTGGAAAAATGGGATTGATGACTTGGTGGTGGGGCAGAAAACACTGAAACAAGTTAACAGTGCACTTAATGCAGGGAGGTGTCAATTCCTCAACCAATTTCCCGAGGGGTGTTGGGTGTTGGGTATCTCTGCACGTCAGTGAGATGTGTGTGCCCTCTCCCTGTGGGAATCTTTGGAAGCCACAGCCCGTGAAGCTGCAGTGAAGTTGTCTTTGCTACCAGCAGAGGAAGGGATGTGGCTGAAGGAAGTTCACAAGCCAACTTTCGTAGTGTTCTGCCACCCCTGAGTTTGTCCAGCTTCCTTCCCAACACAAATCTGTTTCTGCAGGGGGAAGGGGTCCGGCATAGCCTTAGACACACTCGTGGGGCAAGTTTGGAATCAATGTAGCCTTTAAATGAGAGAGATGGAGGCAAAGGCCTCAAGTGCTGCTAATGTCTGGATTTTGTAATCAGGTATCTGCTCATGGGGGGGCTGAATTTATTATTTTTGCATTTTTTCTGCCTTTTGTGGCTCAGAGTACCTGGTGGATGCCATGACATGTTGGCCATTGCACCATCAAGGCCAAAGTGGCTTCTCACTTGATGGCAGTCCTGAGAACAAATCACCAAACCTAATTCTTCCTTTATCTCAAGTAATTTGTCAAGGAGCAAAATCAGTTTTAGAGCTGCCCTTGCCATGAGATTTAACAGGAAATGTGGTTGTTAGTTGTGGAAGAGTTAAGTGGTGCTCACAAAGGGGACTGGGGCAGAAAGTCACACGTTGTACAGGCAGCTCCTCCATGTCCAAACCCACCAGGATTGTCCTCAGCCCTGCTCTGCAGCTCTTCACACTCAGATCACAGCCACAGGGTGCCCGTGCCAGCAGCACTGCCCCAGGAGAGCCGGGCTCTGCTCTCCCTGGCACGGGTTTGTGCCGGTGTCCTCTGGATGAGACATCCAACCCAGCAGGTAGAGACTTTCCTTGGATGCTCCTCGCCCCCATCCCTGAGCCCAGCTGCTCTTAATTGAGCTCTTGGCTCAGCCACTCTCTTAAAATTATGCACCAGTGCTATCTCTTGGTGTTTAAGTGCTAATGAATTACACCAGTGACTTGCTGGTTAAGGGTTTAAACAGTAAGTTGTGTTTATTGGTGTTAAAGCTTGGCTTCAGCTCCATGTTCTGCTGATTAAAAACTCAGGATTTGTTCCTTTTCCCTTACTCAGAAATTTGTTTTAACATCCTGACTTCATAGCTGGTGTTTTAAAGGAAAGATTTACGGGCATATGATGAGACTTACTAAGTTTGTTCCTGTCTTGGTCTTTGATCCTTCCTGACTTATTAAAATGTCTTGTTCCTTTTGTTGCTAAGAGACTTTTGTTTTCTTTTCCTGCAGGTAACTCTGACAGAAGAGGTAAGAATTTTGTATTTCATTGCTCTTTAGTCAGTAAAAACATTCCCAGAAGTGTTCTGCTATCAGAGAGCTCTCCTTAGGACTTCCAAATGAGCTTTTACGAGGCCTCCCAAGCTCTTTAGAAGGGCTGGTGACACGCTGATATCTTCATTTCTGTTGGGCTTATTCTTTTTAGAACGAAACAATCCCATTTCAATTTATACTTGTCCTATTAGATACAAATTGTTTCTGTTCTGAGAATGTCAGCACGTCCCTAGAGCTGGATGACCAAAGTCATTCAGGAAATTTCTTTCTGGATTTTTTTTTGCTCCTAAATTGTCTTTATTGACTGTGACTTATGCTATTTGATCCAAACCCATCCTGCAGATGATGGGAATAATTACTATTCTCCTTCATTCTGTTGGCAAGCAGTAACACAAATCCATTTCTTGTAAGAGAACAGCACTTTAGGGACATTTTTCCATTTCTCAGCTCTGAGAACTGGCATCCCTACCAGAATATTTGCAATTACTCGTGGCTTTAGCACTCCAGGAGCGGGCAGAGCCGGGCTGGCTCCCACCTGGAGGAAGGAGCTGCCTCTGGGGTGTTTTCATCCTGGCTCTGCTGGCTGTTGCACACATTTAGGAGGGGGAATGAAAGGGATGCAGGTCTGAGGGAACCTATTTGAAATTGTGGCCAAGCCTCTGCAGAAATGCTCAGTGTAGCTCCCTCAGATCTGCCCTGGCTTAGGTCTGATTTTATGCTCCCTCTGCCATCGTCCATCCCCGCTCCTTAGAGCAAAGAAAAGAAAAATGGGAATACATCTGACTTCCTAACAAGATTTATATTAATATTGCTGATGTCAATAAGGGGCTTTTTACAAGAGCACAGAGTGATGGGACGGGGGAAATGGCCTCTAAAGTGAGAGTGGATTTGGATATTGGGAAGAAACTCTTCCCTGTGAGGGTGGGGAGGCCATGGCACAGGGTGCCCAGAGTTTTGTGGCTGCCTCATCCCTGGAAGTGTCCAAAACCAGCTTGGACAGGGCTTGGAGCAATCTGAGAGGGTGTCCCTGCCCATGGCAGGGGGTGGAATGGGATGACCTTTAAGGTCCCTTCCAACCCAAACCATTCTGTGACTGGTTTTGCGGGCAGATGTTGCCAGCTGTGAGCAGGGGTTGGTTTCTCTCTTTTGCAGGCAACAGCCTATAAACCCCTAGAGAGCACCTCTGCCTCCAGCTGGGACACAATCCCCAGCACCAGAGGAGGGTTTGGTGGCTCCTCAGAGGGGCCAGGACAAGATTTAATCATCCTGATGCCTCCCACGCTCTGGACTGTGGTGGCTGAAGGTTGAATCCTTATCCCTTTTCTGAGTGAATTACCCTCAGGGGGGGCTGGAGCAGGGCAGGAGCTGTGGGAGGGGTTGGCACAGCTCAGCAGGGCTGGCAGGGCAGGGAGGGAGCAGCTGGGGACC
>VXAC01005029.1:510193-529376 GCA_013399225.1 Rhipidura dahli | reverse complement strand
CCCTGCCCCACAAATCTGCACCCCCTGTCAGTGCCACTCCTGCCCCCAAATCTGCATCCCCTGCCAGAGTCAGCCCTGCCCCACAAATCTGCACCCCCTGTCAGTGCCACTCCTGCCCCCAAATCTGCACCCTCTGTCACTGANGCAATTACTCGTGGCTTTAGCACTCCAGGAGCGGGCAGAGCCGGGCTGGCTCCCACCTGGAGGAAGGAGCTGCCTCTGGGGTGTTTTCATCCTGGCTCTGCTGGCTGTTGCACACATTTAGCAGGGGGAATGAAAGGGATGCAGGTCTGAGGGAACCTGTTTGAAATTGTGGCCAAGCCTCTGCAGAAATGCTCAGTGTAGCTCCCTCAGATCTGCCCTGGCTTAGGTCTGATTTTATGCTCCCTCTGCCATCGTCCATCCCTGCTCCTGAGAGCAAAGAAAAGAAAAATGGGAATACATCTGACTTCCTAACAAGATTTATATTAATATTGGTGATGTTAATAAGGGGCTTTTTACAAGAGCACAGAGTGATGGGACGGGGGAAATGGCCTCTAAAGTGAGAGTGGATTTGGATATTGGGAAGAAACTCTTCCCTGTGAGGGTGGGGAGGCCATGGCACAGGGTGCCCAGAGTTTTGTGGCTGCCTCATCCCTGGAAGTGTCCAAAACCAGCTTGGACAGGGCTTGGAGCAATCTGAGAGGGTGTCCCTGCCCATGGCAGGGGGTGGAATGGGATGACCTTTAAGGTCCCTTCCAACCCAAACCATTCTGTGACTGGTTTTGCGGGCAGATGTTGCCAGCTGTGAGCAGGGGTTGGTTTCTCTCTTTTGCAGGCAACAGCCTATAAACCCCTAGAGAGCACCTCTGCCTCCAGCTGGGACACAATCCCCAGCACCAGAGGAGGGTTTGGTGGCTCCTCAGAGGGGCCAGGACAAGATTTAATCATCCTGATGCCTCCCACGCTCTGGACTGTGGTGGCTGAAGGTTGAATCCTTATCCCTTTTCTGAGTGAATTACCCTCAGGGGGGGCTGGAGCAGGGCAGGAGCTGTGGGAGGGGTTGGCACAGCTCAGCAGGGCTGGCAGGGCAGGGAGGGAGCAGCTGGGGACCCTCCAGCTCGTTTCCTGCCCAGGCTTTGCTGGGTGAGCCCTTAGTGGTGGGAGAGCTCCAGCTCCTCATCCCGCCAGATGTGACAAAAGAATGGCTGCAAAAAACCCCCAAACCCTCCAGAACCCCTGCACCCCCTGCCAGTGTCACCNGCCACTCCTGCCCCCAAATCTGCACCCTCTGTCACTGCCACCCCTGCCCCCAAATCACATCTCTCTTACAAAGCATCAGCCACCACTGCCCCGCAGCTCCAGCCCGGCTCAGCACTGGTTAGGCTGAGCTTAACTCCAGCCAAGGCAGGAAAAAATAGTCCAAAGGTGATTTAACACCACAGGTTTTGGCAAGGCAGCTCTCCTTCCTCTCCTGCAGCCAGGATGGAGGTGGTGGTTGTGCTCTGAGGTCTCCCTGAGAGGCAAGGGCTGGCTGTGGCTGGGCCAAGACCAACCTGTTCTTGCTTTTGGAAGGAGTCAGGGTGGGGAATGCCAAGGCTCAGGCACTACTGAGGTGTGCAGGAGGCAGAATTCCCAATAAATTCCCTTTTGGGCTGTGGGAGATGCCAGTGCATTAGGGCAGTAGATGGAAATGACAAAGACATGCAAAACCAGAATAATTTAATTTTTTTTGATTTGCCACACTGGGTCATTGCCTTGAAATCATTACACGAAAATCATATTTTAGTAGAAATAACATTCCCAGACCTCACAGCACAGAGGGACAAACTCAGAAATACAATCAGAGTGCCCCTGGGTAGTTCAGAGATGGACAAAATGAACCCCACCCAAGGAAATCTGCTGGCTGAAATTGCTGAGACACATGGAGCAGGGATCTGCAGGAAAATGGATGGCACAGAAGGTGGGAAGAGGGGTCGTGGCCTGCAGCCTCTTGGGGCCATGCAGACCCGGTGTGGTGGCCCCCTCACACAGAGGGAGCTGATGAAAAATGGAAATAACCCCAGCTGGCATGGCTGGCATCACTTTTATGTGGAAAAAATGCCCTTCAGGGCCATTCTCGTCCCTGGCTGGAGCTGCTTGGCTTCCAACCCAGCTGGGTGATCTGCCAGCACCAACCACTGATTCACCAACCTCCAGCACAGGATACAAATGGCTGATTTAAAGGGAAAAAAAAAATCTGCTGTGGGTCTGGAGGATGGGAATGTTTCAGCCTAATCACAGTGGTTTTGCAAGGGAATTGTGAGGTACCTGGTGGTCTGGCAGTGTCTGACAGCTCCTGCTCACTGAGCTGTGTATTTCCAGGCAGGAAAGAGTAGGGGGTGGGACTGGATGGTGTTTGGAGGCCACTTCTAACCCAAATTACTCTAGAATTACAGAATCGTGGGATGGTTTGGGTTGAAGGGGCCTTGAAGTTCATCCAGTTCCACCCCCTGCCATGGGCAGGGACACCTTCCACTGTCCCAGGTTGCTCCAAGCCCCATCCAACCTTAAACACTTCCAGGGATGGGACAGCCACAGCTCCTCTGGGCAGCCTGGTCCACACCAAACCTCACCCTCGAGGTGTTCAGATCCCAGATGCAGCAGGAAGCTTTGCCCTCTGGTCCTGTTTGACAGGGAACTGGAAGCAAAATCATGGTGGTGTTACAAGTGTGGTGTCTGTGGGATCTTGCAGAGGCCACAGTTTAATAAAAAAGTTCCTTATCATGTTACACCAGGGTCCAGGAACTTCTCTGGATCCTTAAGTCTCAGGCAGAAAATTCTGTGGTTCACCAGCTGACAGAGGACATTTCTCCTTGTGGCTGCCATGTGCACATTCAGTTGTGCAGAAGAAACTCCCAAAAATAGCCCAGTCCTAACTTTCTCCATCACTGTTTTCATCTGCAAAGTCACAAGTTCACAGTGACCAACCCTTGGAGAAGATTGAGGTGCTCTGAGTGGTGGTTTCAGGTTTTCATCCAGCCTGGGAGTGTCTGAGGCACATGGTACTTGCTCAGGTCCTTTGCTGTCTTCACTCAGACTGAAAAAATGCAACATCACTAAATGCTATTTATTATTTATTCTGGTTTTATTACTAATGTCATCAACAGAATTGGCTTTCAAGTAGAAACTGTAGAACTCTGCCCTGTTAAGTGATGGCTCTGGATGTTTTTCCATGCCCATAACCACACCTTTCTCTTCCTCTTGCAGATGAGACTCCAATTATAGCTGTGATGGTGGCCCTGTCCTCCCTCCTAGTCATAGTATTTATTATTATTGTTCTGTACATGTTGAGGTAAGAGCTGCTTTAATGCTGGATTCCCTTGTTTGGACAGAAACAATTCCTGAATGAGCAGGAATGAGCCTTTTGTGCTGTCTCCCAGGCTAAAGGCTGACACAGCTGGTGCTTTCAAAAGAAACCTGTAAGGACAATGAATGGAAATGATGTTCAGGGTTATCTGATGAATGATGAATTATTCCTTTCTCTGCAAAGCTGCTCCTCGTGTGGGGAATTCCTGTTCTGCCTCTCAAAAAGTCACATTTAAGTGGGGTAGAGTGAACTGAAGCCCTGTCAGTGTGGGGAAAAGCAGGTGAGGTTTCCTTGCGAGGCTGCAGATGATGGATTGAGTAATCCAGGGAGGCTGAGCCCAACCACAGAGTGCTTTCCATGTGTTATTCCTTGATTCCCATCTTGATATCAAGCAGGACCCCACACCCAAGCTCTGCTTTGGGTACCAAACCTGGACATGGTCCCTTGTGCACCTTTCCCTGTGAGTGGCAGGAGCTTGTGAGGAGCGTTAGGTGATGCTGTAACTGGAATTACAGCACAATAAAGCCTTCCGAGGTCTGTTTTTTAAAATCCAAGCATCTGCCCTGCTCAGAATGAAGCATTCCCAGCTCCTGAAAGCATAACTAAGAGGGTCTTTATTCACCTGCAGTAAGCATTTTAATTTACTCACCAGTTTGGTGATTAAGTATGTCTTAAAAAAAATTAAAAAAAGAAAAAAACTATTTCCTTAGCAGTGGAAAACTTCCCTCTGTCTCCTGGCTCCAGGCCTGCCCTCACAGCAGTGAACCTGAGGAGAGTTTTGCCTCAGGAGTTCGGCAGCAGCAGAGTTTGAGTCCTTCCCACCTGGCTTCCAGCCCTGAAAAAAAGGGTTTGTGTTCCCTGCCCAGTGATTCAGCAAAACTCCGAATTTCAGGCAAAGGGACCGTGAGCAGCTGCTCCAAGTTAAAAGCACACGGAGCAGGGCTTTGCTGCAGGATGGATCAACCTGGGCTTTCTGTTCTCTGCAGGATCAGCCCAGGGAGCAGGAACTCCTTGGGGTGTCCTTAAAGCTTCCCCTGGCTCCCACCTCGCTCTGGGCTCCCACAGCTGTTCCAGATGTGCTCAGCGAGCAGCTCTGCCCTCAGGCAGCGTTTCAGAGGCTCTGCAGCCTCCTGGAGCCACCAGCTCATTTCTGAAGCCATGAGAAAGCGGGGGGACACCCTGGCATCTGTCACCTGGGAGGGAAGCTGGGCTGCCTGGTGGATATTTGCTGACTCTTCCACTCAATTCTCTTTGGCAGGTTCAAGAAATACAAGCAGGCAGGGAGCCACTCCAACTCCTTCCGGCTGTCCAACGGCCGGACGGACGATACAGGTGAGTCCACCTGGTGCCACACAGGGGCTCTCCCACCTCGTGCTTTTGTAGGCAAATACTCTTTAATTTATATCTCTTTTTTTGTTGCCTCCTGACTTCCTTGCTCCATGTTTTCCATGGTTTCAGCATAGGATGAAGGTTTATTTCCCAGCTTTTATTCCAGTGACTAAATGTGTGCCCTCGGGTGGTTGATATTAAAATGGGAGATCGCTTCCAAAATCAAACTCCTCACATTCCTCTTGAGTTTTCACAGTATTTCTTTGACTCAAATAAGAACCTTTTTTTGAAAAAAAATAAAAAAAGGCATCTTTGAGGAGTAATTAAATATTCCTCTGCTCTTTCAGTTTAGGATGGTCTCTGATTAAAACTCAGATCTTCATACTAACTGTAGACACCAAACTAACATTTCCAGGAGAAAGCAGGGAATACAGTTATTTTCGTGATAAAAACATTTCTGTACCTCCTAAACATGCACAGATGCCATTGTAAAGCCTCGTGTAATGGCTAAATTCTTCTGCCCCTGAGCTTTGAGCCAGAGCTGACACTGAGGCTCTGAAGCTGGGCATCTCCATCCATATGTAGGCACCAAATTAAGATCTGAAGAGGCCTCTTAAGCTCCTTTCAGATCTTTTCCAGCACTCCTTCCACATAAACCAAACACCTTCTGGGGAGCATTAATTGAAATTCAGCACCTTTTTTATTTTATGTTGGCTGCTAAAGCCTTCCCTGCCCGTCTCACATCGCTGTAGGCAGAGGTGTGAGCTCCATAAACCTTCAGCTGTGTTGGTGTAACCCTCACACGGCCTTTGCTGGCTTTGCTGAGCACCACGAGCAGCAGCTGCCTGTGCTGTGTCCTGCTGGGAGTTGTGCCACAGCAGTGGGGCCAGGCTTTCCACATGAGGGAGGGAGAATCTGGAATTCAAAGTGAGGTGGTCTCCAACCCCACTATTGATGATTTGGTCCTCAGTGCCCTCTCCTGCCTCTGCCAGAGTGTAGATCCCAGCGTGTTAATCATTGTGGGATCACTGATTTTTTTGGGTTGGAAAAGCTCTCCAAGATCATCCAATCCAACCTTTCCCCCAGCACTGCCAAGGCCACCACTGACCTGTGTCCCCAAGTGCCACATCCACACAGCTTCTGAATCCTTCCAGGGATGGGGACTCCACCACTGCCCTGGGCAGCTGTGCCAGGGATTGACAACTCTCCTTCCATGAAGAAATTTTCCCAAATATCCCACTCTAAACCTCCCCTGGCCCAGCCTGAGGCCGTTCCCTCTCCTCCTGTCCCTGTTCCCTGGGAGCAGAGCCCGATCCCCCCGGCTGCCCCCTCCTGTCAGGGAGCTGTGCAGAGCCACAAGGTCCTCCCTGAGCCTCCTTTGCTTCAGGCTGAGCCCCTTTCCCAGCTCCCTCACCCTCTCCTGCAGCTCCAGACCCTTCCCCAGCTCCCTCAGCCTCTCCTGGAGCTCCAGACCCTTCCCCAGCTCCATTCCCTTCCCTGGACATGCTCCAGCCCCTCAATGCCCCTCATGTTGGGAGGGGCTCAGAGCTGCCCCCAGCACTGGAGGTGCCCCAGCAGTGCCAGCACAAGGGACAGGCACTGCCCTGGCCCTGCTGCCACTCTGGTGCTACCACAAGCCAGGTGCCCCTGTGCTCAGAGCAGCCTGTTCTGCTGGAATCTCTTGGAACAAGAGGATCTTTAACATCCCCTCCCACCCCGGAGGCAAACGCGACACCCCCAAAAGCTGCGGGGCGCGGGGTCCCTGCGCCAGGCTGGGCGTGGCTGGGCAGTGCTGGGCACGGGGGGACAGCTGGTGGCCCCTGTGACCCCCGGGTGTCATTGCAGAGCCGCAGAGCATGCCCCTGCTCGCCCGCTCCCCCAGCACCAACCGCAAGTACCCCCCGCTGCCCGTGGACAAGCTGGAGGAGGAGATCAATCGCCGCATGGCCGACGACAACAAACTCTTCCGAGAGGAGTTCAACGTGAGTGCGTCTGCTCCTGCCCTCTGACCCCTCGGGTGCCCTCGGATCGGGGTTTTTGGGGTGCTTCTGGGCGTTTCTCAAAGCGGTGGCAGGGCTGGTTCTGTCCCTGTGTCTGCGGTGAGGGCGGACAAGCTGCTCGCCCTCGTGCTCAGCGCAGAAAAGAGTTTCTGGCAAACAGCTCTGCAGAGTTATGTCTTCCTGGAGTCAGGAGTGATCCTGGATGTCTCAGGGGTCTTCCAGAGTTTCCCTGCTTGCTGGTTGCCTCCCAAGCTCTGTCTCCCATCTCCCAGTCCTCGTGGCTTTAAATCTACCAACAGCCAAAAAAAGCTTTGACAGACAAACGGGAATGACCCCAAAATCAAGATCTTATTTCAGTGAGCTGTTAACCCTGAAACACAATGATGGCAACGTATGGGACAAAGGTTGTGCTTCAGCTGTGAGGAATTCAGGTATTGTGCTTGTCCCACAAGCCCAGAGCATTTCTTCAGGGATGGCTACAGCCTCCTCTTGACGTTGCTGAGCTTTGCAGCTTGTTGTGACAATGAAGCTGGCTTGCCTTGTCAATACCAAAATAGATTGGAATAGAATTGAATAGAACAGGGCAGGTTCATTAAGGCTGGAAAAGCCCTCTAAGATTGTCAAATCCAACCATGAACTCACTGCTGAGACCACCACTAAACCATGTCCCCCAGTGCCACATCCACACCTTTTTTTATTAACACTTTCAAGGATGGGCAGCCTTTGCCAGGGCTTGACAACTCATTCTGTGAAAAAAAAAATTAAATATCCAATCTAAACCTCCCCTGGCCCAGCCTGAGGCTGTTTACTCTTGTCCTGTCCCTGTTCCCTGGGAGCAGAGCCTGACCCCCCCAGCTGCCCCCTCCTGTCAGGGAGCTGTGCAGAGCCACAAGGTCCCCCCTGAGCCTCCTTTGCTCCAGGCTGAGCCCCTTTCCCAGCTCCCTCAGCTGCTCCTCCTCAGACCTGTGCTCCTAGCCCAGCTCCAAGCCACGATATGGCACCATGAGAACGATGAGAAGATTAAAAAAAGCCACTTGACTTTGTCCAGCTGCTGCACAACTTGATCCCTTTCCTGGCCGTGCTGCGATGAAACCAAATAGGTGCAATGAGTGCCCAGGGAGGGGGATTTTTAGGGTTATAAATACCTGATTGCCCTGGACACTTCCTGCCATCCTGTCAGCTGGAGGAAGGGATGGTGGATACCTCCAGAACGTTCTTTGCTGTTCAAAGAGGATGTGGAATAACCGTGCTGGGGGGAAGCACCTCCTGTGCTCGATTGGGAAACGCAGGGACAGTGTCCCCTGTCACCCCATCACCCCCCAACCAAAGGTCCCCCGGTGCTGCTCCTGCCATCACTGGGTGGGCTGAGGCGGTGGGGGCTTAATCAGGTCGCAATTAGCAGCGCTGTTAATGAGGGAATCTCAGCAGGAGCCTCCGTGGACAGGAGGAATCAGGGATGAGCTGGTCGGTAGTGCCGGGTGGGTTTGGAGCTGGAGGCTTTGCTGCCACCTCGTGTCTGTGGATCAGGAGATGCCAGACATCTCCTTTCCGAAGGGATTGGCTCTCTGTGGTCCAGCCCAGCTGTTGAAATGGTCACTTTGAGCTCGGTGGGGAGGAGGAGGAGCTGCTGCTGGGGTGGAGGTGGGGTGTGTGGGTGGTCCAGAGGGGCAGGATGCTCGGATGTGGCATTTGCCAGCACACTGTTCCTGCTGTGCCATGAAAACATCATGGAAAACCCTTTTTTTGTGCCATTTCAGGCTCTCCCAGCGTGTCCCATACAGGCCACGTGTGAAGCTGCTTCCAAGGAGGAGAACAAGGAGAAGAACAGATACGTGAACATTTTGCCCTGTACGTATCAAAGCTGCTTGGATGGGGGGGGAACACTCAGGAGCTCCTGCCAGGCCTCCCCATTCCTGATTTAGGGATGGGCAAGGGCACAGTTTAGGGCATTTCACCTCCCAGGTGGGTGGCTGAGTGTGCTTTAGCTTTAGGTACCTGTGAGGAGAAGCTCCCTGGAGCCCTCAGGAGGCTGTGGAGAGCGAAAGAGATGGGAAATGCTGGAAGGGACAACTGTTGCCTGGTGGCATTGGGCAGTGGGCTGGCTTGGGGTGTCCTCAAATGTGCACTCTGCAGAGGAAAAGCTACCTTGGACAAGGTCTAGGACCTCTGTGGGTTTAAGCAAGAGGAATTTGGGGGCATAAAGGTGTTTTTGCAGCAGAGCCAGGAGCGCAGGCTCTGTTCTGACACCTGGATTCTCGCTGCACTGGGGCCCAGCAGAGTGGAGGGCATTGTCTTTAATGCAGAGTTTTAATTTCCCTGCAGATGATCATTCCAGGGTTCACCTGACTCCCGTGGAAGGGGTCCCTGACTCCGACTACATCAACGCCTCCTTCATTAATGTGAGTGTTGTGATTTGGAGGGGAAATCCCTGCCAGGTGCAAGGATTGGAGTTTTGAAAGGACTGGGGGAACCACTCCTGCTGGAGCAGGGGATTTCTGATCAGCAAACAGCTGATGAAACATAGAATCTTTTAGGTTGGAAAAGCCAACCTGAGACCCTCAAGTCCAAACATTCCCCCAGCACTGCCAAAGCCTTCACTAAACCATGTCCCCAAGTGCCACATCCACATGGATTTAAATCCGTGAAGAGTGTGATCATCAGTGCTTCTCAGCTTTCAGGGCTGGCTGTGGGAAGGGGATGAAGAAGAAATCAAGGAATCCAACTAAAATAGAAGCAACACTGGCCTGCTCTGTCCCTGGGAGGAGTTGGGTCCTTTGTGGTTGTCACCATGTGGCTCCAATCAGCCAGAAGAGTCATGTGGGAGATGGAGGCACATGAAGCAGAGCAAGACCCAAGAGTTTTTTTCCTTTCCTCCCCACTAAATAAAATGCACAAAATAAATCCCCATGAGCTCCGCAGCCCATTTTCCAAGGATTAGAGCTGAGTTGCACATGGGGCTCTGGAGGCAGGGTCTGACCCCAGTGGAAGGGCTGTCAGGTACCACTTCATCGGTGCCTTGTGCCAGCAAGTGGTGTCATTCCTGCATTATGTGAGCATGGGGGGTGTTCCTGTGGGAGAACAGCCCTTTGCAGAAGGATTTTCAGTTATTTCAGCCCATCTTTGGTGCTGATTCTCCCCTCGGAGGCTGCAGCCCCTTCTCTGCACAGGGGAGAGTGGGCAGCAGAGCAGATGCCAGCTCTGTTTGTTCCTGAAGTAGATGCATTCCCTGGCTCTTGTTCTAGAGAAATATTCATTTCTCTTCCTTTTTCTCTTTTTCTCTGCAGGGGTACCAAGAGAAAAACAAGTTCATTGCTGCACAAGGTACATTTTTGATTATTCCCATTGCTCTGTTGGGGATAGCTGGGCTGGGTCCTTCTGCTCTGTGCCCTTCTAACCAGAGCACAGCATCTTGCTGAGCTCCCCTGGTCAAAAGGAGGCCTGGCTGCCCCACAGATTGTTCCCAAAATGATTTTCCCGGTCAGAGAGCAGTGCTGGATGTGTTGGTGGAGGAAGAGAAGTCCTACCTGTGCAATATCCACTGCTGGAGGGTGTTGTGACCTCTGGCCAGGGAGCTGCTCAATTAAATTCCCCAAGTCACAGAATCATGGAATGATTCGGGCTGGAGGGGACCTCAAAGCTCATCTCATTCCACCCCCCTGCCATGGACAGGGCCACCTCCCACTATCCCAGCTTGTTCCAAGCTCCCCTGTACACTTCCAGGGATCCAGGGGTAGAGAGAAATGTCCCTGTGACCTTCAGAAGTCCAAACACATCCCTAAAACCAAAATTCCCACTCACAGGGTAGGGATCATGTCAGCAGCAGGATGTTACCTGCCCATGGGAGTGTGTTGTATTTCCTCTCTTGACTTGCCAGTGGGTCAGGGCATCCCTGGCCAGTTTCCCTGGCTCTGGCTGGAGAAGGAGGCTGGATCAGGTCCGTCAGCACTTCCAGGCTCAGGTTAAGCTTTGGCTCTGCTGTTCTCTTGGCTCTCCCTGAGCCTCAGGCTTGGCAGGGGAGCGTAGGCTGAGTTAGCTCCGTGTCTGGCAGGCAGCAGGGAGCTATTCCTGTGCCACACTGAAATGGGATCCCATGGCTACAACCCAAGATCCCAGCGCAGGACTTCAGCGGACTCTGGGACAGCCACAATTTCCCTGGGTGACCTTGGGCAAGTCCATGCTCTGTTTGTCTGGTTTCCCCTTCTTGGGTTAAATATGGAATTCCTGACCATGGAAACACATCCAAAACATTCCAGCTACTGTGTGGTAGGATTATCCCTCGGATCAGACATGCCCAGACACCACAGCTCCTCCTGTGACCCACTGGCAAAAAATGTGTTGGATCATCCCTGAGCTGTGACCTCACACGCTGGGGTTTGGCCCCACATGGCGATGGCTTGATCCCAGAGAGGACATTTTGTTTCACCTTCCCCTCAGGACCAAAGGAAGAAACAGTGAACGATTTTTGGAGGATGATTTGGGAGCAAAACACAGCGACCATTGTCATGGTGACCAACCTGAAGGAGAGGAAAGAGGTAGGTGCCTGAAGATTTCACAGGCTGGGATTTGATCCAAACTGGGCATCAACTGGAGCCATTCCCTGCCCTGTGGGGGTATCCAGAGCTCACCTGCACCCGTTTCCTCCCCCCACAGTGTAAATGTGCTCAGTACTGGCCGGATCAGGGCTGCTGGACATACGGGAACATCCGAGTGTCCGTGGAGGACGTGACCGTCCTGGTGGACTACACCGTGCGCAAGTTCTGCATCCAGCAGGTGCCAGGGCTCACCTCTCCCATCCCTTCCTGTCCCATCCCATCCCTCCCCTCTCCACGCTGGGCACCCCAAAGGTGCTGGCTCAACTCCTCCGAGGTTCTGTGAGAGCAGAGTTGGTACAAAGTGACCCCCAGCACCCATTTTTAACCAGAGCTGTTGAGAATTTGTTCCTCCCAAGTGCCTGTTCCCAATGGTACCAGCGTGGCTGTGCTGAGAGCAGGGAAGCTGAGGGATGCCAGGCCTGAAATCCCATCCTGCAGTGCTCCAGCACTCGCTGGTACCACTGTTGGTTCCTGCTCTCACCCACAGACACTTAGTGCCTGAAAATAATCAGATTTATCCCCTCGGCTGAGACAAAATCCGTATGCGTTGGGTTTGATTGCGTCCCCATCTGTCACCACATTTTCTTGTCCTCCGAGGAGACTGGGTGTTTTAGTCACTTTGTTTGTTTTCCTGCTGCTCTCAGAGGCAGGCAGGGAAGAGCTGGTGAAAAATCTGCAAATCCTGCAAATCTGTCTGGACCATGAGTGTGGTTCTCCTGAGCCTCATCCTTCACTCCAATGGCTCGGACAAGTGTGTTTTCCTCCCCTGCCTTTAATCCAAGGATGATGTGGGCAGAGGAGTGGGAAAGGATGGAGGAACAGCTTTTGTTTGAGCTTGTTGGGGATGAAACATGGCAGCTGCTGCCAGGTTGGATCCACACACAGGGACAGGCTGGCATCTCACAGCCCTCGGATATGGGATGTGGTGCATTAAAATGTCACGGGTTTAGAGGCTGATTTGTCCCAGAGCCTGAGTCCGTGCCCTTTCAGCTGTGGATGCTGCTTCTTAAGCTCCATCCAGCTCCACCTTGGGTCTGCAGCTCCCTCTCTCTCTCTTAATTTTGGGCAAAGAAGGGAAAACCTGAGTATTTCTCATTACCCTGAGTGCACGTTTCCCCTGCAGGTGGGGGATGTCACAAACAAGAAACCCCAGCGCCTGGTGACCCAGTTCCACTTCACCAGCTGGCCCGACTTCGGGGTGCCCTTCACCCCCATCGGGATGCTGAAATTCCTGAAGAAGGTGAAGACCTGCAATCCCCAATATGCAGGAGCCATAGTGGTGCACTGCAGGTGAGTCTTGCTGACCTCTGCCCATCCTGGGTCACCTGGAAAGCGTCTCCTATTTAAAAGGAAATTGGTTTTGTCAGTCAGGACTTTTTTATTATCTTTTTTTCACTTTCCTGTGTTAAACCGGGATGTTCCTCATGGGCACATGCAAAAAATGGCATGAGTGGAAGGAAGTTGTTGGAATCAGTGATGTTAGGGTGTTAAAACTCATCTTAAGGGGTCATTTGTGTTGGCTGGATGCTGAGAGCCAAGCTGAGCACTGCTGGTGTCTCCCTTGGCTCCCCTCTTCCCTGGTATAAGAAGATAACATCCCTCTTTGGGAGAAGGCTGTACTGAGCTGACAGCTGGCCTGGAGCAAGGGCCATGGAGATTGGCCCCACCTGGAGTGGTTTCAGGCACAGCAGCAACCCTGGGGGAGCCACAGGGGCTTCCATGCTTCAGTAAGGTGGAGCCCCATGGTTAAAGTCAGAGATGGTCACATTGCAACATCCCAAGTCCATTTTTCCTGCCTTCTTGGGAAGCAGCTGATCCAAGAGCTTTGTCCTTCCCTGGAAGTCTGCTGGTCTCATCCTTCTCCTTGAAGCCCATCTCATTCCATCCCCTACCATGGGCAGGGACACCTCCCACTGTCCCAGGCTGCTCCAAGCCCCATCCATCCTGGCCTTGGACACTTCCAGGGATCCAGGGGCAGCCACAGCTTCTCTGGGCACCCTGTGCCAGGGCCTCCCCACCCTCCCAGGGAAGAATTCCCACCCAATCTCCCACCCCCCCTCTGTTGCAGCGCCGGGGTGGGGCGCACGGGCACTTTCATCGTCATCGATGCCATGCTGGACATGATGCACGCCGAGAGGAAGGTGGATGTTTACGGCTTCGTGAGCCGCATCCGGGCTCAGCGCTGCCAGATGGTACAGACAGATGTAAGTGTGGAGCTGCCCTGTGCCCTGGCCTTGGGTTTCCTTCACCCAGACAAAGCCTGTGAGGTTGAGCGTCGTCCCTCGTTTTGGGTGATGCTGCATCAAGTGAGGCCTTCTCAGGGTCCTGCTCTTTTTAATCCCCTTGGTGGAATCATTGAATTATTTGGGTTGGGAAAGATCCTTAAGATCAAGTCCAACCTTTCCCCCAGTACTGCCAAGGCCAGCACTGACCTGTGTCCCCAAGTGTCACTTCCACATGGCTTTTAAATCCCTCCAGGCATGGGGACTCCACCACTGCCCTGGGCAGCCTGTTCTAATGCCTGACCACCCTTTCCATGAAGAAATTTTCCCCAATATCCAGCCTGAGCCTCCCCTGGCCCAGCCTGAGGCTGTTCCCTCTCCTCCTGTCCCTGTTCCCTGGGAGCAGAGCCCAACTTCCCCTGGCTGCCCCCTCCTATCAGGGAGCTGTGCAGAGCCACAAGGTCCCCCCTGAGCCTCCTTTTCTCCAGCCTTGGAGAACATTTGGTGTCACATCAGCTTTGCTTGGTGTGGCAAATAAGGTCCCAGTCCCCATGTAGTGGCAGGAGGGTTGTCACTCACTTTTCTGGGGTCTCAGAAGGGTGGGCAGGAGGGTGGTGGGTTTGCCCCCAGCTCAGTGGGCACGGAACGGGCACTGAGAGCTCCCCACACCCCTGGCAGATGCAGTATGTGTTCATCTACCAAGCACTGCTGGAGCATTATCTCTATGGTGACACGGAGCTGGAGGTGACCTCATTAGAGATCCACCTCCAGAAGATCTACAACAAAGTGCCAGGGACCAGCAGCAACGGGCTGGAAGAGGAGTTCAAGGTGAGCGTGGCCGTTGTTCCGGTGGATCTGCTGGGATGGTGCTGGGATGGTGCTGGGATTACCAAGTGTTGGCCTGGCTCTGAAACTTCCCTCTGCTTTGCTCCTTGCCCCGCAGAAGCTCACTTCAATCAAAATCCAGAATGACAAGATGAGAACGGGCAATCTGCCAGCCAACATGAAGAAGAACAGGGTGCTTCAGATAATTCCATGTGAGGCTTGTTTGGCTGCGTGTCCTGGGGATGGGAATTGGGCTGGAAAAGTGGGACAGCAGCGACCTCGTGATGTTCAACAAGGAAAAGTGCAAAGTCCTGCCCCTGGGGAGGGACCAGTTTGTGCTGGGGTCACCCAGCTGGGTGGAAAAGCAGCTTGGCAGGAAAGGCCCTGAGGGTCCTGACGAGCTCCAGCCTGGACCTGAGCCAGCAAAGTACCCTTGTGACAAAAGGGACAGTGGTGGTCTGGGCTGTGTGGGACAAAACACTTCCAGCAGGTGCAGGGAGGGGATCCTGCCCCTCTGCTCAGCACTGCCAGGGCCACACCTGGAGCACCGGCTCCGGTTCTGCCTCCCCAGGACAGGAGGGACATGGCCAGACTGGGCAGAGCCCAGTGAGGGGACTGGAGCATCTCTGCTCTGAGGAAAGGCTGGCAGGGCTGGGGCTGCTCAGCCTGGAGAAGAGAAGGCTCCGGGGGCCTCATCCCTGTCCATCCACACCTGCAGGGAGGGTGCAGAGAGGAGGGAGCCAGGCTCTTGCCAGTGGTGCCCAGGCACAGGACAAGGGGCAGTGAGCATGGCCATCTCCCAAACCAGGGCATGGCAGAGGGTGGAGCTGACTGTCCTTGTCCCAGTCGGGTGCACTGTGCTCCCTCTCCCTTGTCTGTGTCTCTCACTTCAGGCTTGGTGACTCCCCAGCTAAAGGCCAGGCAAATTATCCCAAATCTCCGATGATTTTCTTCTGTTCCAGATGAATTCAACCGAGTAATCATTCCAGTGAAGAGAGGGGAAGAGAACACAGACTATGTGAACGCTTCCTTCATTGATGTGAGTCTTCTCCAATCTTCTTTCCACCTTTTCCCAATGGACACCACCTCACACTGCTTCTTTGGGGAAGAATTTCTCCCAAACCCTCCTTTTATGGGTTTTGTGCAGCTCCCTGCACTTGTCTTTGCTTTGTGTCACTGGATGGTGATGGTTTCTTTCTCCAAGAAACCTGTGGGTATATCCAGCTCCCTGTGGGAGAGGAGAGCTGGAGCCTGAGCAGAGCCTCCAAATCCTGGGCTCACTTGTGCCCCTCTGGCTCTGCTGATGGCTGTGGAGAGCAGATCCACGTATCCATGGAAATAACACAGCACGGGCCATTTGGTCAGAAAACATCCCCCAGATTGGATCAGGGAGCAATGCACGATCCCAAAACCCTGGAGAGAAGCCAGGTCAATCCCATTACACCTGTCTGGGTGGTGGCAGGAGGTGAGGCAGGAAGGTTAAGTGCTGTCCTTACTCTGAGAAGCACGTAAGTGATTGCACATCCTTCCCTCCTGAGCAATCCCGTGGACTCCAGGGAGACATCTCGGATGAGTGTTTATCTCCATGCAGTGATGCCAGTGTTGGCCCAGTGACAGACCCTGCTCTTTGCCAGCCCAGTTTCTGCTTTCATCTCCTAGTGATGACCCCTCCTTTTGAGGTTTTTCTTCCCCCCAAAAGGCAATCACTGGGTTTGCCCACTAAACCCAGTTTATTCCCAGTTCTAACATCCCCAATGAATTGCTCCCTGCAATCTCCTTTGCTGGGTCCCTGCTGTGGCTGCAGGAGCAGCCAGGAGCAGCTGCCTTGTTGTGCATCCAGATCAGAAAGCGTCCATGGCACGTAAGCAATTTGGGCTGAGGATTCAATTTCCTGCCTCTGCTGAACTTTGCTTAAATGACAAACTCTGAATGACGAAGCATCTGCAGCCACAGCCTGCAGGGAGGGCACAGGAGAGCCAGAATTGGAGGGGGTTGAAAACAGAAACTGTCTGTGGCTGTGGAAGAGCCAGAGTCATCCAGCCTCACTGCTGCTTTTCACAGATCACAGAATGGTTTAGGTTGGAAGGGACCTTAGAGATCATCTAGTTACATTCAGTTTTGCTGGCTTCTTCCCAAAATCCCCAATAAAAATCGTACCTGGAGCACTTGGAGCTAAAGCAAAGCTCTGCTCCAGCACTCAGAGCTTGCAATGCTGCTCAGGTGTGCTGGGAACCCAAATGCCAGGCGTGTGTAGGGGAAATGATCCTCCCAAAATTGACCTGAGCTGGGTAACCCCACCATGTCCAAGAGCTTCCTCCCGCTGCTTCACTGACCCCGTTCCCAAATTCCAGGGTTATCGCCAGAAGGACTCGTACATTGCCAGCCAAGGGCCACTGCAGCACACGATAGAAGACTTCTGGAGGATGATCTGGGAGTGGAAATCCTGCTCCATAGTGATGCTAACAGAGCTGGAGGAGAGAGGCCAGGTAAGCTCCCGGGATCAGCTTTATTAAACACCAGGGAAAGAAACAAAACAAGTGCCAGGGGGTTGGAATGGGATCCAGTCTGTGATTCTGGGAGTTGGTAAAGCCTGTGGGATCCCACCCTGGTGTTGGTCAGCTGCAAGAAGATTCTTCTGTCCAAACCCATGGGTAAAATACAGGGTTCTGACCCTGTTCCGTCCTGTGATGCTTCCTCAGGAGAAGTGTGCCCAGTACTGGCCGTCCGACGGCTCCGTGTCCTACGGAGACATCACGGTGGAGCTGAAGAAGGAGGAGGAGTGTGAGAGCTACACAGTGCGGGACCTGCTGGTGACCAACACCAGGGTAAGGGCCTGGCTGCTCCCTCTGGGTGCTCCTGTTTCGCTGCCATGAGCCCGTGCTGGCGTTCCTCAGCTCCATGAGCTCCCCATCATCCCAGAGGGATCGTATCCCTGTATCCCTGCCTGCCACCCCTGAGAGGAGCAGGAGAGAGTCCCTGTCCTGCTGCTCATTCCTCATCCATCCCCTCTATCCTGCTGCCCTCACCACCCAGCCTCCCCATTCCCCACTCTTCCCCTGCCATGGGAATGCCACCCCTCCTGCCCCACAAGCAGCTTTCCTACATGCATTGTTATCCCAGAGCCCTGAGCCAGTGGGTTCCTTGGTGCAGATCTCTCACCAGCTGCCTGACCTCGAGCTGTGCCCTCCCAACAGGAAAACAAGAGCCGACAGATCCGGCAGTTTCACTTCCACGGCTGGCCAGAAGTTGGGATCCCCGGGGACGGGAAGGGGATGATCAACATCATCGCCGCGGTGCAGAAGCAGCAGCAGCAGTCTGGCAACCACCCCATCACTGTGCACTGCAGGTAAAGCCTGGAGCAGCTGGGCCACCCCTCTGAGGGGATCTGCTCCAGAAGGAGCTCAGGAGATGCTCAGAATCCCAAAGCACGTCCTGGATAAACCGGGAGAGGCTGGGGCAGGACTGGCTCCTCCTGTTCTCCAGCGCTTCCCCTGTGGATTGTCCCCTGGGCAAAGCCAGCAGGGGCAGGACAGGGGTTGTCCCTCACCCCCTGGTTTCTCTTCCCCAGTGCTGGAGCAGGAAGAACGGGCACCTTCTGTGCACTGAGCACTGTCCTGGAGAGGGTGAAGGCAGAGGCCATCCTCGACGTCTTTCAGACGGTCAAGAGTTTAAGACTACAGAGGCCACACATGGTGCAGACACTGGTAGGTGCCTCCTGCCCTGCCAGAACCTCAGCAAGGATGGGTTGGGGGCTCAGTGTTGAGCAGAAACCTCTTTGGTTCAAGGCATTCTCTCTCCATGAAAGAGGGAGTGAGGGAAGATGTGGATTCATCATCCCTGGAAGTGTCCAAGGCCAGGTTGGACGGGGCTTGGAGAAACCTGGGATAGTGGAAGGTGTCCCTGCCTGTGGCAAGAGGTAGAAACAAAGTCATCCTTAAGGTTCCTCCCAACCCAAACCATTCTAGGATCCATGATTCTGTGGAGGTGTGCCAGGAGGTGTCTCCCCTTCTTGTTAAGGCATCTGGAAAAGGTGCTGAAGGCATCAAGTGCCTTTTAAGCACTGACAGAAGCCATAGGAGCCTCCTTGGAGACATCCTCAGCCACAGCCCACAAACTCATTGGCTGAAACACCTGGAAAACCATGCTGGAGTGGCTGTGGAACAGGCTTGGGCACCCAGGAAGGGTTGGATGAGGCCTTTCAAGAGGGGTTTGCAGGAATGCTCAGGGATTTAAAAGAAAAGTCTTTGGGGATCCAAGCAGAACCTCAGAGAGGGAAGGGGAAAGCAGAGTTTCTTTTGCCATGGATACCCCAGCGAGGGTTTGGGGGTCACAAGGAGGTGGGACCTGCTCTGGACACGTGGCCAAGCATCAGGTGCAGCCTCAGGTGTGGATTTTGGTGGTGTAACCCTGTTCTCTCCCCCAACCTCACAGGAACAGTACGAATTCTGCTACAAGGTGGTGCAGGAATACATCGACGCCTTCTCAGACTACGCCAACTTCAAGTGAAGAAAAACAGGAACAGAAATCCACACCCACCCCCCGAAAACAAATGACAGAAGAGTTGCCTTCTTTAATATTTTGTAATATTCTGTTTGTTAATATACCCCCCCAAACAACAACAACAAAAAAAAAAGACAAAAAACAAAAAACTATGTGTATATATCTTAACTGTTTTAGAGGTTGGTACCATAAGCTTCATATTAGCTGGAGATTTTATATGTAGCAAAGTGTTAGTGCAGATACTGTTGGCTCCTTTTTTTCCAATGTTTTATTGGGGAATTAAATAGCGTGATGTTTGGATTAATACTGTCATACCATCTCTCTTCTGGAGAGTTGATACAGGCTGTTATTTTGTTTGTAAATCTTTAATTTTTTTTTTTTTTTTTG
>VXAC01005029.1:448093-498683 GCA_013399225.1 Rhipidura dahli | reverse complement strand
GGGGGGGGGGGGGGGGGGGAATGCAATTATCAGCCCCTGGTGCTTTCTGGGGACTCGATTTTTGCCTGATTTTGAGGTGTTCATCAGATGGAGCATTCCCAGCTCAGCCACACACTCCCGGTGCTGCAGGAATGTTGGGGTTCACATCCTGCATCTCGGAAAAACCCGGGTGCTAGGGCTGGGCTGTAGCCCAATTCCCTCATCCCAGCTTGGAGTCCCCCATCCGTGCTGGTGTCACCCCCTTCCCAATGCTTTTGGAGTGATTTGGGGTTGCCCCCCTCCCCCGGGCTGGGATCAGATGCCGGCTGTGGGGAGCAGGAGCCGGATCAATCCTGCATCCCCTGCGGGGTGCGGGGAGCTGCCGCGGGCAGGATGGATCCCGCCGGTGCCAGGGAGCTCCGCCTCCCTGGAGGTGCCACCTCCCCCAGGGACGGTATAAAGCACGAGCTGTCCCCCGTGCCGTGGCCAGTCCCAGCCCAGAGAGACCTCGGAGCAAGGACCCCGCAGGGTAAGAGAGCCGGGAGAGGGTTGGGATAAGGGTACCCCAAATTTTGGGGGGCGGCTGTGGGATAACGGGGACTGATCCTCCCCGTCGGGGTCCGGAGGTGATGGGGAAAGGTGAGACCAGCCCTGGAGAGGGTCTATGGAGCTGGGACGCCAAGCCTCACTGCTTTGAGGGAGTTTGGGTGTTTTCCTTACTTTTTATCATTTTTAGTAGATGTTGTGCTGATTCCTGAAGACAGCGAGGCCCCGAATCTGCCCCAAAGAAGCACTTGGCCACGAGGTAACGCGACGGTGACACATCCCAGCTGTCCCCAGGGGTCTCTCCTGGGGCCGGGGGTGCTGCTGGGGCTCCCGGGTGGGACTCCACGGCCGTATCCCAAATTCCAGCTCTGCCTGAGCTCCTTTCCCCGGGAGTTACAAGGACGGAGCCAAATCCTGCACCCAGCCCAGGCGAACCACACGCACTCTGTGGGCATCTGGGGACAGAAGACCCTGCAACCCCCCCATCCTGAGCCCCAGCCAGATCCCCTGGAACCCCCACGGGCCACCTCCAGCGCCCAGGACGAGGCCAGCACAGTGCAGGAGGACTTTTATTGGGTCTCGTATGTACAGTGCCGGGGTGGGGGTATCGGTCGGGGTGGGGGGGACTCCCCACGCCCTGGCTCAGAGCAGGGGGTGCTTGCCCTGCTGCTGCTGCTGCTGCTGCCGGTTTGCCAAGTGCATGAGCTTGAGGAGCAGATCTCCGGCCGAGCCATCCAGCACCGTCAGGTTCTTCTCCTCCGCCGCCTCCTGAGCGCCGTCGCTGCCCTCGTCCAGGCAGCCGGTGTCCATGGAGCACGTCTCTGCCGCAGGAAGCAAAACGTGCCGATGGAACAGGTTATTTGGGAGCACCATGGGAGCACCGTGGGGGTTTTTTGGCCGGGGAAGGGGTTGGTGGCAGCTGGAGTGGGGGGGTCCGCACGGCTCGTGCTGCAGTTTTGTCTTTCCCGTTAACCAAGGAGCGGGGCTGGATTTCCTGGCACATCAGGGAGGTTGTGCCTGGCCAGGAAAACGCTCGTGGTGGGTCAGGAAGGAGCTCTGAGTCCAATCCCTTGGAATCAGGGAATGGTTTGGGTTGGAAGGGACCTTTAAAGACCATCCCATTCCACCCCCTGCCATGGGCAGGGACACCTTCCACTATCCCAGGTTGCTCCAAGCCCCATCCAGCCTGGCCTTGGGCACTTCCAGGGATCCAGGGGCAGCCACAGCTTCTCTGGGCACCCTGTGCCAGGGCCTCCCCACCCTCACGGGAAACAATTCCTTCCTTACAGCCAGCCTTAATCCAACCATCCCCAAATTACCTCTGAATGCAGCCAACACCGCTTCCACCCCATGCCTCAGTTTCCCCTCCCTAAGACCAAACCACACCACCAGATGAGCGTTACCTGGAGAGTTCTGCCCCTCGCTCTCCCCCCGTGCTGCCCACCCACCCCGAAGCTCCCGTCCCACCGTGCCCCGGTTACCGGCGGTGCAGCAGATGCCGGGCGCGGCGCAGCGTCCCCCGGCGCCGCAGGGCTGCCCGCCGGCCTGGCAGGGGGAGGGCAGGTAATCCTCCTCGGCGCAGCGCCGCGTCTCCGCCGTGCCCAGGTAGCAGCCCAGCTCCGCGCCGCAGCAGATGCCGGGCCCGAAGCAGTTCCCTCTGTTGCCGGGGCCGCAGGGCATGCACTGCGGGAAGGAGCTGCCTTAGCGCCCGCTCCCCAAAAACCCTTCTTGCACCCCAAAAACCCTTCTTGCGTCCCCGTGTGTTAGAAACCTCTATGGGTAGAAAGCAGCTCCCCACCAGCCCCTCTCCCAGCCTTTGGAGGTGCCACACTGCCACCAGCGCTGGGCGCCGCCACCAGCAATAGTGACCTCGTGCCCCAATTTGGGGTGTCACCACTGCCCCCCATGACCTCCCTGTCCCCTCTCCATGCGCTGTCCTGTCCTGCTCCCCGCCCCCCGCGCCCCCAGCCCAGCAGGAAGCTCCGCTGTGGCCAAGCTTGAGCCTCTTCCCAAGGTGCCAGCAGCACTTTGGAGTGGTCACTCCGCCACTGCCCCATGGTGTGCCCTTGGGCGTGTCCCCCAGGCATCCCAAAAAAACCCCGCTGCTCCGGGGAGCGTGGCAAGGCCAATGGTGCCCGCAGGTGACGGGATCCTCTGCGCCCCACAGAGCCCCATGCCGTGTCCCGCAGCGCCCATCCCATCCCGTACCTGTCGGAGAGCTGTGTCGGCCAGCGCCCGCTTCCCGCCCCGGGGGCAGTTCTGGATGTAGCAGGCGGAGGACAAGGCGAGGAGGCAGAGGAAGGAGAGGGGCAGCGAAGGCTCTGCCATGGTGCAGGGTGCCCGCGGCCGTGCCAGGGGAAGCTGGAGCAGCTGTGTCTGGCCCCGTGCTGAGAGAGCTGCTATTTATGCTGCCATCACCCCTTCCCAGGGGAGGAGGAGGAGGAAGAAGAGGGATGGGTTGGGATTTTTTTTGTTGTTTTTCCTTTTTTTTTTTTTTTAAATCCCTGTCAGTGCTTTTTTTTCCCCCCCAAATCGCATCCAAGCAAATCTGTAATTGAGATGATTCAGTGCAGCAGCACTCAGGGCTGGTGAATCCCACCCGTGGCTGCTCTGAGGGGCACGGGCCGGCCGTGGATGTGCTTGGGAAGGGGCGCTGGATGGGCTGGGGGGTGGCTTCAGGGGGATGTGCTCCTTCAGAAGGTGCTGGCTTGGGGAGGAATGCGGGTTTGGGGACAGATGTTCATTCAGGAGATGCGGTTTTGGGAAGGATGAGGATTTTGGGAGGGGTGCTGGTTTGGGGTGATGCTGGTTTGGGATGGATGTGGATTTTGGAGGAGGTGCTGGTTTCAGAGGGATGCTGGTTTCGGAGCAATGCTAATTTGGGGAGGGATAAAGGTTTGGAAGGTGCTGCTTTAAGGGAGGGTTGTTTATTTGGAGGATGCTGGTTTGGGATTGATGCTGGTTTGGAGGGATACAGATTTTAGGAGGGGAGCAATGCTGGTTTGGGCAGGGATGCTGGTCCTGGAGGGATGCTGTTTTGGGGAGGGATGCTGTTTTGGGGAGAGATGCTGGTCTGAGAGATGCTGGTTTGTGGGATGCTGGTTTGGGGGATGCTGTTTTGGGGGATGCTGGTTTGACTGGTGCTGCTCTGGGAGGCGTTGCTGGTTTGGGAAGTGACAGGGTCGGGGCTGGGAGAGAGCCCCGGGTGCACAAAACCACCCCAAAACCAGGGCCGGGGCTGCAGCATCGGGGTGCAGGGCAGGACCCTGCCAGACCCTGTCCCCAAAGGGACCTGTCAGTGCCACCCAGGGCTCTTCTGCCTCTTCTCCCCCTTCTCCAAGAAAGCAGGAGGCAGGGAAAGCTGTGGGAGAGGGGGAGACCAAGAGAAAAGGCACCTCTGGGACTGGCACAGATCCTCCTGCTGCAACCAGGGGTCTCCACTGTGCGAGACACCCGCGGGCTGTCAAAAACATCTGTACAGGAAAAACGCCATCAACAACCCCCTGCCCCATCCAGCCGTGAATATTCCTGCTGGTCCCAGATCCCTTTTCCAGCAATTTCAAGAGCAACCTCAGCGATGTGAAATAAATATGCAGAGGGGAATTGGGGTTCTGTGAGCATCCACCCTCTCCCCCTAAAAATGCTGGGACTGGCNTGCCAGCTGTGGTCCCACTTCTGGAGTTGTTTTATCCTTTACTCATCTTCACATAAGGTGGGGAATTGAGACAGAGAACCATAAAAATCAGCCTGGACATTACTTGGGGTGGCTGAACGTGGTTTTCCTCTGCCCCTCATTAGCTTCCCTCGTTCTCTCCCCCTCATTAACATCCTTTTTCTGCTGGACAAACACCCCAGGCCGGCCCAGTCCCAGTTGGAGTGAGGGCTGTGGTGGTACCCTGGCTGGGGAAGGGGCTGCTCTGCTCAAGCATCCCAAAGGAAACTCTGATCCCACTGCAATCTTCCCTGGAAAACCAAAGTGCTTTGAAATGCTCCACGGGAAGCAGGGAGTGAAACTGGCTGGGGGTTGAACCCCAGAGCATCACTTTGATCCCCCAAAGGGAAACTGAGGCACGCAGGAGAGTGTTTTATGTATCAGTGCTGGGGGGTCCCAGCCTGCTCCCAGCTCCTGCCGTGTGATTTTGGAGCCTGGATCCACCTGGGGGGTGCCAGTCCTGGCGTTTGGGGCTTCGACTGGGTAACCTGAGGGCGATTTCCTCCCCTGGAGGGGGCTGAAGGCGGCCACAGCCCCTGACTCAGCTCTCCCTGGGACCGAGGGAGCGGCGAGTTCCCAAATTTGCCCCCTGACGCTGAATCACCCACGTGGGGCAGCCGTGGGGGATTTAATGACCAACATCATCAGCGCCAGCCTTGTTTCCCCATCCAAACCCATCCCTTCACAGCGGGAGCCCAAACCCACTTACGTTGCAGGGCCGAGGAGGACGCAAAAGCCCTCGGCTGGGAAAACTTTTCTTTAAAAGAACCCCAAATGTCAGCTCTAAATTGGGTGTTACGCGCTCCTGCTCCGTCTCTTCATTACTGTATCGTAAAATTACATTAGCCGGGAACGATCTGCATTCAAATGATTCTGTGTCTGGAATGATAACACAGGAATATGAGATTAAAATGTAATTATGCTCTTTAAAGTCAAGGAAGGTTAATAAAATGTTTTTCCAAGTTGCAGAGGCTCCGCAGCCGCAACGCAGAATCACTTACGGGAATCAAGGGGAGGATGAGGTGGGAACAGGGAGGGGGAAATGGGTAGAAAACACAAAAAAGGGGGTTTTGGGGAGGGAAATATTGGGGTCACCTGGGGTGTGTGGGGTAAGTGATCGCAGGGGGGATGGGTTTTGGAGGGGTGGGCAGAGCCAGCCCTGCTGGGCTGTGCTGCTCCCGGGTCCCCAGGGTGCTGCTGGGCCCCCACCCCACATCTCGCTCCCAACTGAGGCCTTGGGGCTGCTCAAAGTCCTACCCCAAATCCTCCAACACCAGCCCCAGGGTCCCTTCTCTGAGTCTCCAGCACTGGATTTGCTCTGCTCTGCCACGTCCCTGCTCTTCCCCGGGCTCTGCCCCAGAGGATCCCCCTTCATTAGCGCCGATCTCCAAACGCCACACGCCTGGGGCCGGGGCATTCATCGGGGCGTGAGCGGCTCCCATGCCTGTCCCAGCTCCCCATGGGAATGAGGGAAATCCCAAAGGCCTGACCTGGGCTGGGAATGGGGCAGCACCCTCACATCTGCCCCCCTCTGCTCAGCCAAAATACAGCTCCAGCTCTTGTAGACACAGCAAAGGGGCTGGGGCTGCCAGAGGGGCTCAGCCATGGAGATCATGGAATCTCTGAGGTTGGAAAAGCTCTCCAAGATCATTGAGTTCCCCCAGCACTGCCAAGGCCACCACTGACCCCTGTCCCCAAGTGCCACATCCATATGGCTTTTAAATCCCTCCAGGGATGGGGATTCCAGCACTGCCCTGGGCAGCTGTGCCAGTACCTGACCATCCCTTCCATGAAGAAATCTTCCCCAATATCCAATCTGAACCTCCCCGTTCCTTCGTTAACAGCGGGAGCCTCGTCAGCTCTGGAGCCCCCAGTGAGGTTTGTGAGAGCCCTTTCAGAGGCAGGGAAAGGGATGGAGCACGGAGAGCTCCCAGTGCCAAAGTTTAACCAGGAGAAATGAGAGTGGCAACATTAAATCAGGATAAATTAGAGGATGTTGGGAAATGGGATGAATTTCATTGATTTGTGCATTTTCCTGCCTTTGCCGTGGCCGGAGGGGGATGCAGCAGGGAAGGAGAAACTTCTTGATGCCGCTGGGGACATGGAGAGGGTCGGGCTGGCAAGGGAGAGCTCCCTGCTCCTGCCTGGGAGCTCTAATGCTCCTCAAACGGATCTGTCACTGTCACCGTGGCCCCGTGGCTGACGGGGGTTAATGGCCGGGGGGTGGTGGGGAGGCGGATCCTGCACCTCCTCCCCTCACATCTCGGATAAAGATGCTCCTCTGCCTCCCTGACAGCTGGAAAACAGCTTTGATGCCTCTTTAAAGGCAGCACAGCCAACGCCAAGATTGGCTGGGGCGCTGCTTTGATCACTTCCAGGGCCAAATCCATCCTGCTGGGATGCGGGCGTCACGTCGGGAGGTCGCTGACCAACAAGGGATGGATTTGTCCAAAAAAAAAAGCTTGAAGGGCAGCATTAGAGGAAATTGCTCAGGCTGCAATCAGTTCCATTCCCCACCTCCCAGGGAGAAGACAGGCTTGGTGCTGGGAATGAATTTGCTGGTGGCATCCATACGGGAGCTGAAGAGGGATTGCTGTGGCTCCAGGCAGAGGAAGCCATGGAAATTCCTGGCTCTGTGTCACCCAGCCCATCACCTCGGGGTGCAGGGAGGGTCCCTGCTGCCCACGGGGGTTTGAATGCCCTGGGACCAGGGGGGCTCATGCCCAGCTGTGACAGGGGTCCTTCCCTGAGCTCTAAGATGTGGGTGCAGAGGGAAACTCATCCCTGGGTCCATAGAAGAGGGGACACAGCAGGTGAAACGTGCTGCCAAAGGGCCACAGAGGGTTAAGGAGGAGGAACTGGGGGATGAAGGCTCTAAAATGGGGATGAGTAGGGAGGGGAACCTGATGCCCCAACACCACCCCTTCCCTTCCAAGCCCTGCTCCGTGCTGGCTCCTGCCCCTCCCTGCAGAATGAAGGGAACCTGGAGATAATTGGGGAGGTGGCTCCCACCTCACTGCCCACTGGCAGGACACCACAAGGAACCTCTGGGCACTGGAGCAGCTTGTCAGAACCGGTGGCTTTGGGTTTGGCTTGCTAGCACTGGAGACGGTGATGGCTCTAGGGATCCATCCAGAGGAGGCAGCCATCCCTCCTCCCCGCTTCCCTGGGGGAAGTGTGAGAGCTGAATCAGCCTGGGATGGCTCACTGCAAACACAACTCCACCACTGCAATGGAGTGGATTTACTGCCTCCGAATTGTGGGGTTTTTAGGAGTTTTGTGCCTGTTTCCTAAGCGTTTATTATTTTAAGACGCGTGATTTTCTATTTCTGCTGCGAATGGAGACGGGCTGTGAACTCCTGCTGACGCAGACAGGGAGCAGGAGCAGTGTGGGGCCACTGTTTCAGTGGATGAGCAGCTCCTTCCCGTGCCAGCAACACGGCAACGCTGCTCAGGTGCCTATTGAGAGCAAATAAAGGTGTGACCAAGGTGAGCTGAGTCAGCTGGAGGCTCCTTACGGCCCAGAACATCAATGAAGTGGCACCAGCAGGGGGTTGTAGAGGTGACAAACCCTTTGATGTCACCTTAACTCCATCACATCCAGGACAGAACACATCCAAGTCTTTTTTTGTCTGGCTTTTTCCTGAGCAGCTCTCTGAAACCCCTGTGGGCGAGTCTCATCCCTGTGATCCACGAGGCTGCTGCCACAACCCCTCTGAAACCCCCCTTGTCTGCAGCTCACCCCCACTGGTTTGGCTTTTTCCAGCCCATTTATTCCTCCTGTGCCCAGAGATTCACTCCATGACACCATTAAGCCCCAGGATGAGACCAATTTAGGAGCCAGAGAGAGAAATTGACTTTAAACATTTTATTAAGGCTTAAATGTCTATCAGCCAGCCAGGAGCTGGGCTGGTCACACGACATCAACCGAGAGGGTGGGATGGGATGGCTTTTCTACAAGAGTCTGGATGAGCAGGGTGAGATCACTGCCAGCTCCTCACACCTCAACCACGGCCTCTCGATTCCAGGACGAGGGACACGCTCCCAGCAGGACGTGGGGAGGGTGAGCTGGGCAAGGGGAAGAAGTCAGAGGGGGACTTTGTGTGTGTTGTCACTCACAAGGACTTTTTACCTGCTCCACAACCGGGTGGCTGCTGGTCGAACGCGGCGTGAACTCGCGGGGAAGCTGAGCTGCTCCGAAAGGCACCTGTGCTAAACCTCTGAGCCCCGGGGCGGCGCTGGAGACCAGTCCTGGATAAATACATATTCCTTGATAAAGAAGCTATGGCTTTTGTCATCCTCAGGCTCCGGGCCGCTCTCTAACCCCCCACCCCCCTGCTCTGTAAGCACAAGACCGAGTCCTCTCCGCTCTCTGTCTCTCCTCCCGGTGGGGTGGCGGCTCCTCCGGCAGCTCCGTGCGGACACGGGGCACAGCAGCAGCTCCTCCTCGTCCTCCCGGCAGCCTGGCGGGGTCAGAAGTGAACCCTCCTGACATCGTGCGTGGCCGCCGCCCTCTTGCAGCTGCCGCAGTGGATGGGGGAGGCCGGAGCCTTCTGGCGCTCGGCCAGGCAGGGCCGGCACACGAGGTGCCCGCAGGGGAGCTGGTACACGGGCTCTGCCTTGAAGTAGCAGGAGAAGGATTTGCCACAGGAAGCACATCCCTGCGTCTGGCCGCTCCTGCCGTGCTCTGCAAATCCAGAATCACAACAGCAAACAGGTTGGGAAAAGCTTCAGGGATCATCGAGTCCAGCCTGTGACCCAACACCCCCACGTCCTGTCCTTCCTGGGGACTCCACCTGGGCAGTCCCTTCCAGTGTCTGACCACCCTTTCTGGGAAGAAATCCCTTCTCATGTCCAGCCTAAACCTCCCCTGGCACAGCTTAAGAGTATGAAACACAGGGACAGAAGTGGATTAGGAAGGGAAGTGTGGGAAGTCCAGGCTGGGTCACCCCTTTGGTGCCAGTCCTGCCCACAAGCCCCAGGTGCTGCAGACCTCGGCTGTGACTCAGGACTGTGCCAGTTTCCTGCTATGACCATAAGAAGAGGGAATGGTCCAGCTCCCAGGGCAGGGTGTGCTCAGGAAGGGATGGATAACATCAGCACTTGCACTGGCAGGCTTCTACTTGAGGACAGATGACTGTAAAAAAGGGCTTTTCACTGAGATGAAATTACCCTCCCTCCCGCTCTCCCGGCCGGATTCGCAGCGGCGATTCCCAAGTGGAAGAGTTGAGGTGTCACTTTGCATTCCTGGCACACACAGCCCATCCAGGGCGGCTCAGCTCTCAAACAGCAGCGATTTTAGAGGGGACAGGAAAAAGCTTCATAGCTGAATGTCACTGTGAAACAGCAAAAGCTGTTTGGGGAGGGGGACAGAGGGAGAAACAGATGCAGACAGATGGACAGAGGGACACAGAGGGTCACCCTGGACAGAGGGACACAGAGGGTCACCCTGTCCCTCTGAAGCCCCTTCTCAGCCATGAGCAGGCAGAGCCTCACCCAGGGGGAGAGAAGCCAGGATGTGAGGAGGGACAGCTGAAGGTTCAATGCTTCTCTGCACCCCAAAGGGATAATTCTGGGAATGCACACACAGCTGGATGAGGGGCTGGGCAGTAGGTGGGGTGAAAAGAGTGAGGGTTTGGCAGCCTGGGCTGTGTACACCCAGTCCTGATGGAATTCTAGGCACACACAAGGCTGGCTGGTCTGGCATGCTGCTGCTGTGACTTGTCCCTGTTCAGGGTCAGATACCACCTGGTATTCCAAAGAATCATGGAATGGTTTGGGTTGGAAGGGACCTGAAATTCCATCTCATTCCACCCTCCTGCCATGGGCAGGGACCCCTTCCACTGTCCCAGGTTGCTCCAAGCCCCATCCAACCTGGCCTTGGACACTTCTAGGGATCCAGGGGCAGCCACAGCTTCTCTGGGCACTCTGTGCCAGGGCCTCACAACCCTCACAGGGAAGGATTTCTTCCCAATATCCAATCTCAAGCTACTCTTTTAGTTTCAAACATTGCCCCTTGTCCTGCCATTATCTGCCTGTATAAAAAGTGACTCCCTCTTTTTTCCTAAGGCCCTTTTAAGGCTGGAAGGCCACAGGATTTTTCTGGATTTACACCTCTCCTGCAGCATCTCCACACCAGGCTCATTCCCCACCCACGTGGCAGCTCCCCAGCTCACTCCACGCAGCTCACAGGCAACTCTGAGCCACTCAGCCCAAATTGCAGAGCTTTGGGAACAGTCTGAACCAACCTGGAGCAGGCTGAGCACCATGGCCAAGCACAACACATCCCAGATCATCCTCGGGCAGCAGAAATGTGACAGCCAAGAACAGGGGACAATCACAGGATCAGTGCCACAGCCTGCTCTGCCTGTGGGCATGGACAACATCCCACACCTTCTGGGGGTCAGCAAGGTCTAACCTGCCTCACTGGGAGGATAAACCACCAAAACTGCCAAGAGAGAGGCAAGGATTGTGGAGTTTGTTGGGAGACAATGGAATATTTTTATATGGAATATATAAATCTTTAGGGTGTGAACAGTGCTCCCTGTTAACCCAGCCCCAGGTCTCCTGCAGCCCCCAAAGGTGATCCTGTTGCTCACCAAGGTCGGTGCCCACGCTCCAGGAGCTGCTGCAGCCGCCCTCTCCTGCAGCCTGCTGCTGGCTCTTCATCAGCTTGGCCGTGAACGAGGGCATGGAGCTGAGAGCCGAGGTCAGGGCAGTGTCCAAGCTCTCCGACAGCTTCTGCTCGTGGGACACCAGGTCTGCAAAGGGAAACAGAGAGAGGTCTGCAAAGGGAAACAGAGACAGGTCTGCAAAGGGAAACAGAGAGACAGGTCTGCAAAGGGAAATAGAGACAGGTCAGCAAAGGGAAACAGAGACAGATCTGCAAAGGGAAACAGAGAGACAGGTCTGCAAAGGGAAACAGAGAGACAGGTTTGCAAAGGGAAACAGACCAGGTTTGCAAAGGGAAATAGAGACAGGTCTGCAAAGAGAGACAGGTCTGCAAAGGGAAACACAAACACCAGGTCTGCAAAGGGAAATAGAGAGACAGGTTTGCAAAGGGAAAGAGACCAGGTCTGCAAAGGGAAATAGAGGCCAGGTCTGCAAAGGGAAATAGAGACAGGTCTGCAAAGGGAAAGAGAGACAGGTCTGCAAAGGGAAATAGAGGCAGGTCTGCAAAGGGAAATAGAGACAGGTCTGCAAAGGGAAACACAAACACCAAGTCTACAAAGACAAGAAAAAGGTGGAGAAGCAGATGTTGGGAAGAAGAATCTGTGATGGAAACACTGCCTTGGCTCTGAACCCTGGAGGATTTTAGGAGCCCTGCCACTTGTTTTGTTGAGAGGTGTCTTTTCCCCACCAAGGGGCTGGAGTGCCTCGCCTCCTTTGGGTCCTGCAGGTGGAATGCTCCATGGATCACCACCAGACATTCACGTGGTGTCCCAGTGCCAACTTATACAGGATCAGAATCATTTCGGTTGGAAAAGCCCCCCAAGATCATCCAGTCCAACCCTTAGCCAGCACTGCCCAGGCCACCACTAAATCATGCCCCAAATGCCACACTCACATGGCTTTTAAATACCTTCAGGGATGGGCAGCCTGTGTCAGGGCTGGAGAACCCTTTCCATTAAGGAGTTTTCCCTAATATCCAAGCTAAACCTCTCCTGGCACACCCTGAGGCCATTTCCTCTTGTTCCCTGGGAACAGAGCCTGACCCCCACCTGGCTGCACCCTCCTTTCAGGAAGCTGTAGGAGTCTGCAGCTCGAAAAAAGGGGCAAAACTCCAAAGAACCCCAGAAAGCTGTTTTTCCCTGAAATCCCAGCCCAGTGCTCCCAGCCTTGCTCCGCCACGCAGCTCACGGAGAACATTTAAACCATTAATAAAATCTGTGGGACTTGTTTTTCCCTCTGTGTCCCAGTTCTGAGCCCCAGGGCCAGGGCTGGACCCTCCCTGCAGGGCTGCCCTGAGCAGCAGCACCGGAGGCGCTAATTAAGATGAGGCATTAAGAGAATGTTGTCTGCATCACTAATTCTGTTAAATCCACTTCCCAGGGGAAGAGCTCGGAACTGGTGCTGCACATTTGCTCCACCAATCAAGGCTGATGATCCAGTGCAGCACGAGCTCCGTGGGCTGAGCACTCTGCTGTTATTTATGTATGGACACGGGAGCTCCAGGACCCCCCAGGGCAGCTCCCCAGTGGGAGCTGTTGCACACCTCCACAACCAAAAGAACCAAAGATTCCTCCTAAAAAAGGGAATGAGCTCCAGGCTGAGGGATCAGAGCAGGAATGTACAGACTGACTTCTCCCTACTCTTCCTGATACCACCTAACATCGATTCTTTTCAAGCAAAGAATTTGTTTAAAATCAAAAGGCCACCCGAACTTTGTCCTCAAAACATTTTTGGGCAGTTTGGGAGAAGGGTGAAGGCAGTGACAGGTCCCAGCAGCTCTGGGTCACCTTTTGACATGTCACAGACCAGCAGGTTAGAGCAGGCCAGGAAACTGGGCTTACCTGCCTGGAGAGACACCACAAGATAGCCACACACCTGGATTTACACCCTTTGTCCCCAAGTGCCACATCCATACAGCTTTTATATCCCTCCAGGGATGGGGACTCCACCACTGCCCTGGGCAGCTGTGCCAGGGCTGAACAACCCTTTCCACGAAGGATTTGTTCCCAATATCCAACCTAAACCTTCCCTGGTGCACCTCCTGTTTCCTCCTGTCCCCGTTCCCTGGGAGCAGAGCCCGAGCCCTGCCTGGCTCCTCCTTTCAGGGAGTTGTTGAGAGCCACAAGGTCCCACCTGAGGCTTTTTTTCTCCAGATTTCAGAACATTTTGCATTACCAGCAGTGCTTTTACCACACCACTGAGAAAATCGTGGATAAAGGGAAACCAGTGCCCATTCCCTTCCCGTGTAGCCACAAGTCACATCTCTTGTCTAATTTAGTCTCTACCAAGTTTTCTGCTTTAACCACCTGCAAATTCTGTGCAGGTTTCTCCCAGGCTGGGCTGCCCCTCCTCCCTGCAATTCCCTTGCTGTGGGGTTTGCTGTGTGCCCCATTCCTGCTTTCCTCCCCACCTCCCTCCTCACGATGATCCACACAGCCAGGACTCCCCATGCCACCACCAGACATTTCTTTTCCTGTTTTTGCAATACATCCCCCTGGAAAAAGAAACTTCAAACCAGGATGGTGAGGAAAACGTTGTCTCCACGTGGAAGGAGGAGAAAGGAAATCCAAACTAAAAGGGGAACAGGGTGACCTGAGCAAACAAAGGCTGTGAAACACTAAACAGGGTCCATGAGAGCTGCACGAAATGACCCAGCTCCACCACACCCAACAACAGCCAAACACAGCCTGGAAAATTCTGGAGGTGGGATGGGACTCTGTAGTGGATTTGTTGTGATTTGAAACCCCAGCCTGAGGCTGCCACAACACTCAAGGAGCAGAGGTGACCCGGGGAGCCACGATACCTGTGGAACAGTCCATCTGGATCAAGTGGGAGTCACTGTCAGTTTTCATTTTTTTAGCACTGTTCTCTGAGGTAGCTGTGATAAGTAAGTTTGTAGCTGAAAAATAGGGCGGCTGCAGGGAGCCCTGATCCATGCAGTCCATCTTCCTTTTCAGAGAAGACATAGTGATGGAGGAGGGCACCAGGCTCTCCGAGGCGTGAGCCCTCCCCAGCAGGTTGGTGCCAGGGATGCTGTGCTGCAGCAGGAAGTGGTCTATCCTGGCCTTGAGGGTGGGGTGAGGTAGGGGCTGCGAGTGCTGGCTGAAGGCCACCCCCGTGAAGGGATCGCTGGGAACCCGGCCCCACGATGCCTCGCTCCGGTTGCATTTTTCCAGGGTGGTCTGGTCAATCACCTTCCCAGAGGGCAGGAGCATGGGTAAAGTCATGATCTCCAGAGTGATGGGGTCCAGGAATTCTTCAGGGATGTCTTGGACAACATCCACCAGCTTGTGCAGGGTCTGCTGCTCGTTGGCACTGAAGGGGACGCAGTCGCTCTCCATCGGTGTCCAGAGCTCCGGCTTGAGGCTGCCCACGTCCTGGGCCAGGAACTGGGAGGCCACCTGGAAGACACCCTCGATCACCTCCTGTGGGCAGGACTTGGCAGGCTGTCCCCACACCTCCAGCCTCTTGATGCTGGGCAGGCCCCCGCCGGCCACGTGGGTGATGCAGATTTTTAGGTGGGACACGTTGCTGAGCGAGGCCGGCCCTTTGTTCCAGAGGTCTTGAGACACCGAGCCGGGGTAGGAGAAGACATTTTCCATCTGATGGAAGGGAGGCCTCGGCTTGAAGCCTCTGTGGCCAAAAGTCACTTTGCTCTGATTTTTTAAGACAGCTTTGCCCACCAGGGTGAAGGTGTCCTTGTCCGACACAGGCTGCCCGGCCAGACCTGAGCACTGCCCCTCAGGGCTCTGCCAAGAGGTTTTGTTGCATGAGGTAGAGGTGTAAACTTCCAGGCCAGAGAAGGTCTGGTAGCCCCCGGAGGAGATGTCGATGTTGATCCTGCAGATCTCGATGTTGAAGGGGAAGGAGATGGTGACGTGCACCGGGGGCTTGATGAAGTACTCGCTGCGGAAGCCGCGGTTCCTCCTGGCGAGGTCCTCGGAGATCAGGTTCTCCACCTCGTAGCCATCAGCAGAGATCTGTGTGCCAGGACAAAACCGGGTTCAGTTTGGAGCCAGGAAACAGAGGGAAGAGAATTTCACAAGCACTCCTGTAGATTCTCAAGGTGACATCAACTAGGAGCCAAGGCTGAGGTTCATGTGCAGCTCAGAGAAGATCCACTGCCTCGCTCCTCCAGCCACATGCTCCAGTCCCCTCTTCCTGCACCCTCTGTCACCACATACAGATCTGACTTACCTGCTGCAAGAGTGGAAAATGAGGGATAACTTGTGATTTTGGCTAGGTCAGTGAAATAAGTCAAGTGGGAGAGGGTGGCTGGGAGCAGAGGGTGAGTGTGGGGGAGATGGGAGTCTCCTCTTTCAGTCTCCCTTTTCAGATAGGAGTCTCCTGATTTTCTTTATGCCAACTTATCCTGCCATGTGGAAATGCACTTGGAATCACAGTTACAGGATCCCAGCTGGATGGTAATCAGCCTCTGGGACCCACCTGACCCATCCCTGAAGGAGATCCATCAAACCATGTCTCCCAGAACATCCAATCCCATTCTCTGCTCTGCTCCTGGGCAGACTGGCTTGACCCATTGCCTTCCCTGGAAGCCCCAGGACCTAAGGAATCTGCAGCACTTGCTGAATGGACAAATAAAAACGAGGAGAATCTGTTTAATATGGTCTTTATCATGACAATCACACCAGACCTCCGTGGCATGGCTGGGTCTCCCCACAAAAAACTCCAGTACAGCTGCTTTTTGCAGCACAGTATTTCCAAAGCCAAGGCTGTCCTGGATTTTGGGTTGAATTGGTGTGGAAACTTACAATTAAAAATAGATTCAAATGAAAACTGAGTTTCTTAAGAGATTCTGATGCGCTGAGTGAAACCAGAAACGCTTGGAAAGTAACCTCAGCAAACGTTGTCAGGAGCTGTGTGTTCCACTGGGCAGAGGGAAAGCTGGGGCATTGCAGGGAAAAGGGGACCTCAAGTTAAAGAATTTACACCTGCAGGCACATAATGTTGTCTGGTTATGAGATCCTGCAAAATTAGGGCTTTTTCCTCCAATATTTAATGTGTGCCACATTAGGACAGTGATGCTGATTATCCCAGAGGAGCAGTGAACAAACCCCCTCCACAGGACAATTCCACCTAATCCCTCCATCCCCAAAACCCACCCCCCATCACTAATTTTACCTTGTTGCAGTGAATTCTTGGCTTGAACTGTGGGAGGCAGACGTTTATTACCATCTTGGCAGCTGCAGAGAGGTCACTTGCTGAGCATCAGAGTCAGCTTGGGAAAAAAAAAATTAAAAATAAAAAAAGTGAATATCCATGAGCAGTGAAAGGATCTTGTGTTTCGGAGCCTGGGTGAGTTACAGGTGAGTTTAGGAATCCCTAAAATGCACCTCAGATCTGAGTCCAGGAGGTGAAGCCAATATAAACACAAATGAGCGTGGTGGAGAGATGTGATGGAGAGAAAAACAATCACATTAAGATTAATTAATGAACCCGTGGAGCAAAATTGAAGAGAAAATGGCTATTTTAACTCGAACCACCTATGAACAGACCAGCAATTAGATGGGAAGGTTTATCAAAGATGCAGGAGTTTTACAGGTGCAGCAAAGCACCAGCACAGCACACGAGGCTGTCTCAGTGAGCCAAGATCACCCACAAATATTAATAATTGGTGTTAAACACCTCCAAAGGAGCAGAGGGCACAGAATAGCTCTGAGGGGGAAGTCTGGGATCTGAACACCAACTGCTGATTCTTCTGCCAGCATTCATTAAGGAAACTCGAGTGAACACACCTTCCCCACTGAAAAAAAAAAAGTGCCTGGAATTGGCTCTCTCGGATCCCTTTGAAGAAGGAAATTATCTGCAAGGTGAGAGCTTTAACCTCGTGTTAACCCCAGCTTGAAAATGTCACCGCCCTGGGTAACCTTGCAAATCAGAGACTCGCTGCCCTCCTTCAAGAACAAGCAGCTCTTTAATGATTTTCCACTGATCTGTTGGTTCAGCCCAAATTAAATTGGCCTTCCGGGGGCACGTTGGAAAGGCAGAGTTAATGAGCTCCCTGTGCTGCATCCGGAAGGAGAAAGGTGGAATTCAAGGCACAAATCCCACAGATAAAATCCAACCCAACATGGAATTCACACCTGCAGAGAGCAGAGCTTGGTTACAATGCCTTGAACGAAGCAGGTGGGAACCTTACAAGAGGAAAAGCCAGGTGAGCAGCACTTCTATCCCTAAATTTGGTCTGGCAGCCATCAGGAGCAATTCCTGCTCCTCAAGGAGAGGGACAAGCACACACCAACTCTCCTCCAACACTCCTTCACTGGCTTTGTGAGTCAGACAGGTTTCCAGAACTGGGCAGCCACTGGGGAACTGTTTAAACTGGGCTGACTTTTGGCACTCCCACCTTGTAGGAGACTGACAGTTCAGCTACAGGCTGTTGCCTCAAAACTGCTCTTTTTGGCTCATTTGGAACCAAAATGAAATTTACCAAGTGGTGAATTCACCTGTCCTTCAGCACTGGTGTTACGAAAAGAGGCAAACCAGCTCTCCTCGCTCCCTTCCTTGGGAAAACTCAAAGCTCTCCCCCTGTTCTGTCTCTCCTCTCTTTTCTGGCCTGAAGACTTTCTCCTGCAACGTGAGGAGCTGTGCATGGGTATTTTATAGGATTTTCTCCTTCCTGTTTGTGACCCTGAGAGACAGACACAACTCAGGTTAATTTTTCCAGTCTCAATTCCTCAGTAAGGGAATGGATTATTCTGCATTTCCAAGTCACTGCACACCCTTCTGCTGCAAGACTGCCACAAATCTCATGGCAAAAGTTGAGTCACTGAGCTGCTTCTACCCACTGCTGTGGATTTTTCCGTCTCCCTTCAGTGTGTGCCTTCCCTAAGGTGAACAAAGATCTTTGCACTGAGGCGCTGAAACACAGACCTGAAAAAAACCCTCTGTGGTTTTGGACAAGGAATTTCAAACCAGGCTGTCTGGAACTCATCACCATGCCCCTTCCTGGTGTCCTGCATGGGACTATGGAGCTGCTGCCATAAGGAATGTGCATGGTGGACATCAAATAAAGTCTTTGGAGCATGAAATGGATGTCCTGAGGTCAGAGCACCCCAACCCTCAGTCCCACTCAGTATCCACATCCCACCCTGCTCACACCCAGACCCTAAAGGAGAAACCCAGGCTGTGCCCTCAGCCCCAGCTCCACGGGGATGGAGACAAGAGGAGACAGCTGTGTGTGCTCCTGGCACCCAGCTCAGCCTCATGACTAAATCTCCTCTATTCCTGCCCTCGCAGAGGCACCGAATCCAACCACTCTCATTCAGGGCGGAGAAAGAAACAACCACAGAGAAAACCAAATCCTTAGCAGGTTTTATTTGTGATGGAAGCATTTGAGGATCTGGGCACAAAAGGAAGTACAGATGTCACCAGAGCAGAAGTGGCCATGCAGAGCCAAAAACTGAGCCAGCACCCAGCAACCATTTTAACCAGCACCCAGCCACAGAGATGCACTGTGGAGGCTCTGGGCCAGCCCTTGCCCCCACTAGCCAGCCCTGGTGAGCAGCGCTGGGCAGAACACTTTGTAGTGGAGGTAGCTGAGCTTCTCGGAGCGTGTGCGCTTGAGCAGAGGGAACCACTCCCAGAAGGGAATCTCCACCACCACGTAGCCCAGCAGCTGCAGCTGCCGCCGCTTCAGGCAGTGCAGCCCCAGCAGCCGCTTGGAGCCGTAGCAGAAGTGGTTCCTGTTGGACACCTGCAGTGCCAGCCTCACTTCCCGAGGCTGCCAGTGCCCTGCTTTAGGCTCAGCCTGGGATTTGGCACCTGCAGAGAGGGCTGTGCCCGAGTATGGCGTTCCCGCTGCGTCCCCTCTCTCCTGTCTGGGAATCCCGGCTTCGTTTCTTGCTTCCACGGGAGGCTGGCTATGAGCTCTGCCCTTTATGAGCTGAGAAATTAAATCATCTGTCAGATTAACTCCCATGTCTTTCAGATTCCTGGCTGCCACAGGATCCTTGGAGTTGAAAGGGATGGGACGTCCATCCATGGCCAAACGCACCTCCAGGTCGCTGGACCTGGTGTGGGGCAGGATCATGTGGTTCTTCACATACTCAGGGCCTCCCAACATGCTCTCCAGGAGGGATGTGGCTTCCACAATTTCAGGCCTGACGTAGATTTCCCGCTCTGCAAAGCTCAAAACCATCTCAGTGAACTCCTGACACAGCTGAGGCGGGAGGTGGCTGCCTTGGTAGGTCGGACACTCAATTTCAACGCTCTTACCAAGGGTGAACAGGTCCTTGTTGAGCTCATATTTGCTACCTCTGGTTTTCTGGATGAACTCCTCCCTCAAAGCAAAGTCTATCAGCTCCTCTGGGAAGCGTTTGACAAATGCCAGGCCAAGCAGAGCAGTAAGGAGATGCTCTGGAAACTTGCTAAACTCATGGAGTTTTGTATGCAACTGCTTTATGAGGCTGGAGTAAAACTCCTCCTCATTGGGAGGTTCATAGTCCAGGCACCCAAACGACCAGAGGAATTTGGCAGCGTCCTTGCTCCGGCAGTAGGACACCTTGGAAGGCAATGAGGTGGCAACAGCAGCCAAAACATCCTCGTTAAAGAAGTGCAGGGAGGAATAGGTAAGAGTGATGTGCATGATGCCCTGGATGTTTGTTGTAGGAATGCGAGCGGGAATCACCTTCCCGAGCTGCCTCATGAGGGGCACGTGGTCCATGCGAGTGTAACGGAGCATCTTGAGCACGTTCACCAAGGCATAGGTGCTCATGTCCTCCATCTGCAGGGACACCCTGTCTGCAATCCTCCTCATGACGTGCTCAGACATCCCGCTGAGGGACTTGAAGAGCCCCAGGCAGACAGCACCCAGCTCCTCCAAGGTGAAGGCGTCCAAGTGCTTCAGGATGGTGCTCTCCACTTTCTGCACCAAGTCTGTGGGCGACCTCCGGCCTTCCCCGATGATGTAGAGGAGCTGCACGAACTGGGGCAAGGTGAGGTCCTTCCAGTGCAGGTTGGCATAGCTGAACAGAATGCCCAGGTAGGAGGGCACGCTGCGCTCCAGGCAGCGCCAGCAATCCGCCACCAGCAGCAGCTGCTCCAGGCCCATGTCCCACGCCCGCCGGCAGAACTCGGCCTCGCACGCGTCGAGCAGCGGGTGGGAGGCTGGCACAGCCAAAGGGACGCAAGCCTTTAAAATCTGGATGAGATCTGGGGTGCTGAACAGCCTGATGGCCACGACAGCACGGCGACACAGGGCACCGAACCGGGGATCGGACACCAGCGCCGCGCGTCGCTCCGCCGGCAAACGGCTCAGCTCGCGGAAATAACCCGTGAGAACTGCCGGGCTGCCCTCACAGCCGGCCACACTCTGTAAAATCGAGTCCCCTTCCTCTGCAGGGAGGGGCTGCGCTGGCTCAGTGCTGTCACAGCAGAGAGATTTGTACTCGGGCCTCCCCTTCTGGAACATGCGGGGGTCCTCCTTGGAGTCGTGCACCTCCCATTTCTCCTCCTTCGCTTCCTCCTTGTACTGAGCGGCCAGGACAGGCTGCTCCAGGAGCGTGCTGGACTTGGGCTTGGGCAGGGCATTCCTGACGGGTGGCAAAGCTTGGGAAGAGACAGGAGGGAATGTCTGCAGAGCCTGCATGGTGCCAGGGCCGGTGAATGTGTCACCGAGGGCCTGGCCGCCGTCCCTATCCACACACTGCTGGGAGCCAGCCCTGCCTTTGGCATAAGCAGCTGGATTATACAACACTCTGTAGTCCTGTGGCTTCAGCAGCTGGATTGTAGCCCCAGATTCGGTCCCACCGTTGGCTGCCCCTGGCTTATCGTGCTTGTCCTTCTTGCTTTTGCTGCTTCCACGCTCGGCCTTGCGCTTGGCTGTGGTCGAAAACGCTGGCACCCTGCTCAGCCTTGGGAATCTTCGGCACATTAGCACCGTAGCCATGGATCTCAACTTACTGGGGCTCAGAACTGCTTCCAGGTACTGAAAAAAGGGCAGACGGAGAGTGAGTGGCCTCCACCTCACAGGCAGCACGTTTTAATCAATCCTTTATGCTACTGGTGCCTCCCCTGGCCAGGGCAGCTGGATCCTGGCCAAGCCACTATGGCCAAGCCACATGCAAAGGCAGCTCAGGATGAGCACCCAGGTGACCTGGGCTTGGAGTAGAAGGCAGTCAGGGCATGACCTGCTATTCAGCAGACACAAGAAACCTGGCACAGCCTAGGAGACTTAAGAAAAAAAAAATTGTTTTTTTGTTCTTAAGAAACCCAAGCTGCTTTTCTTTCATTCTGGACAGTGAAAACGTGGGTTTTGCAGTAGAGCTGTGACTTCAAGAGAGACTTTATGTGTTCAAACAGAGCATTCTGCTGCTTTGGCCATCATGGCCTGAATCACTGACCACCACCTGAGAAGTTGTCCAGATATCCAGGGTGCTGCACTGCCCTTTGCGCCTGGAGACAGGACGTGGAGCGAAGTCTCCACAAAACCAGTGCCAGAGAGTGAAAACTGGCCCAGGACCTGCAGATGGAGATTGGAGGAAAGAAGAAACATGGCCCAGAGCAAAGCAGGGGAAGAGCAGGGGAGAAGTAACACAAATCATTATGTGATGCTACATCCCAGGCTGAGAACCAGGGAGGAACAGAGCTTTAAGCTTCAGCTTTGGGAGCCTTTCCCAGAGTTTTAGGGTACAGCAGGTTTAAAAATGGCTGATGCCTTCCTAACTCCTGCCTAAAGCAGCTACAGCTCGGAGGGTGAGGATGAGAAATCCGTAGGAGTCCAGCTGAGTGCTGCCAGCCTGCACCGGCTGCTAAACGAGCCCTGTTTTCGATTCAGATGCTGATTAAAAAAAAAAAAAGCATAAAGCACCAGGTCAATGCTTCGCTTCGTAGCAAATCCTTATCCCACCCAAATATCTACCACACAGGTGTTATCCACTTCCTTAAAATCTCTCAGTACCACAAGGAGCTGGGCAATCAGGAAAGCCAAAGCCTGGCAGAGAAGTTGCCACTGTAAGACACTTTGTGCTCCTCACACGGGGAAATAAATCCTCACAGACACCCCTCGGAGCTCTGCTTGTATCCACAGCTTCCTGACCAGGGATGGAGCAAGAGCAGGCAAACTCAGTTTTGCAGCAGCAAAATGGGCACTTTGGGGCAGAAGAGGTGGGGTGAAGTGTGGGTTTGGGGTGTGTGAGCAGGACAGCAGGATGGGGCCTCACGTGCAGCTCTGGCTGAGAATAAGCTGGATTTCTTTGGAGTAAAAGGATCCCCATGATCCAGGGACACCTTCCACTATCCCAGGTGGCTCCAAGCCCTGTCCAAGCTGGGACACTTCCAGGGATCCAGGGGCAGCCACAGCTTCTCTGGGAAACCTGAGAAGCAAACAAGGACATCTTGCATCCTCTGCTCCACGGACAGAGCTTGCAGGCAGCAAACACCAGCCAGACACGGAGAAGAAGCTGCTGGAGCAGAAACCACCCCAGCAGAGAGGTGAAAAAACCACCTGGGCTGGAGAACAGGAGGCTCTGGTGGGTTTGGGGAGAAGGGAAGGCAAACTGAAATGCAGATTTGTGGACACAGCCACGCAAGGAGGAGAGTAGAAGAGAGGCCACTGTGTTTATAGGATGATCAATAAATAATGTGAGCTGCTCAACAGCCCACTGGGCACCTTATCTGTGTCCCCAGACACCCTGAGGCAGCCCCAGGTGCAGATCAGGCTCTGCCCCACAGACCCCAGGCTGTTCCAAGGCGTCACTGTCCCATCCCAGAGTGAGAAGTCAAATCATGCCAGGCAGGAGAGACTCTGCCCCTTCCTGCCCATGTGGAGAGCAGGGAAAGGAAAAGGCTCCTAAGAAGCTGGACAGAAAAACCCAAGCCAAGAGCTGGATTTTAAAGCTGTCCTGTTTAGCTCAAAGGAATGCCTGATAAAATGCTCATTCCTGCCTCTCCTGGCTGTGGTGTCCAGCCTGAAGTGGTGACAGATGCTGGAGACAGGGGACAAGGCTCAGATTGCACCAAATCCCCTCCAACAGCTCCTCCTCCAGCACCTTGCAGAGCTTGGACCATCAGAGGGGCTGGATCAAGCTCCAAAAACCACCTCAAGCATGAGGAGCTTTATCCAGGTGAGGCTTTCCCAGAGATTTCCTCGTCTGACTCGACTTTGAGCATCTTCATCTATTTTTCCACTAACAAAACCCAGGTTATTTCTACAAACCGGCTTCTCTCTGCTGTGACAGGTGATACTCCCTGGGAAATCCAGCCCTGCTGCTCCCACAACCCCTCCCAGCAACAGCAGCCCCACTTCCAAGCCAGGGAATCAAAGCCCCGGTGAAGGCTCCGAAGGTGAGCGCCGCGTGCTGCTAAGAATATCCTGCACGGATTGACTGCGGAGCTGTGCCACATTTGGGAATCCAGGCAGTGCAGGGATTGCTTCTCTCCTCCTTTGCTCCAAATCCAGCAAAAAAGAGAAGACCACGCGCAGTGGAGTGAGGTTGGGATGGGACAAGACAGCTCCGAGCACCCTCAAGGGCAACAGGCTGCTGCTCCGAGTGATTTTTCTGTGATTTCACTCGCCCCCGGCCCAAATCTTTGTGATTTTTCCAGTTTCCACCCCATTTCTCATCCAACTCCACCCACACCTTCGCTGGATTTGCCTCTCTTCACCTCGAGCAATCGGCCTTCCTTCCTCCCTCCTCCCACTTCCCACCCCAACACAGCCAAACTCCTTCCCACCTCTGGGCAGGTCTCTCCAGAATTTTCCCTTTCCAGCAGCTCCAGCCAGCCAGGGAGGTTTGGAGCTGGGCCCTGCAGGCTGGGAATGTCCTTTGAGGAGCACAGAAAGGGCTCTGTTGAAGTGTCACAGCTGAGCATCGCTCAACACCTGGACAGGAACATTCCCAGAGGGATGGCACCCACCCCAGGGGATCAGCCCTGTGGAATGGAGATGATCCCAAAATGCTGTCAGGGCTTTTTCTCCCTCTGAAACACTCAGAGGAGCTTTTGGAAACCCCTCACTCTGTGCTGCCACCAGGGATGGGAGGGATGAACAGGGTATGAAATGCTGGGGATGGAACAGCTCATTCTGGCCAACAGCCTGCAGTGAACTCCTGTGCCTGGGCTGGAGAGGACAGCAACAGAAAAGGGATCTTCTTCCCCCAGCAGGTTGTGATGTCAGGGCACAAATTTGTCACTTTTTGGGTTGTTTGTGCTTTTCCCTTCTTTTCTGAGATCCCAGAGTCACAGAATGGTTTGGGTGGGAAGGGACCATAAGACTCAGCTCATTGCACCCCCTGCCATGGGCAGGGACACCTTCCACTGTCCCAGGCTGCTCCAAGCTCCATCCAACCTGGCCTTGGACACTGCCAGGGATCCAGGGCCAGCCACAGCTTCTCTGGGCACCCTGTGCCAGGGCCTCAGCACCATCACAGGGAACAATTCCTTCCCAATATCCCATCCAACCCTGCCTTCGGGCAGTGGGAAGCCATTCCCTGTGTCGTGTCCCTCCATGCCTTGTCCCCAGTCCCTCTCCAGCTCTCCTGGAGCCCCTTCAGGCCCTGGGAGGGGCTCTGAGCTCTCCCCGGAGCCTTCCCTAGGTGAACACCCCCATCTCTCCCAGCCTGGCTCCAGCCCTGGAGCAGCTCCGTGCAGTTCTCTTCTCCCGGGGCTCCAGGGCAGCACCAGGGGCAGGGCTGGAAGCCCCGGTCTCTCTACTCACCCCTACGGCAGCACTTACAGACACGTAATACATACACATAAACACACACATATATATATGTATATATATACAGATACGTATATGGGGCAATGCAGCCCAGGGCAGGACGAGAGCGGCCCCGCCGGCTGAGGGGGTGGCGCGGGAAGGGGGCAGAGGACGGGGACAAGGGAAGAAGAGGGGGAACGGGGATGAGAACGGGAAGGGAGCGGGCAGGGGAAGGGGCAGGGGTCGGGACTCACCGGGGCCGCTCCGGCGCCGACACCGCCTCCTCCTCCTGCCCCCTTCGCCTCCTCCCGCCGCTTCCGGTCGCGCGGCGGTGACGCCACTTCCGGCTCCCCAGCGCGCGCGGNGAGTTAACCTTGATATGCAAATGAACCAAATTTATAAAAGTCTGAGGAACCCATGACCCAGGGTCCATCTTGGGTGCAGCCTTTGGACTGCCCAGGGTGAACCTTTGAAGGCCTTTCAGATAAATACCAACCTTTATTCTCTTGTCTACTCTCTGTTTTTAGGGGAGCAGCTCAGGCATCAGAAGGGGAGCTGTGGGCACCTGTGCCAATACCTTCCCACCCTCCTGGCACAGGGTGCCCAGGGAAGCTGTGGCTGCCCCTGGATCCCTGGCAGTGTCCAAGGCCAGGCTGGATGGGGCTTGGAGCAGCATGGGACAGTGGAAGGTGTCCCTGCCCATGGTTTTTGTGGTGCTTTCCACCCCAAACCATCCCGTCCGTGGCTCCGTGAGTCTGTGGTTACAGGACACCCTCTTGGCTACAAGAACCTGCTGGGCACCAGCCCACTCTGGAATGTCCTTTTTGTGTCCTCAGAGAGGCACCAGCCCCTCACAGGTGTGGGTTGGGGTCCTGAGTGGGGCGTATGGGAGGCTGGTGTGTGAGCTGACACCCGTCACTGCAGCTGTCCCAAGAGAACAGGGAGGGATTCAGGTGACAGTGGAGGTCTGGCCTGGGCCCCTGCTCCAGCAGGACCACGCAGAGCCCATTGGCGTGGGCTGTGTCCACACGGATTTTGAGTATTTCCAATAATTACGGCTCCACTGTTCCCAGGAATCTCTCTCCTGCCCACTGCAGGCTTTCAGCACTGGCAAACTCATTAAATATGGCCTTGAGCCTTACTCAGCACTTGTGTCCCTTCCTAATATTTCTAGCAGGTGGAGTTCCTGCCCACCTCTTCCTTTTATCCCCTGGCAAGTGAGGAAATCCCCTGGAAAATCACTGTTATCCCCTGGAAAAGTGAGGAAATTACAGGAGGCCGCAGGGATTTGGAGGGGAGCCACGCTGGCTGATGGCACCTCAGGCTTTAAACCTGAGGGAACTCTCGCAGTCCCTGATTAACTTTGCCCTTGGGAGGCACCAGCTTTGTCACCAGAGGGCAGGAGATCTCTCCAATAAAGCTGCAGTCGGGAAGAAGTGCCAGAATTGTTGGATTTTTAAAAAGAAACTATGTTTATCTGTTGCTTTTGCTGACCAAGCAGTTGGGTGGGGTTAATTTGAGTAAAAACCTGCAGGAGGTTTTGGACATGGTGTGACCTCCCAGAGGGAAGGTTGGATGGATCTCACCTCCAAATCCACACCCCAAACATCTGGGATCCGACACAAACTGGATGCATTTTGAGCCTTTTCCACCCCTTCAGCCAGGTGCTGGGGAAATCAGGGAACTCCCGGAGATGCTCTGGTGGGGGATGTGGCTGTTCCAGGTGAGGGCTTGGCATGGGAGGGAAGGGCAATTGCCTTCCCACCACTGCACCTGGGTTGGAGGGTGCTGGTACTGATGCCTTAGGTTTGAACTTTTCTATTTCCAAGCCCTGCAGTGCCCAGTGTGTAACTCTGGAGGTTCCTGTTCCCTGTTCAGTGCTGCTCTCTGTGCTGGGCACACACAAAAAAGCCTCTCCGGGGCTGCTCTCCAAGGACACCCAGCCCAAACTGGGCCCAAAAAGTATCAACCAAAGAGCCTCTGAGGGGGGCAAGCTGAGGGCAATTCCATCATTAACTGCAGCTTTAATTGGAGAATCAACCCTGAGATGCAAATGAACCAAAGCTATAAAAGTGGGAAGAACTCGTGGCCTCTCAGGGTCCATCTTGGGGTCCATTTTGCCAGCAGCCTCTGGCTCCCCAGGGGTACCTTTGAAGGCCTTTCCAATAAATCCCCACCTTTATTCCCTTATTCCTGTCCATTCTCTGTTTCTAGGAGGCCTCTTAAGGCATCAGCACATCCAGGGTGAAGCTTTCCTTCCAGTTCCCCAATCCCAGCTGTGCATCCATCCCCAAAACCCCCCTTGGTTCTCCTCCCTTCTCCCACCCCGCAACACAACCAAACAAGCCATGCAGCCGTGTTTTTAAAACGGGGCCTTTCTCCATTTTATTTTGCCCAATAAAAATCCTTCACAGTCAGGTCGAGAGAGGAGAGCTGGAGATACGTATACATATAGATCTGTGTGTCTATTTATATATATACATACCTCTGTACAGATATATATTCACCGTAGAAAATGGCAAAGGCAGTAGCTCTTCACATCTGGAAAACCCAAAGGGGACATACAACAGACCAGCAGGGAAGTGGGAAGTGTGGTAGAGTTTTAACAAGGACCTCTGAAACGGATACACCTTTGCTGTACAAAAATCCCAGAACGCTGCATGTTACCTCTTCTTACCTCTTTTTTNTGCAAAGTTTAAACGCAGTTCGGAGAACCAGCAACAGTCGACAGCAGAAACAGAACAGTAACGGAGTCGAGTTCAGAACACTTCTGGTTTGAATTCACAGTCNATTTTTTTTTTTTTTTAATTCAACCTCTTGTCTTTGGACACACTTAAACCAGAGGCCAAGTCAAGACAACGGTGTTTGGGAGTGACCAAGTGGACAGGAGAGACGCCCGACTTTATNGAGAGAGAGAGAGAAAGAAAGAGACACCGAGGCATCAGGAAACGAGAGGGAAGAAAGCACAAGGCTGGGGCTGAATTTACAGTCGGGGGAAGGGGGTCCGGAATGGGACGAGGGGTCTCACGCAGGGGGTCCTGCGGAGGGGCACGGCCCGGCGCCGGTGCAGCTCCTGTTATTGCTGGTGAAGTCGGACAGCAGCCTCGCCCAGCCCGCCCTGCTGCCCGCGGGGGTTCGGGGGCACAGCGATGGCTCTGCGGAGCGCTCCGCGACCTGCATCGGTTTGGGGCGAGGGAAACCCTCCCCAGCGCGGTGCCCGGAGCGAGGCAAAGGCCAGGGCGGCTCCTCTGGGCTCACAGCGATTACCAGGTCCTGGAGAGTGCAAACGAAGACACCTTGGAGGAGCCCCGGTCCCTGGCTCTGCGGGGACACGGCTGCCTGGGAAGGGACTGCATAGACACATTGGCCGGGTGTGCAGCATTGGGTGGTGCTGGGACGCTCCTGCGCTGCTGCTGGAGTTCTTGCCCGCACGTGTTCTGCTCCTTTCGGTCACAGGAAAGGGGGAAAAGGGAGCCTTCTCCTCCGAGCCTGGCTCTCGGGAATGGCAGGGCCACAGCGCCCCAATGGTTGTCACCGAATGTGGCTCCGGGACACCCCAGTGGCTCCCCGCTGCAGGGACCCAGTGACATCCGTGGGGTGGGCACCAGGAGAGGGTGGGACACACCTCCTGGGCAGCCAGGCTGGATGTGGGAAGCTTTGGACTCAGGATAAACGGGGCCACCAAGCTCCGACCACTGCGGTTATTTAGAGGCAGATTGGAGTTCGCATCCCTTTCCAAAGGAGCTGAGCCCAGGGCTGGAGCTGTGAAGGTATTCACAGGAATGTTGGCTTGCCTGCAGGTGTCAAGAGTTGGGAAGAGTCCCTTTTAAATGTCCCTGGAAAAACCTATTGCTTTGGGACAGAAAGCAGAGACTTCCCGCCGGAGAAAACAGATCTGTGTGAAAGAGCTGTGGAGACACAGCCTGGTTCCAGGCTCCAGACCTGACACAATCCCCTTTTACTGGGAGAACCAGGGAGGAGGATTATCCTGAAAATGCAGGAGCTTGGTGCTGATGGCAGCTGCACTGCCAGCACGGAACATCCTGTTGGGAAGCCAACACCTGCGAGCAGCTGGATGTTATCCCAACCCCTCGATACACTGCGGGGTCCTGCGTGTCCCTGTGGACCTCACAGACCCCTCAGACCCCTGATTTTCCGGAGGGTGGAAGGAGCAGGGAGCCCCAGAGCTGGGTGGTGATGGTGTGAATCCCCCGTGCAGTGATCCCATGGGATTGTAGGCCACGGGAATGTCCTTCAGCAGGAAGCCAGGTTGTCCTTGGAGGTAAAGCAGGGCTGATGGAGCTGCCATGGGAATGTCAGAGAGGAGAGGATCAGCGTCCTGGAAAGCTCCTGCGAGCAGGGTTGGGATAACCCATCTCTCTGGCTGCAGCTCCAGCTTATCCAGATGTATCTGGGAGAGTACTGGGAGAGGCACTGACTGCTCCAATGGGATGGGAATTATCTAAAAGGAGGCAGGAGAGCCTGGAGAGCTGGAGCAGAGGAGTAGCAGGGCACAGGCAACACATGAACAGATCTTTAGCAAGGGGTCTTGGTGAACAGTAAATTATAAAGGGGTTTCAAGGCTTAAGCTGAAGGCTTAAATTCACGGCGAGCTGGGCTCTCTCCCATCCCAGGAATGGTGTGGAGAAGGCTGAGCACAGCTAGGGAGCAGAGGCACAGGGAGAAGCATCTGCCCGAGGCCCAGACCCACTTGAATACCCACCTGCAGGAGTGCAGGTCTCCCACTGGCCTCCTGCCAGCTCCAGGAGCCTTCATGGAGCAAAGGTATGTGGAGATGCCTTCAGCACCTTCAAGCGGGAGAAGAGAAGAACACGCTGCCCTCACCTTGGCTTTTGGTTCCTTGAGAAGGAGGGTGCTGAGGATGCCCTGCAGTGAGCTGGGGAGGGGACACCGAGGGGACAACCAGCAGCACCACCAGCTCTCGGGATGCTCATTTTCCTGGGCAATTCCCACTGGGCCAGAACAATTGGCTGGAGCCTGCAGTGATGTCTGCTGCTAAACTAGAGGAGACCTATTGCTCTGAAGACGAGAGGCATGACCTTGCCTGAAGACAGGGGGATGTATGGCTTGGCCTGCATCCTCTCTTCTCCTCAAAAAGAAAGGGAATTGCATCCATCCCAGCTCCTAGGGACAGCCCCTGGCCCACGTTCTCCACGGGAAGTGTGTGGAGCTAATTGGTGTGGCTGTGGAGGATACTGGTGTAACCAACTGGGGATGATCACCTCACCCAGGAACTCCTTTCTATCCTGTCCTGTCTGGCACAGGAAAGGCCCTTATGAACCTGCAAACATTCCCAGGTGGGACATGGGGAAATCATGCCCCCTGCCAGCTCTCACTCCCCTTTTCCAGCCCACACCAGCCTCATCTCTCCCCAGGAAAGCTGGGACACAGCTCCAAGCATGCAGCCCAGCGCTCTCTGGAGATCTTTGGTCATGTTGCTCGTGAGCTTGCTGCCTTGAGCAAGCTATAAAGTGACACTGCAAGGGGCAGGAGGGGAGCAGGATGGTCCTTTCCATGGGCAGAGCTCAGGGGGGACACCTCTGGGAGCCACTGTCTGCATGGAGTCTGGGTGTGACACCAGACGGGCAGAGGGGACTTCAGCCTTAACCAGGGGGCAATTGCAAACCTGCCTCAGGGAGACAGCAAGCATCAAAGCAGGACAGAGTGACAGCAGGCTGAGCTAATCCCAAGTGGATTGCTTTGCTGGGAGGTGCTGAAGCCCTGATTCCCACTGCCCCCAGGCACAGGTCAGGGTGCTGAGCACCCCGTGTGCAGCGCTGAGCGCTTGGCCCCGCTCGCCAACAGAGAAGCCACAGAGCCTTCTTGTCTCCATTTAATCATCAGCACACAGAGCTGGGCTCTTGTTTACATCCAAGTGCATTTCTCTCTGTACAGCAGCATAAGAGCAACAATTCCATTCCTCTCTGGAGCGTGGGAACCTGGAGGTGAGTGACCACCACCAGTGACAGCAGGACTGGGGCTACTGGCTGCCACCAGACAGTGGCAGGAGCTGAGTGGAACTGTGTGAGGCACAACAATGTGCCCTGGTTGTGGTGTGCATCCTGGGGGTGAGAGGGGAGTGCTGGAATTAGCCCAGCTGGGTTGCTGGGACAGTGGCAGCAGCCAGCCTGGGAGTGGTGGTGAAGCAAAGCAGCCCCACTCACAGCAGTGTAAGACCTTCCCTGGCACCAGGACAGCCTGCTTAGCCCACATCCTCATGGATGGAAGCTGCTGGAGCTGATCAGTGCCCTCTGTTTCTTGTGGGGATGTGACTGGAGCATGACTGGGCTCTGTACATGGGGGTCCTGTGACACCAGAGCTGCTCCAGGACTTTCCACCACTGGCCTGGCTCTCCCAAAAATCTTGGCTCATATTGCCCAGCTGCAAGTGTCAGGCATTTCAGAGCATCTCTAAAGTCTGTGGACCCCATGTGTGGGCAACTGAGCTGAGACCCTTGTGGCCACAGCTTGTGGTGGTGGCCAGTGGCAAGTTAGAGAAGATTTTGGGGGCAGGACTTGTAGAATGACACGTGAGCCAGGACATCACACTGAATTCCACTGGCTCCAGGGTGGAGGAGACAGCTGGAGGATGGTCGAGCCCGAACTCTGGGTGGAGTCCCATGGGACAGGAACAGTTCATCAGCCCTGCCTGAGCCTCCAAGAGACACACTGCCAGCCTCCTTGGCCATTCCCAGGATATGTCACCCAAACACCAGCCTGGCACCCCTTGGTTGTCCTAATCCAGGGCTAAGACCCCAGAGCCTCAGTGAAGCTTTTGATGGGAGATTTCATCAACTTGTGAAAGTGTTAAGATCTGGAAGGAGCCATGTGAGCTCCCACCTGGGCACAAACAACAGGAATCCAGGTGTCCCACCATTGTTTTGCTCCAGCTTTGCTAAGCAAAAGGGCTGGCACAGGGGAGATGACTTGAGGGGGAGCAGCACACCCAGTTGTGGGGAGGAATCCTGAAGCACAGGAATCCTTTGTGGCAGTTTGGCTCCCAAAACAATCTGTATTTTCTGTCACTGTAGCACAGGTGGGGTGGTTTCTGCAGGACAGCCGGGTGCTTGGGGGATCCTGGGAGAATCCCGAGAGAGGGAAAACCGGCAGCAGCAGCAGCAGAGTGTCTTAATGGGTGTGTGCAAGGCTCTGTCATCCAGGGAATGTCCACAGTCAAGGTCTCTCAGATCTGGATTGAAACTCTGGATGGATGTGATGCAGTGAAGAAGGTGGAGAGAGTGGACCTTTCCTCCTCTGAGGGGAAAAATCTTCATGGGCACAGACACCACACACCTGCTTTGGGAAGAAGGACAGTGTGGGCTTGTCTGATGTGAAAAGAAAGCTGATGGTGGATTGGAGACCTCCAACCCTGACAGTGTGGGATGTTTGACTCTTGTCTCAAAGGCCTGGAGTATGATGTGGAGGAAGCTCTGGGATTTCCCTGGCCAGGATGTCTCCCTGGGCATGGCACAGTGTGCTGCTGGGTGGCACTGGCAGGCAGCTGCACTCCTTCCTCGGAGAGGTGCATGGGCTGATGTCCAAGAGTGCTGGAGCATCCTCAGGATTTGCTGTGGGACTCTTCCCCACACCCATCAGGAGTCAGACCTGACCTAATCCCCCTTTTATGGCTGGTCCTGGGAGAGGGGCTTAGCCTGAGTTGCTCCTGTGTTTTCCATGAGTTGTGTCTTCCTCCAGCTCGAAAAACATGGGCAGAAGTGGTGGGAAAAGACAGGAACCATCAGCTGGGATCTCAAAATGCCCTGGTCTTGTTGCACATCTCCTTTTTCAATGGCTCCAGGGATCTCTGGCAGCCACCATCAGCTCCTGGCCAGAAGCACTGCCTGATGACCTGGGCTGGGTGGGACTAACTGCAGTCTCCACTCTTTGCTCAGTCTGGAGCTCACCACAACAATATTTGTTCTCAAACTGAAGGTCAGACCCAGTCATAAACAGGGGAATTTTGGGGAGACAGAACATGGAAAATGTGCAGCTCCAGGGCTTTTGTTTGGAAGGTCTTCAGCCCCTCAATGCCTTGAAGTTCTTCCTTGGGGTGCACACGAAATGTGATCTGGCCAAACTCTCCCTGGAGTCACCTCATGGACATTTCAGGACGTCCCAGTGCTAATTCTAACTTTTCTCTTCCAGCTGCTCCCCAGGGCAAAGAGCCAAAATCCCCGCTCCTGTTGATCCTCCGGCCGCCACCGAGACAGCGCAAACTCCATTTTGCAACGTTTTTCTTCTCTTTATTGTGACACTCATGGTAGAAAATTATCCATGCCAGGAAGGACCGAGCTCACTTTGCCCACGTTTCCAAGCAGAATGCTAGGTTCTGCTGCCTTGGTGGCTGTGCACGTAGGATTTGGTTTATGGTTCTGCCAGGGCGTAAGCACTTGCGTGATCCTAAGCGTTTCCCCCTCTTATGACTTCTTTCACGCTCAGGGTTTGTAGCTGAGTATTTTTTTGAGCTAGGCCTGTGTTATCTCCATCCCTGGAGTACGGGATGCCCCGTGGGATGGCTGTGGGCGCTGTTTGGAATGGCTCTGCTGAGGGCTGACCGTCGCAATCCAGCCGTGATGCTGCTGTGCCTCCCCTGCAACTCCTGAGTGAGGCTCGAGTGCTGTTTTTAAGCAGACCCTGGACCAAGAGAGTGCACCAAGGTGTCACTCGTTTGGGGACAGGGTGGCACAATTGCCCACTTTTGGGGCAGATTGCTAAAGCTTCAGTTTGCATAAACATCCCATGGGTTTGGAGGCTTCCCCAAACCTCGGTTCCATTGACTTTGGGAAGTAAGAGGGCTCTTGGGAAGGGGAACTAGCTTGGATTTCCAAGCTTTTTTCTTGCTGTAGCCAGCTTGGGTATAGAGTAAAAGTAAGGGGACCAAGGCAGAAGTGGGAGGGTATTTCTGCTCCCAGGGTTGGTCACAACCTGGGAGAGGAGTGGAACTGCAGGAAGAGACCACAAGGAAGTGAAAACGCAGCATATGTTAAGCTCTGCTGAGCCTCCAGAGAGGCTCCTGCTGGAACATCATTCCTTGTTGGCTTCTGTTACCAGGACAGGCTCATCCTTTTCCTCAAGGATGTCCTAACCTCTTGCAACCAGGGCAAGAGGGAGTCGTCTGGTAGAGATATGTCTGGTTTCACTGAAATCAGTGGCCAAGCTTGCACTGACTTCACTAAAACCACTGTCTAGACAGGATACTTGATGCAGAACACTTGAGTTTGCTCGTGAGCTTGAGCTTTGCTCCATTAGCCAATGTGGCTAAAAACGTCCTGGAAAAAATAAACCCCAAAAAACAACAAACCTGCCGCTTTGAACTGTTTTGCTGCACGTGAATGCGTGGAAAACCAAAGAAACTGAACACAACCCCCCAAAACAACCAACCGAAGAAGGGCGAATTGTGGGAGAGGGGGTGGCAGCCTCTAGTGAAGTAACAGTCAGGGCAGATTACAAGAGAGAGCCAATTGACCCTCACCAGCTGTACTAGGAAAAAAACCCAGACGAGATGCCGCATTATCGATAGAAAACCAACGCACACCCACAGTTGTTTTACCTACAGAGCACAGAAGTGGAGAGTAAGGGTGACAGAGCCTGGTGGGAGCACGCTCACACCGCTCCGACGGGAGCGCATTTTCCTTCGGAAGATCACTGGCTTGAGTAGGCAGTACATGCACAGCAATAAAAAACTCCTTTGCGTCGCCTCGGCCCCTCCTCAGATCTCGGTGGACTCTATTCGCTCGAGTCTGGAGGGAGTCCACGTCTTCTTCTCCTCGGTGTGCGGGGGGCTGGTGGTCTTCGTGTTCATCTCGTTGACCTTGTGCTCCAGGAGCTGGTTCTTCTGGTACATCTCCACGTAGTTCAGCTGCAGCTGCTTCTGGTACTTGATGACTTTCTCCTTCTCCTCCTGCCACGTGCGCCGCTCCTCCTCGAAGTCCATCACCTGCTGCTCCCGCTGCTGCCGCTCCAGCTTCAGCTCCGTCTGGAGCCGCTCCACCTCCCTGCGCAGGGTGTTCACGCTGTCCTCGCTCTGCCGCTGCATCTTGGCCTCGTCGCTCTCGCAGGCCAGCGGGTCCCGCAGCTTCTCCCCGAGCTCCCCACCAAAAGGCCCCGCGGGCCCCATGCTGGCAAGTGTCCGCTTGAGGCCAGAGACCTCCAGCTCACAGTGGTTCAGTTTTTCCCTCAGCACCTGGACCTCGCTCATCTTCCGCTGCAGCTCGCTCTCGCAGATCTCCAGGTTGACGCTCTTGGAGCTGTAGGAGTCCTTCAGGGTGAGGATCTGCTCCTCTTTCTCCCGTAGGAAGTTCTTACCTTCCTTGAGCTGCGACCGCAGTCCCACGATCTCATTGAGCTTCTGGGAGACGTCGGCTTGGGAGTCCTTCAGCTGCTGCTTGAGCAGGGAGATCTCACCTGCCTTCTGGCAAACCTGTGGGGAGAGCACCCGTGAGGCTGGCAGATGGCAGCAAGGACCTGCTTGTCCCCTGTGCTACCCGTGAAACGACCCTGCTCAAGGACCCAGCCTTCTCCAGGACCCAGACCAAGCCACAGACCTGGAGGCTGTCCCCACCTCTGTGTTTTTTCCTGGCTCTCAGGGGCCTGATGCTGCTTCCAGCTGGAGCTGCTCAAACAGCCATGCCCAGTGCTGCGGTCCCCACCAGCAATGTTTCCCTCCTGCTTTCATCTTACTCCCCCACCAACAAACCCGTGGTGCTCAATCCCAGACCTTCTCAGCTGGAGTTTTCCCACAAAGTTTATACCTCAACAGCATCTGGACCTTGAGCAAGTCTAAGACAGAAACATCTCAGACTCAGAGACCACCCGGGTTCTCCCCAAGACCTGGGAGCATTACACAGGAGGCAGATAAATAGATTTTACTTACTCATCCTATGATGCCTTCCTTCCCAAAGACTCCTGAAGAACCCTGGAAGTGCTCAAAGCCACATTGGATGGGACTTGGAGCAACCTTGGCTGGTGGAACGTGTCCCTGCCCATGGCAGGATGGGCTTTAAGGTCCCTTAAAAGGCCTGGGCAGAACTGCTGGTCAAAGGAGGGACAACGCCGTCTGCTCATTCTGGGATTTATCTTGCAGAGGTTTTACTACAAGCCTGTAATAATCTCTGCTGAACATCTGCAAATGGCACATTTCAGACCCTAATCAATCCCAGTTTCATTTTCTTTCCATCGGGATTAACAGAATAAGGTCTTCTTGATTCTAGAGCTATGTTTTGCCTCTGCACTCTTAATAAATTTAAAGTTTCTAGCCTGTGCATGGAAGGATTAAAATTCTTCACATGATCAAGCTGAAAAAAAAGGTATGTTAGCACTGGCTATACAAACAGACCTTGATAAAATGTTCTAAAAATAGAAGCAGTAGGAAAAAGTTATGTAGGACTCAACAGGAGAGCTAGAAAGAGGAATTTGCCTTCCTAAGAGAGATAAACTTATTAACAACTGAAAACAGTGTGTTACAATGGAAAGCATGAGGTAGACATGGCTGTCGATATCATTCTTATCTCAGTCGCTTTTATATCCTCAATTTAAAAAAAAATCAAGTATCTGAAAAGCGGTTTCAAGGTTTGCCCAAATGCAAAAGGTAAAAGAATTTAATTAAAATAGACTTAAGCCCATTTTTGGCAGGCATAAGTACCTGTGTGGAAAGACCTGTGTTCCCTGAAACTGGATTTTAATGTCACGACTTGGAGTGACCAGACTGTGAAGTCAAATTATTAACCAGCACAGGGGGGTGTGCACAAAAAGTTGTGCTTATTTTAGCTTAGTTGAAATCAACAGGCCTGGGACTCAGACAAGTGAGGTGACAAGTGTCACCTGTTACCTGGAGGCCACCAACCCGTGGCTGTTACCTGTGGGCTCCACTTAGGGGACGTGGGAGGTACTTTGGGCCACCAGACCCCGTGATGGAAACCTCACTCAAGGTCTGTTACAACCATGCTCTTACCTCCCACTTGGTCTCTTCAATCTTTGGGAGAAACTCAGCCTGCTCCTTCTTGAAAGCCACAAATTTCTTCTCCAGCTCCTCTCGTTGCTGGAGGAGTTGTCCCATGTCGTCCTGGAGTTTTTTTTTCTCCTGCTGGAGCTTGAAGATTTGGAGCTGCAGAGCCTGCTGAGCCCGCTGCGCCTTTTTGGAGACCTGCTGCAACTTGTTGGCATAGTTCTGCCTCAGGTCCTCCATTTCCCTCTCCCAGATCTTCTGCTTCTCCTCGAACACCTGGAAGATTGCCGCCTCGCTCTTGTCCAGGTTCCTCCGCATCTGGAGCACCTCCTGCTCCTTCTCCCACAGCCGGTCCTCCAGGTCCTGGATGATGTCGTCGGTCGAGGGCGAGTGGAAAGGCATCGTTTCGTTGAGATGGTTCAGTCTGTTGAAGGACGAGGTGCTCTTGCTCGAGGACCGCCCGCTGTCTGAGGTAGATATCCCGTTGTATCCCACGATGTTCTTCTCCACGTAGGTGGTCCCGATGCGGTTGATGTGGCTCGTGGAGGCGCTCATGGGGCCCACGTGCTGGCTGTAGCCCGTGCCGTAGGTGGGCAGGCTCGTTAGCGAGTTACGGCCTGAATCCGAGAGCCCCCCGCCTTGGTTTGTAGTCCTGTTAAGGCTGCTCTTGTCGAGTCCACCCTTGGGTGCGGACGGGCTATTGCTGTTGGCATGGTTCAAGCTCTTTCTGTTCTCTGCCATCCCGTTGCTCTGCGGTGGGCAGAGGTTCTGCATGGAATGGAAGTTTTTAGGAACTACTGGTTTAAAGGCTGAGGGTCTAACTAAGGGCTCATTGCTCTGCAAAAAGGAAAGAGGACCACGCATCAAACACAAGCAGGAGGCTCGGTGACAACACACACAAGAGACATGTCGGCACAGGGTGGGGCTGATGCCGCTTGGGCTGGCTCCTTATCCCACCTTGTTACACCCTGGACCATTTGGAGTTGCATGTGAGGGACCTGTGGTCACTCGTAGGGCAATGCTTTGCCTTCCCTTGCCCCAGCTGAAAGGAAATCATCTTAACTTATCCCAAACCTGCGTGATTTTTGCCCAGAATACTCCTTGGGTTCTCTCAGTGCTCTTTACAAGGAGGGCTGCCCCTTGCTTACCAGACCTGACCAAAATAACTCTAATCTTGGATGATCATATTTCTAGCCTTGAGGTTGCACTGCCCTTTTGCTGAAAACTGAATCAAACCCTTGGATTAGCAGCCCTTTTGCCTCAGGAGCATCACATCTCCCCACTGCCTGTGGGGACCTCATGTCCTGCTTATCTTTGGACAGGAGCAGGCAGGAGCTGTGACCCCAGCAGTGACATCAGGCAAGGAACATGCTGGAGCTGCTCTTCATTTGAAATTTGTTTTTTCTGTGGGCCTAAGTCGTGCTGGGGGACAATGGACCACAGCCATAAGGGATTTAGAAAGGGTTTTAAAGCCTTGCACATTCCTCACCCCATCAATGCACCACCAGAAACAAAATTTTTCTTAAAATGGGATTGAGTCTCCCCTACTGCAGGTTGGATTTTAGGTGAAAATTAAATGTGAGGGAGCAAAGGTATTTTGAAAATGCCTTTTAGGAGAAACAGAACAAGCCCCAGTGAACAGGTTGGAGGTTGGAGACCAAGTGTGAGACTGAGAGGGACTGCAGGGGCTGTTGGGTTAACAACCCAGGAGAAAAGGCCACCAAATGCTGCAGAAATAATGCTGGACACAAATTACAGAAGTCACTGGAGCAGAGCAGCAGGCTACATAAAGCACCACTGGCTCTGGGGCTCTGCTCCTCCAGGCCTGGGAGGTTTTGCTCCCTGAAGCCAGTGTGAGCCATGAGGAGTGGGCTGGGCTGGGAGATAACGTTTGCAGGGGTAGTTCCCAAGCCCTGTCCCTCACAAGGGGCACTGGGATTCTGAACAGATGCTCATGGCTGCTTTCAAGCAACAGCCTTAGGTGGCAGTGTGTGGTTGGAAACTGCCTATGAAAGGCACAAAACGTAAGAGTGGGACTCAGATGCTGGACCTGCTGAAACTGGAGCCAACTCCAGCTCCCTCCCCATCCTTCAGGGAGGTAGGCACAGCATCTCAGGGAAGCTGGAATAGCCAGTGACTTCAATACAGGCTTAAATGAGCTTTATGTGGAAGACTTGTGGTCATGCTCTTGAGTTCCTCAAGAACTAGCAACCCCTCCCGAAAGTCATAAGAATTGTATCATCTCTACATAAATTGTACAAAGTAAGAATGAGACAATCAGGATTGCACCGTCACCCGAGGCTTCGTGATCTGCGCTTCCAGAGGTGTGCCATGGCCACCCAGCTGCTCCAGGAGGTTCTCACCTGGTCTAGTTTGCCAGAGATTGGCAAAATCTTTGGTGGGTTACTGGGCTCTCGGTACTGGGGAGGCGGCGGCAGGTTCTTCTCGTTGTTGGTGGTGACGTTGCCGCAGATGTCCATCTTCACCTTCTCGCTCTTGCGCAGGTCGCCGTTGATGTAGAGGGAGTTGGAGACTTTCTCCGACTTGTAGGTCTTCTCCTCGCCGGAGTAGCGGTTGGAGATCTCCCGCGTGGAGTAGCCGTTGCGGGGCCCCTCCGTCTGCCGGCCGCTGCTCTGCGTCCGGGTGCCCACGCTCTTCATGGCGAACTCCTGGTCGTTGGCCACTCCGCTGCCCACGCTCCCCATGGCGCTCTTGGGGATGGTCTGGGAGTAGCGGGGGGCGAAGCCGTGGAAGTTCTCCGGGCTGGGGTAGGCCGGGTCACTGAGGACGGGCAGCGTCTCTAGCGTGGCCATGGCAGCGTAGGGGTGAGGTGGAGGCACAGCTCAGTGGCACTGGGACAAGGACGGAAAAGGCTTGTTGAAAGAGATGCCTTTTGTCTGCCGTGCCCTTTGCAGATCGAAATCACGTCGCGGTGATGGGGTTCTCCTCCCCTCTGGGACCCCCAGATCCCTTGGAGGAGCAGCATTCCCCAAATCCCACCCCCTGCTCTCCAAAAGAGCTCCTAATCTCCTCAGTCCAAGAGCTGTGGTTCCCAGGGGAACGGGTTGCATGGATTTTAGTAGGCACAGCTCTACAGCATCGGTGAGACACAACCATTTTTGCTGTTCCCAAGACTGAACTATTTCTGTCACTTTTCCCAGGTTTGAACCAGTTTGTTTTCCCATGGGAATGGAAAGTCTCCATCCCTGGTCCTGGCTCATCCAAGTGTTCCCTCCAGCACATCCCTTAGAAGTGATATCACACGGCTTAAACAACACACTTTCCACCTCTTCCTTGGGATTGTTGCTCGCCTGAACTTGAGCTTTTTAAAAGATGCTTTTGTCCAGGTGTTATCCTAAATTTTCTTTTAAATCTTTATTCCCCCTCTCCATTTGATTCTTACTCAGGCTGTGCCTTGGGTTGGCCAAAACTAGGCCATGGGACATGGTTAACATGCAAATATTGGTTTCAAAAGTTGTTTTTGACCGGGGTTGTCCTGGGACCAATTACCCTTGGGACCAATTCTCATATATATTTAGATGCTCTTCATCAGCTTTTACACAAAGGTGCAAAATTTTATTTAAGGAAATAAAAGACCCACAACAACTTTTTCTTGGTTACCTCACTGAATAATGGAGAATTTGAACCTGCACCAGCCAAGGATCTCATTACCTGAAGGAAGGGAGAAGGTGCACTGCAAATTTTGGGTGACTGAACCAAACTTAGTAGAGCAGGGTCAGTGGGTCGTGGACAGCTGTGGACACTCAGCTGGCCATTGTCCACCCAGCCCTCCAGAGTTCATTGACTCGGTCCCCATGGGTCAGAATGGATGCTTTTGTTTGGTCTCAGGTATCCTCAGACCCAGATTTTCCAGGACAAACCATCCTGGTGGTGTGAGGACTAAGGCAGGACTTAAGGGCAGCGGGAGGTACAAGTTTCCCTGGGGATGGGACAAAAATAGTTGATGCCCTTTGCAGAAAGGTTCAGGGATGGCAGAGGTCAGGCAGGACCAGCAGGAAGGGGAGATGGAGAAAATCCCCATTTCAGTGGGGTTTTCCCTCTCTTTAGGGTGGGGATGTTCATTCAGCCCTCCCTGAGTAGAGCAGGAGAGCTGGATTTATTTCCCTGGAGAGCAAGCTGAGGTCCGGAGCTCAGCTCCCATGTGGTGTCTCAGAGGGCTGTGCTATTTGCACTAATAATGGAATGGAAAAAGAATTAGAAAGGTAAAAGCAGGGTCTGTGCTGCTCAACTTTGCTTTTATTAAACTGCATTTCTGGAGGCTTCTCCTCTGCCTTTCCCAGCATCCTGCCCTGTCCAAAGTACAGCCCGAGTGGGAGATGTGGCAACTGCTGTGCCAGAGGGAGAGGACACAGAGCTGTAGAGACAGGATTTAAGGTTCTTTCCAACCCAACTCCTTCTGGGATTTCGTGGAGCAATGAGCATTAAGTGAACACTGTGTACTCTGCAGTGCCTGCTAAGGACATCCCGGAGTTTTCACCTCTGTCCTCAGCAGATGATCTCACATCATTCCCCGATGAAAGTCTAAAGACCAGGCAGTAAAGGAGGATCACATGAGCACGTGTGGGGTTCCACTGCAGTCAAAACATGAGTGTTTATTGCTTCTAAGTGATGAAACCTCTGCCAGCAGCAAGAAGTGGCAGGAACAGCTCACGTATCTGGCACATGACATTTGGACACGTGTTCCTCCAGCGCTCTGAGCAGCACTCAGAGGCTCGTGACCCCATCACACCCTAAAGACACTTCCCAAAGAATATCATCACTGACACCTCATGACTGCACAGTGCCCAGGGGTTAATCCAGGTGCCTGCTGAGCACCTGGAGACATGGCTGGGCTGCGGAGCAATGAGGAGGGATGGAGAACACCCAACTGAAACCGCGCTGAACCAATGGGGCCTTTGGATTCTATGAGTCAAGGGAAGAATTTGTCCTGCTAATTTAGGAATAACCTGCTTTTCAGTGACTTTGGGAATCTTTATAGGCTGTGACTTCTTTTTATGGGACACCAGGCACCACGGGAGGGATGTGCTGGAAGGTCTCAGCTCCAGACAAGGAGGTGGCATCGTCTCCTTGCAGTGCTCCCCAGCCAGCAAGGGAGAAATCCAGGTTACTTTTCCCTCACTGGGTAAATTTCACGGTGACATTTGCAGATTTACATTGACTCTCTGAGGGCAGGATGAGGTCACTGGAAAGTTTGATCCTTCCAAAAGGAAGAAAAAAAAAAAAAAGGCCAACACAACAACAAGCGTTTTCTTTTAACTGGGAATCATCCAAGAAAATATTTGGGAGAAAAAAACCCCTTGTTCTTAGCTTATGTTTACTGCAAACCCGAGATCTGATAAACAGAGCATACAGACAAGTGTTACAAATATGTTATTAAGGAGATTCCAGAAGTGCCAACAGATCCCTGACAGTACAGCTTTGTTTGCCAAAAAGGGCCTTTTTTTTTTCTGAGAACAACAACTCTTGGGTTTGTATCTTCTGGCCAGCTCCAGTTCCCAGTCAGGTTTTACACTGGTTGTTCCTCAGCTGAACTGTGAAATCAGATTTTGAGCACAGGAATAGCGTTGCCATGCTCTGGCACAGAGCAGGAGGGTCTTTTTTTCTCCTTCCAGGTTGGAAGGAATGTGTGATTAAAAACTTCCCTAGGACATTTCTCCTTCTTAAATCTCATCATCTCTGTGGGGACAGGGCAAGGGGGAATGGCCCCAAACTGACAGGGCAGAGTTAGATGGGATATTGGGAGAAATTCTTGACTGAGGGTGCTGAGGCCCCAGCACTGGTTACCTGGGGAATTGTGGCTGCCCCATTCTTGGAAGTGTCCAAGGCCAGGGGCAGGGCCTGGAGCTACCTGGGATACTGAAAGGTGCCCCTGCCCATGGCAGGTTCCAGGTCCCTTTCCAACCAAACTATTCTATGATTCCATGATAACTGCCTCCCTCCCATGGGAACCTGAGCTAAAAGCAGGCAGTTCCCAAGGGTGCTGAGCCTGTCCATGAGCACAGGGAGACTGAGGGAAGATGAATGGTTTGCCTTTGCCAGCTTATAATTCCCAAGTCCATCCTTTAGAAGGGAAGAAGGGTCACCCTCGAGCATGGCTGGGCTTGGAAGAGACCCCCAAAGCACCTCAGAGGGGCAAAAGTGTCCCCGTGGTTACACTGGGAACCTGAGTGAAGGGACTTTCTTGCAGACACAGAGAAGAAAACCCCTCCAGAACAAACACCGAGCTGAGGTCCCAGCATTTCCCAGCATTCCTGGGTTAATAAAAGCTAAAAAGGTTTTCTTGGTCTGCCTGGATTGACTCAAGGCTCCCTTCCTGGCAGGCATCCCCATGCCAAGGAAAGATGCCATATCTCATCAGTACAGTCAGCCTTCTCTGACCAGGGATACTGGGAATCCACACACTCCCCATTGCACCACCTCCCCATCTCATCCAGCTCTCGGCCTCTTGGCCTTTCCTGCAGCAGCCTCGCCTCGGAGACAGTGATATTTCAATGCCTGATGCAGAAGACTTGGGGTGAAACGTCCTTTTCCCCACCTGTGGTGGGCAAACTCTGCACGTCCACCTCCTACCAAGGCTCCCCACCTGTGCCTGCAGCTCCAGGACACTCCTGGATGTTACTGTAAATACAGCAATTTGTAAAATAACAACTGTGTCCTCACACTCGCTCTGCCCTAATGATTCCAGTTAAAAAGAAGAAAAATTGCTCTGAGATAAGCAGCTGAATGGTTAACTATGGCTAAATTATGGAGGCCTGGCTCCTGTTTCTGCCTGAGGAGGTTAATTGTTAACACTCTCCTAACAAAGGCCTTCAGGAGACAGATATAGCTTGGCACCGTGCCATGGGAGGGAGAAGGGAATCAATCATCGGTCTTGGGCATGGAGAGAGCTCCAGCAAAGAGCCCCAAAGCAAGGCAGGGCTTTGGCACACGCGCCATCCCGGGCATGTGGCACTGGCAGCACGGGCAACAAAGGCATCTGAAGGTCAAAAATTCCCCCCCTGCTTGCCAACTGTGGTAACAGGTGTGCCCTGACCTTCATTAGTCAGGTTTGTTTGCATGGCTTTAACGAGAGAGCAATTACTGGCACAGTAAACCCGTGCTCTGTTCTGTTGTGCTTGCAGGGGTAGGATCTGCACCTGCCCCATGTTTAGGGCTCGGGTTGGCTCTGCCAAGGTTGGCAGAGCTGCCAAGGGGTTGGTTTGGCTGGAGGAGAAAAAGTCGACTCGTCCTTGGGGTGGTGGAACTGGTTAGAAATGGTGGGGAAGGGTGGACAAAAAATGGCTGGGATAATTTCACAGAATCACAGAATCACCAGGTTGGAAGAGACCTTCAAGATCATCGAGTCCAACCCCTGCCCCAACACCTCAACTAAACCCTGGCACCGACTGCCACATCCAATCTCTTTTTAAACACATCCAGGGATGGTGACTCCACCACCTCCCTGGGTAGACCATTCCAACATTTTATCACTCTTTCTGTAAAAAACCTTTTCCTGATATCCAACCTGTATTTTCCTTGGCAGAACTTAAGACTGTGTCCTCTTGTTCTGTCAGTTGTTGCCTGGAGAAAGACCAACCCCCACCTCCCTACAACCACCTTTCAAGAAGTTGTAGAGAGTGACAAGGTCACCTCAGAGTCTCCTTTTCTCCAGGCTAAACAACCCCAGCTCCCTCAGACGTTCCTCACAGGGTTTGTGTTCCAAGCCCCTCACCAGCCTTGTTGCCCTCAGGTTCTTCCAGGAGGATATGTGGAGAGGGAAGGGAAGGACAGGAATGGGTTAGAGGTGAAGACACAGAGCCCGTAGGGAGCAAAACCACCTGTGTCCAGTGAGGCATTAACAAGCCCTGGGGAAAAACCACCACTGAAACCCATGATGGCACTCGTAAAATCATGGAATCACAGAATTATTTGGGTTGGAAAAGCCCTCTAAGACCATGGAGTCCAACCATTCCAAGGCCACCACTAACCATGTCCCCAAGTGCCACCTCCACACAGCTTTTAAATCCCTCCAGGGAAGGGGACTCCAGCACTGCCCTGGGCAGCTGTGCCAGGGCTGGACACCTTTTCCATGAAGAAATTTTCCCAAATATCCAGTCTAAAGCTCTCCTGTGTAGAGGCTGTTCCCTCTTGACCTCTTGGTTTCAGTCACACCCACCTTCCTCACCTTTCCTTGCACATCACATCCTCCAAAAAGGCCATTCAGCTACTGCTCTGCCTCCTGTGTGTTGTGTGCCACCTCTTCACGGCCATGCTGGGCTCAAACCTGGCTGAGAGCTCCTCCACTGGGATTGATTCAAGCAGCAGGGACACCACAGCTCCCCTCCCACCTGGCTCCAGTGCCCCGGCACCTCCTGTTCTCCTACACCCTTCTCAAGTTGCTCAGTCTGAAGAGGGGAACAGAATGAGCTTTTCTTGTCTCTCACCGGCATTTTTTTCCAGCCCTCAAGTAATTCTTGTGGCTCTTTGCTGCGCCTCCTCCAACTCCTTTCCCCCCATCCTGGCTCAGTGGCTGCCAGGTTTTCCTCCACCACTGGAATTCGGCACGAATGCACTTGAACCTGTCTGCAAAGAACACGCCGATCTCGAGCTTTTCAACCACAAGCTTTTTCCACAACCAAAAGCCAAATGAAGTCAGAAGAACAATTCCTGCTCCTTCCTTAGGACACAAGCCTCTCTTTTCCCATTTATCCCTGTGCTGCAGTTCTTTTTCCCTCACTCAGAGCTAAAAAGCAAACTCAGGAAGGCAAGCTGGAGGATCAAAGAGTGGCAAGTTCTTACTGCCACACTCAGCCACCTCTTGGGCCATGGGGCTGCTGTGCATCTGCACATTTTCCATCCTTCTGTGCAAAGGATTTATGATTGGATTTACTTTTGGGCACAATATTGAGCAATGTGCTCTAGGGCGCTCTGCTGGAGCAGGGAGGTTGGACTTGGACTACCCAGCGTGGTAGTCCTGCCTAGGAACATCCAATTTGGGAAGGTGGGGACCACCCTGACCCTTTGTGACCTCCCCACTTTCCAACTACACCTGTCCCAGAGCGCTGAGGGGTCTGCACAGGGACCTGCAGCACCCTCTGGATAACTGGGCCCAGTTAAAAGCCATCAGCCCTCCCAGTACGGAACCATTTCTGAGACAGGAGGATCACGCTTTGCTTTTCTCTCCTGAAAACGTGGCAGCATCAGGAGGGGGTGGCAGGACTGGGGGCAGGCAGGTCCCGGTTTTGGGGGCTGCTCTTCCTGGGGCTGCTGTGGGAAATAAAAGCGAGCCGGGCTTAGAAACATTTCCTTTTCCTTTCCGCCTGCTAATGAGATAATTACAGCCTTTTGTATTCTGGGAAACTACTTTCTCATTATGGGGGCCGCATCAGCTATTTACATAATAAGCCTGAAACAAAAGAGATGAGATGAAAAGACCCAGGCGGCTCTTCGGGGGAGCTCTTGTTGAGCTGCCAAGGGACAGCCTGCAGGATGATGGATTCCTCCATCCCCAAAGCTCCTCTGGTCTGGAGTGTGTGGCAGCACTTCATTCTGGATGTCCCCAGTGGGGGATGATCTTCTGTCTCAGCTGTGAGGGTCCCCAGGGCCCTCAGAACCAGCCCTTTCTTTAACCACCCTTCACAATTCCTGATGACAAAGGATTTGGGGAGGGGGGTGGCCATGAATGCAAACCCTCGTCAAGGAGAGCCATGTCAGCATTTGTGGGGCTCACGGTGGCACCTGGGGATGAGTCCCACCACCAGAGGATGTTTGGTACTAAACTGGTCTCTCCCTTGTCCCATCTGCCATGTCCCAGCTTCTTTCAGTTGTGGTCAAGGGACATTCTGGGTTCCAACCTGTCCCATCCCATATCCCATATCCCATATCCCATATCCCATATCCCATATTCCATATCCCATATCCCATATCCCATATCCCAAATCCCATATCCCATATCCCATATAAATATCCCATATCCCACATCCCACATCCCATATCCCATATCCCTGTTCCTTGTTTCACTTTCTGACTAAAGGACATATGACTGTCCCAACCATTTCCCTGTTCCCCCAGTTGGCCAAGGGATGCACTGGTTATAGACTTGTCCCATTCCCATTCCCCATTTCCCATTCCCATTTCCCTTTCCCCACACCCCATTTCCCATTCCCCACTCCCCATTTCCCATTCCCCACTCCCCATTTCCCATTCCCATTTTCCATTTCCCATTCCCCACTTCCCATTCCCATTTCCCATTCCCCATTCCCATTTTCCATTTCCCATTCCCCACTTCCCATTCCCATTTCCAAAGCTCATTTCCCATTTCCCATCCCCATTCCCCATTCCCCACACCCCATTTCCCATTCCCCATTTCCCCATCTCCCCATCTGGCCAAGGGACACAGTGTGCACCAACCTGTCCCACCCCATATCCCAATCCCCGGTCCCCCCAGCTGCCTAGGGGGACACTGGGTACCAAACTGTCCCATCCCACACGCCAGTGCCCCGTCCCCCAGCTGGCCGAGGGACTCTCTGTGCCCCAAACTGTCCCTGCCAGCCCCGCCGCCTCCCTTCCCCAATAAAGGGCCCATTGTTCTCCCCGACAAAGCCTGAACAGTGCAGCCCGCTCCACCTTCCCTGGCCAGTCCTCCCACTCTGCTATCAGTTTTCCTCCCTCGGTTGGTCGCTGCGTTTAAGGGACACAGTCCATTGCCATGCTGTCCCCATCCCCAGGACGGGGCAGGAGGGGGAATCGTGGCAAAGCACAGCCACGATCTGCACTGTGGAGCACATGGCCTTGGCTCTGTGCCCTCCTGCTTGTTCCTCCTTCCCTCTCCGCTCCCTGAGGCTGTTCCTGGAATGGACATTCTCCACAACTTCCTGGAAACCCTTTACTGGCAGTAAAATAACCAATAAATCAATCTGGGCATGGCTATTGCTTATCCAGAGCAAACTGCTCCACCTGTCCCAAGCCCACCTCCACTCCAGCTCCTCATCTCAGAGTGTTCCCAGCTTTAATCCACAGGATTTTCTGGATCCCAAAGAGCAGGCTGAGTGGAATTAAAAGCCAAGCACCTGGCAGGCCACACCAGTCTTGAGCTGTTCAGTAAGGGAAGGCATCAAAATTATTCTGGAGGCTGCAGCGAGGTGGGCAAAGCCCCAGAGAAACCTTGGCAGGTGACATGGAGATATGACAAGGTACATTTGTGCAGGGTCCTGCGAGGCTTTTTGGTCTCATCCTTGGAGGTTTTCAAGCCCTGTATGGACCAGCCAGGGTCCACCAGCAGCAAGATGGCCTGGAGAGCTCCCAGGATCTTTTCCACCAGGAATTATCCTGCCATGGAGTTTTTTGCAAGCCACTCTGGGGCTGTCCACCAGCGTTCCCCTGGCCAGAGTCCTCATCCTCAGTGGGATTTTTTCCCCCTTTTCCCCATCTGCTCTCAGAAGGTTTGGATCCAGGCTGGCATCCTCCAGGATGCACCCAAGGGCAGACAGGAAGGATTTTCCATGACCTGCCTTATCTGTCCCCGTCATCCCAAGGGGCAGCAGGACAGGATGGTTTCACGCTCAGCCCAAGCCACCATCCCAAATCCCACGTGTCCATCAGGAAGGAACCATCTGTGGTCTCACCTGTGACCCCTGTGACTGCCCCCAGAAGATGTTTGGGACTGGCTGTGTCATTGTCGCCAGTGAGGTCGCCGTGGCAACCTCTGCCCAGAAAAGCACAGGGAAACCTCCCTCAGTTCCCTCAGCACAGGGAAGGGGCAGCTCGATGGAGCAGCCTCAGTGCTGGCTGCAGGCCTGAGGGTCTGGGATGCCCCATGCCATGGGCTGGGCTGCTTGGGGTCATCCCAGCCCTGCATGCCTCAGTTTCCCCTTGTTAAGGGGCTGCCAGTGGGATCCAGGGTGAGCTTTCCCCACCCTGACCAATCCATCTCCGTGCACCCCATGTCTGCTCTGAGCCCCTGGTGCAAACATAGCCCAGCAGGTACCTGCCATCCCCAAAAATCACCTGGAAAGGGTCCCACCAGCTCAGCCCTGCACTAATTCCCACCTTTTGGGAAGGTGGCTGGAGATGAGGTGCTGCCAGCTGAGTCCGTGGTGTCCCCAACACCAGGGGATATGGGGAAGCTCCGGGTCACCCTGGCAGTGCTCCAGCACAGAGCACTTGCCTGACTCCCCAGCATCAGCCTGAGCATCCTCACACATCCTCCAGCATCCCAAATCTCAGGGATCCCAATGTGATCCCCTGCTCCAGCCCAGCTCCATGCCCCCAAATGCCAGGAGGACCGCTCCTCTTTGTCACCGCATCCCCCTGCACGATTTAGACCCCTGCCCTGGGCGGGATGTTTTGGGGGAAGGCTGATCCTGATCTGGATGAGCCATCACCCCCCGAGCGGTTCCAAGGAGCCGCCCCACGAGCCTTGCCTGGCTCTGCCATCCCCAAACTTTGCCCAAACCTCTGTCCCCACAGGAAGGACCCGCCACCGGCTGCCACCCGCCGCCCACGCCACCAGCCCGGCCGTGATTTATCATTAACTCGCCCCAGGAATTTCTTGGGCGCGGAGCCAGCCCGGGAAGTGTTCGCTCCTCCCCGGACACCACGCTCGGAGCGAGCCCTGATGGTGGCTCGTCCGGACTGTGCCTCCGGAGCGGCCGGAATTAGCGCTGCTAAACCGGAGTGATGCCCTAAAACCCGCCCGGCGCAAGGTCCCGATGCTGGGGGCTCTCAGCTGGATCCGGGGGCAGTTTATAGAGGGGGAAATCGCAGCTTTTCCCACCCACCCTGAGCCACGCAGATCCGCGCACCCCAACTCTGCTCCGATCCCCGCTGCGAACGCAGCCCGGTGTGTCCCCCCATCCAAAAAGAAATAAAAATCACCCGCAAAGGGTCCCACCAGCTCAGCCCTGCATGAATCCACCGAAACCCCTTCGCTCCCCTGCCCGGCCCCAAACAAAGACACCCAGCGAGAGGGGGAAGGAGAGGGAAGGAAAGATCCCACAAAAATCCAGCACCCCCCGGGATTTACCTGCGCAGCCCAGGGGTGCGTCCCGCGGCTCCCCCATCCTCCGCGAAATTCATTGTTCCCCCTGCGTGGTATCCCGGGGAAAAGTCCCAAATAACACCTGCGGAGAGCAACCTGCTGCTGGGCTGCGGCCAAGGGCTGCCCTCGGCTCCGTGCGATTGGCCACGGCGCCCGCAGGAGCTTAAATTAACTCTTTGTGCCCACCTCCGGCAGGGATTTTGGGAAGGGACGGCTCCGTCTTCCTCAAAGGGGAGATTTGGGGCTGCTGGTTTGTTTTAGTTTCAGTGGGAATTTTGGGGTCAGACGCTGGGTTTTGCTGAAATAAGGATTTGGAGTTTGCTTTTTTTTTTTTTTTTAAATTTTATTTTCCCTCGGGGATTTTGGGGTCTGATGGCTTGGTTGTGCATCAATTGGGATTTGTGGGTCTGGAAGGTTTTGGGGTTTGCTCAAATAGGGATTTGGGGTTCAGGGGCTTGGCTTTGCTCAAACTGGGAACTTGGGAGTCAGACTGGGTGTTTTCCTTCAAATGAGAATTTTGGGGTCTGACAGCTTGTTTTGCACAGAGAAGGTTTTGAGGGTACCACAGCTGGTTTTGCTCAACTGGAATTTGGTTCTCTGACTGCTGGGCTTTATTACTACTACTACTACTACTATTATTATTATTATTATTTTCTTCTCAAATGGGGAATTTCAGGCTCTCAAAACTTGGTTTTGCTCAAACAGGAATTTTGGGATCTGACAGCTTGTTTTTCCTTAAACAGGGATTTTGTGGGTCTGAGAACTGAGGTTTGGGTTTGGTCTTTTTTTAATAGGAATTTTGGGGTCTGATGGCTTGGTTTTGCTCAAATGGATGTTTTGGGGTTGAGTAAGTTTTTTTTGCTAAGAGTTTTTGGTTTTTTTAATAGGGATTTTGGGGTCTGACAGCTGGATTTTCCTCCAGTAGGGATTTGGGGGCTGACTGCCTGTTTTGTTTGCTTGTTTTTTGAAATGGGATTTTAGGGTCTCAAAACTTCTTTTTTTTTTTTTTTTTTTT
>VXAC01005029.1:424673-448052 GCA_013399225.1 Rhipidura dahli | reverse complement strand
TTTTTTTTTTCATAAAAACATATTTGGGACTCTAACAGTTGGTTTTATTTCAAATTTTTTTTTGCTGTTTTTTTTGTTGGTTTTTTTTTGGGGTTTTTTTTTTTTTTTGTTTGTTTTTTTGGTTTTTTTTCAAGTGGGGATTGCTCCAAGCAGCTCATTTTCACTCAAGTAGTTATTTTGGGATCTTTCTATCAGGGAACCCTTCTCAAGTTCCCCATCCTTCTGGGGATGCTTCCCAGCTGTGTGGCTGAGATGAAAGGCTATGAAGAGCTCTCAAAGAAGGGCAGAGAACGGGATGAGTGGGATGAATGGGATGATGCATCCGTAGATCACAGAATGGTTTGGAAGGGACTTTAAACCTCATCTCGTTCCAACCCCTGCCATGGGCAGGGACACCTCCCACTATCCCAGGTTGCTCTAAACCCCCATTCACCTGGCCAAAAGCTGGACCTGGATGCTGCCCTCTCTCCTTCCCATCGTTCAGAGCAGGGCCCTGGTGACACAGGATGGCCCAGGGCTCCTTTTCCCACTCTCCCAGCTGCCAGCGCTGCGGCGGGAGAGCAATCAGCCTTCCCCTCGGGGGCCGTCCAGCCCCTGCACTTACTCTGGATTATTTGCACTCGTGGAGGGAGGGAAATAAAGCCACACAAAGCTACCACTAATTTAGACTGATTTGCTCAAGTGAATTTTCTGTTGGCAGGATGTCTGGGGATCAAAGGAGTCCCCGGTCGGGGCCTCGCAAACGGGGCCGGCGTTAGTGGGCAAATAACAGCAAGAGCAGTAAACCAGCAATAACGCCAAAATAATCAAATATGGGTTAATGTGCGTTTAAACCAGGGCCAAACACACTGCTGGGGTGCACGGGGAAGGTGTAAATTATACCAGAATGCATTCCTGTGGAGATTCAAGCTCTTAATTTTGCCCTTTAACTCCAGAAGCAGAGAACTCCAACAAACAGGCTGGTTTCGGGATGCGAGCGCACCTGGGAAGCAGCCACGCAGACAGAGAGCCCTTTCCATCCCTGGCACTGCTCTGGCACTAACCAGAGCTGGCTCAGGAGCTGTGCTGGGAGGTGGACCCTTCCCAGTAAGGGATTTGAGGAGGCTGCTGGAGCACAGGAGCCCGTGGCTGCCCGGCAGGGAGCTGCAGCAGGCAGATCTCACAGGAGACAGGCGCCTTCCTGACACTGCAGCCGGTGGAGGCTGTGCTCGTGCTCCCTTTGGGAGCCCAGTTATGTCTTAGCACTTCCCACAGATGAATAAATCATGATAGGAGAGACTTTGGAGAGTGCTGGAAGCTCCAGGATAACCCGTGCTCCTGGCGCTCTCAGGCAGGGCGTAAACTTTTGAACCCTGAACTCCCGTTTCTAACCCAGCCCTGGGGTGGCTGAGACAGGAACAGCTCTGCCCACCCAGCTCACCTCCAGCAGAGCCCTTCCATCACCTCTGAGAGCCAACAGAGACCCCCAGTCCTCACCCAGCACCCCTTCATGCCAGGGCTCCTGCAGAGCACCCAGATGCACCCAGACCCCCGAGTTTCCCTGTTCCCATGGGACACAACCACCATGACTCCCTCTCAGCCCTTTTTTGGGGTTTATCCTTCTGCTCTGCCCTTTCTGGGTGGCTGTGGTCGGACTGTGCACCCAGAACCAACCACCTGGGGTGAGCTCCAGCCTGGGACTAGAGGGTTGGGGTCACCCATCTAAAAATCCTTCCCTACCCAGCCACGATGGCCTCGGTCTGGCTTGGGGATGAGGCTTTGAACACGAACAGAGCCGCCTTCCTCTGGAGGAAAGGAAGAATTTACTCTTCCAAAATCCAAACTCTTTGTTCCCCGTGTCCTTCTTTCTTTTCCCTTTTCCTCGCAGCAGTAGCAGCCCCCTGGCAGGGCGATTTTCTTTCTCTTGGGGCCGCTTCACGTCGAGATCCCAAAGCTCTCTGAGGTCCTCGGACTGCCACCTGCAGGACCGGCTCAGTGTTTTCTGCAGCGATCAGGGAAGGAGAAAAACATCAGCTGCAGGGAGGCCTGAAGGGGCATCACTGGCCCGGGACATTCCCCAGGGAACAGGGGTGGGAAGCACTGATGTGCTCAGGCACGCAGCGAGGCGGAGGTGGGGATGGGAATGGGAGCAGGGACAGCAGCTCCCTGCGCCGGGATTTCTTCCTGGGAAGCTCTGGGGAGCTGCTTTTCAGTACAAGACATCCCAACGTGAGCAAGAGCCTCCCTCCTCTCTTCACCCACACTCCTTTAGTTAGAGGGAAGATCACTTTCAAAGCCTTGAGGAGCAGAAAAAAGCCCTAAATAAGGGTTTCCTGGATACTGAACATCCTTGGAGGTCATGGATGAAGCGGCATCTCCATCCCAGGATGTCTGGGAGTGCCTTGGCTGGGCATTGTCAAGGTCAACCTGGTCTGGTGACGATGACAGTTCTGAATTTGTGCTGGAGACCTCCAGAGCTTTCCAAGCAGCACCACAACAACTTAAACCCAGCTCAGACCTGAACTGACTGTGCCTGTAAGTGCTTGGCATCCAACAGGCTGGACACTGAAACCAGAATTCCTGCAGTATCTCCTCACCAGGCTCTGTCTGAAGCTCTTCCCTGCTCTCAGTTATTAGAGATTTCCAGGCTGGTTTTCAGAGGAAAGACCCTGTTTTCTGTGACAGTCAATGGGTGTGGAACATCCAAGGGTTTCCCTGTGCCTGTGGAGAGATGCTGCCTTGCCTGATTTGTTGTGAGAGCCCTGCAGGGATCACAGGGACCACAGCCAAACGTGCAGGATGGGGCTGGTAGGGGAGCAGGGCTGCACCATGCCAGGAAATCCAACCTTTCTGCTGGGAAAGCTGATAAAATCCCCAGCAGCCTGCACAGCCTGAGCAGCCTCTGTGGCTGAGCTCCCGCAAGAAACGTCAGGATGACACCCAGAGTTTATTTGTGCAAGGAGAAACTGGTTGTGTGATCAAACAAACCTCCTCTGCACCCAGGGGGTTCACCAGCACAGTGACACCCCACTGGTCTGGAAGTTGAAATGCTGGGAGAGGCTCTTCCTGCTCATTGAGTGGAATAATTTGAGCCTGTGTGAGACCTTTTCATACCCACACAGAGCTGGGGATGACAGAGGACCTTCTCCAAGCTGCCACAGGGGATGGCAGGGGGTCCTGGGGCTGGGTTGGCCCCAGAAGCTGGGTTGATGCCAGCTGTGGCAACGGGGGACGCTTTCCATCTCCAGCCTGTGGCATCTGCCTGCTCAGCTTGAGCCAGCAGGAACAAGCCAAAAGACTCTGGTTTATGTCATCCAGAGGGATGGTTTCCTATCCTGGAAAAAAACCATCCCTGCTGCTATAAGCTGTCTCCTCCTGTACCAGCACAGGGCAGACAAAGCCTCGCAGTACTGGCAAGCTATAAAATTAAAAAGGTGGTGGGGAGATTATGGGCAGGCAGAGGGGCTGCTGTGCTCCCCAAACTGTCCCTGGAGAGAAACAGATGGGGTGCAGGTAATCTGCTGCCTTACCCCTATTTCTGCCCTGGGCTGCTGTAAAGGTGCTGATGGCACAATCCCCACACCTTTGCTGGACAGCCAAAATATTACCAGAGACAGAGACAGGAGGGCTCTGCTCTGACCCGGGTTCCACAGGTTTAATGCTTTGTGAAAGAGGAGGAGCAGACAGAGAGGACAAGCAGAGAGAGATGGGAAGCCACATGTTGGCTGGTTTTACAAACTTGGTTCCACACCCCAGGGATGGTCCAAAGGTGGGGCCGAGGAATGGGGCCAGTGGATGGGGGAACAAGGGTGGAACAAGGTGGACCCAGCAGAAACACCAGCAGGGAGGGGAAAAGGGGGCAGGACAGGGGACAGAGGGCTGGGTAAGGAAGCAGCCACACAAGCTGCTGGGAGATGTAGTATTTTGTAGAATCTGGGGGGGGGTAAAGTTACAATTCAACCGCGGAGAGTTGAGGAAGAGGCTGTTCCTTTACAGAAACATGGAGGAAGCATTTCTCAGTTCCCTGAGTTTTTCCACCTCAGCCATCTTCCCTGGCTCAGTAGCAAGCTCAGTGACTCCCAGGAGCAAGCCACAGCCTGGTGCATGGGCCAGGTTCTCCATAAATCAGGAGAGGCTCCTGCATCTCCCACCCGTGGGTGCTGAAAGCCCAAGGTGTGAGCTGGGTGCTTGGCCATGGGGTGTGGGTCAGGTCTGAGCTGCCTGGGGGGAGGATGTGAATTATCAGGTTTCCCAAATAATGTCCAGACCAGAGGATCATGGAATTGTAGAAAGATGGAGTGGTTTGGATTGGAAGGGACCTTAAAAGCTCATCCAGTTGCAAAGTCCTATCCCAGGCTGTTCCAAGCCCCATCCAGCCCATCCTTGGGCACTTCCAGGGATCCAGGGGCAGCCACAGTTTCTCTGGGAAAGCTGTGCCAGGGCCTCAGCACCCTCACAGGGAACAGTTTCTTCCTAATATTTAGTCTAAATCTCTCATCTTTGAATTTAAAACTGCTCCTTAAGCATCCTTGGGTGATTAACCAGAAGGAAGGAAACAAACTTCCCGTTCTCAGTCCCAAAGCATCAGGCCAGGCCTGGTAAAAATGAACTGGAGCAAACCAGCTTGCAGCCAGGAGGGGCAGATTTCCACTGAAATCACTGGGTGTTCAAGGGTCCTGTCTGGAAGTGCCCTTTCTGTGCATATCAGGAATCAGGGATTCAGCACAGCCCCCCTTCGCTCAGGGTGGGAGGTTTTTTTTCAGGGAGGAACACCAGGCTCAGGACTGAGCTGTGTGTGCTCATGTCATCCCATCCAGCTCCATCTCCATCGTGGCCAACCTCTGCTCTGGGGAGGAATTGGTGGCTGAGTGGCTTCAGCAAAAGCAGAAGCATGAGAATCCTCAAGTCTTGGGGAAGGAACTTCTGGAGAGGCAGTGGAAGACAGAGCAGGAAGCCTGGAGCACCCCTGTGGTGTCTCCCAGGTCTCTCTGTGCAGGAGCCAAGACTGACAGTCCCTTTCCAGGTCACAAGGACCCAGCTGACACAGTCCATGGACCTCAGGGAGGGACTTGGCTGACTGGAGATGGATGTGGGCTGAAATGCCACCTGAAGCCATGAGCAGCTGATGGCCCTGGACTCCTGGGAATTTGGAGTTTGCAGTTAATAAATGGCCTGAGTGCTGCAAACACATCCCCCAGTCACTGCCTCCCCCATGGCTGTCTGTCCTCAGAGGAATTTGGGTATTCCCTGCCCTGAGGACAAATTCCTCTGCAGTCACTGGCACTGACCCATGACTGGAAACCAGTTTCCCAAGTGGGTGAACCAATGGTTTTGCCTCCAGTCCTGCTCCAGCCACCATCTCCATCTCCCTGGCTTCCTTTTCTGACCAATTCCCCCCTTTCCCAGCTCTCTGAACTCCACTTCCCAGCCACTGAAGGATTCAGCCTTGCTCATCTCCAGGCTCATCCTCCTCGATCCACGCCCTGGCTCAGATGCTGTGCAGAGAAAAGAGGAAGGAAAAGTCTTCACAACCCAGATTTGCAACTTTGGTGGCATCAGGATGGCCCAGGACCAGGAGCCACCCCTTCCCATCATGTATTAATCCCCAAAACCAGCAAGGAAGGATTGGCCAGGAAGAGAGTGGGAGCAGAGAGGTGTGCAACCAGAATATGCGCTGCTATCACTACAGGGTGATGCCTCCAGGCTGCTTATCCACCCTTTTTCCTGAGTGTTTGTGGTCAAGGCAGGGTTTTACTGGTCATGCCAGGGGGTTGTGGCTTCCCTGAGCAGCTCTGGTGGTGTGGGAAGCCTCTGTCCTAGAGATACCCATGGCTTGGACCTCAGTGGCCTGTGGGCAGTGGGACAGAGGGACTTGGAAGCAACAGAATGGAAAACCTCAGAAAGGACCCACAAGCAAAAAAATCCCTCTTGTTCTGGAAGCATTTTTGGCTGTGATTTCACCCTGTCAGGAATGACTTTGTGGATCACCTGGGAGATCCTCCTGCACTCGGGAGCAGCCTCTGAAGCAACTCAAGTGTTCCTGACCCACCCAGCCTTCACCCTGCAGGGACAAACCAGCTTTCCTGGGCAGTCCCCTTGCATCTTCAGCATCTCCCAGCCTGTTTAGGAGGATGGAGTTGGCTCCAAGCCACAGGAGATGTCAAGGATACAGGAAACCTGGCTCCAACATGATCCCCTTCCAGGTGAAGAGGGGCCTTTTCCCACCCATCAATTCCATCTGCTCCTTCACTGAGGGATGGTGGATGGGGAAACCCAGGAATGGGATTTCTCTGGAGCTGCCTTTGTGCTCCCAGCTGGCCTCGGGACCTCACCCCATCACCTTCTGAATGAGCCATGGGGAGTTTGGGGCGAGGAAGGGAAAGAAGGAGTTGAGGGGATGGGCCAGGGAGGGAAAATTTCCATATCTGCATAATGAAGGTGATTACATAAGGGCATCCTGCGTCATCTGCGGCTGGCATCTCCGGAGGAGTAATTACATCTGCACCGCACATCTAAAGAAAATATTATCACGTTGGCTTCCAAATTCTATAATTAGCCCTGGTGAGATGTGTGCTGGGGCTTCATCATCCCGGGCACGCTGGCTGGAGAGCCGGGCACAGACACACGGGGGGTTTTATTGGGAGTTTAGCGTGGTAGCTGACCCCAGTCCCCCTGGAAAGGGCGGCTCGGAGGGTTTGAAGTGCTGTGTGAAGAGTGAAATATTTTCCCTCTCTCCCTCGGTGCCTGCCAGGCCGTGGGGATCCAGCGGGAGGGCAGGAGTGGCAAAGCCAGGGCTTGGCTTTCCCTCCTCCTTCAAATGCTTTTTTGATTTCTGCCCTAATGCTCTGAACCTTGGGAAGGCTTTTTTCCCTCGCTAAACGAATGACCTGGTTTGCAGGGAGCTGCTGCCCTCGCAGGTTCCCGGGCTCTCTGCTCTGTCACATAAAACAAACCCCGTTCGCTCGCCCAGCTTTGGACTTCAGAACCAACTCTGGGCTTTGAACACTTCTCCTGTCCCTCCAGATCCTCGGCAAAAGGAAAAAGGGGGCTTTGAAATTCGAGGCAGAGGTTGCAAAAGCTCTTGGTTTGATGGAGGGCTTTTCATATGGAGCTGGAGATGGCCACGGGACAAAGCTCCTCTCCACGAGCTGGCAGCACGAGGGACGTGGCACGGGGAGGATGAATGAGGCAGGGATTTGGCTTCCTCCTGTTTTCCACTTGCTCAAAACCAGCCCGGGAGCCCTGGAAAGCGCCAGCAGCTCCGCTGCAAACATAACAGTGGGGAGATTTATCCACATCTCCTCCAAAGAAGCTCCTCCAGCGACAACTTCAGCTGGAAAGTGGGGGCTGTGCACGACCAGGAGGGTGGGAGGGAATGCTGAAATCCCGAGGGCTTGGTGAGGAAATGGTTGTGTTGTGTGTGTGAGAGCGTGCGAGTGTGAGAGCGCGTGTGTGCCACCCTCGAGGGGAAAAACATCCTCTCTGTCCTGCCCTCCTCAAGGGGGACGGTGACAACTCCTCCCTGTTTCCCAGTTTTGCGATATTTCCACTCAGAAGATGCAGAGAGCTGGAGGGTGGGGAGAGGGGAGGGCTCCAAAGCTCAGCAGAGCTGTCATTAGGGCCAGACCTGAGGAAAGCTGTGAGGACTGAATGACCTACCCTGGGGACATGAGATGAAGCCTGACCAGAAGAACCCTTTTGCTCCTGTTCACAACCACTCTGAGGAGCTGCTGGATCTGTCAGTGATCAGAAATGGTCTTTCCAGGAGGGGAAACCCCAGAGAGTCAGACAGCAAACATGAAAAAATCTGTGATGTCTCTGCTGAGCTGGCTCCAGCCCTGGTGTCCTCTCGTGCTTTTCCTGCTGATCCTGTGGCTGATACAGAACCTTTCTCCATTGCCCCAGGCAGCCCAAAGATCATCACTGATCAAAATCACTGAGTCACAGAATGGTTTGGGTTGGATGGGACCTCAGGACTCATCCACTTCCACTCCTGCCATGGGCAGGGACACCTTCCACCATCCCAGGCTGCTCCCAGCCCCAATGTCCAGCCTGGCCTTGGACACTTCCAGGGATCCAGGGGCAGCCACAGCTGCTCTGGGCACCCTGTGCCAGGGCCTGCCCACCCTCACAGGGAAGAATTTCTTCCCAAAATCCCATCTCTCCCTGCCCTCTGGCAGTTTGAAGCCATTCCCCTACCTCCAAAATCCCTCTCCAGCTCTCTTTTAGCCCCTTTAGGTAGAGCCTTTGTGGCTTTCATTGCTCACCTGAGCTTTGCAGAGCACCTTGGGGGTTGATGGGCCCCCCCAGAGTGTGGAGTTGTGTTGTGTGGCTGCACTTTGGGGACACAAAGCTGCTGGCCTTGCCCTCCTGCCCTAACCCTGCTTGTGTCACTGCTTCCATCCCAGTGCTCCTGGGGAGCCCTGAAAAAAAATCCCCAAACCCTCTTTGGAAATTTTCCCTCTTCAGCACCAGTGTCCTGGGGAGAAGGTGGGGAGTGACACCCCAGGGACACAGCCCTGGGCACATCCTTCTGGGAGGGAGCAGGGAGAAAGGGAAAGCAGCTTTGTCAATGATTTGCAGGAGGAACAACAATCTCCTGGCTGGTTCCGTGGTGAGCCCAGGGGTGCCGGGTTAATGGTTGGATTTTGTGACCTTTAGAGGACCTTTCCAGCCTCGACTGCTCTGTGATTTTATGTTTCCAAAGGAATGCAGCAATTCCTAGCTGGGGCTGCCTGTCCATCCCAAGCCAGCCCAGAATCTGTGGCCCCACTCCAGGCAGGGAGGGATTCCTGGTGCTCTGTGCAAGGATTTGCCAGAGGAGAAGGCGCTGCCTGGCCCAAGGCACCAGCTGCTCTTCACTCCTCCCTTTTCCTCTCATCCCTACCCCGAGCTCAGGGAAGCAGAATTCCTCAGGTGTCCCTGTGAAACGGGGAGTGCTTGTGGAACAAGCTCCAGAGGAGCTCAGCACATGTTACCAGCTTGCACTTCTTATATCTGGGACAGAGCTCAGCATCCTGATTAATTTGTCTGAGCTGGGAGCAATCCCCACGCCGCTCATCTCACCTGTGCTGCTGACAGGGGCTGCCGTGGGATCTGCCTGTGCACACACCAGGAGTGTTCCCAGCGTTTTTCCTCGGTAGTTTTTAGGTTTTTGGGGGGTTTTTTGGTGGTTTTTTTTTAAATGAATCCGTGCTGACAGATTGCTCAGACGTTCCCGGGAGTGTCTGTGGCGTTGGGGCAGCACTTCAGACAGGACCAGAGCCACGGCCAAATGATGCACAGATGTGGAGCTGTCTCCTTTTTAGTGTGGAGAGGGGGAACTTCTAGCAAAAAAAAAAACCCAAAAAAAAAAAAAAAAAAAACCAGGAAGGAGGTAAAGGCAGAAATCAGGGAGAAAAGGGAGAAATCCCTTCCTCAGGCAGTGGTTGGCAGCCTGGGGAGCTCCCTGCCGTGGGATGCAGTTGATGTTCAGTGTTTGGGGGGAAACTTGGCAAGTTCATGGAGCAGAAATCCATCAGGATCTGCTGTAAATTGCACAGAAGGCAGATTTGGGAGTGTATTTTACTGTAATATAAAGCAGGCTGTGAAACTGACCCTTTTCCACCAATCCCTGCCCTTTGTTGGGAGAATTGTTAAGGTTGGAGAAGACCTCTAAAATCACTGAGCCCGGAAGTTCCTGTTGATTTTCACCCCTAAAACATTAAGTGCCCCCATTGTGCCCCACGAATGCAACAGACTGTGCAGAGAGATCTGGGAAAATTCAGATTGTTGTAAGCCAGAGGTGCTTGTGTTCATGGTTCTACAAAAAGCAAAAACAAAACAACGACAAAAAAACCCCACCAAAAAACCCATAACCAAAATCCAAAAAAAAAAAAAAAAGCCCAAAACCCCAAAACCCCAGAACAAAGAAAGAAAGAAACAAACAAACAAAAAACCAAAAAACCAAGCTCCCCCCCCAAAATACAAACCACCAAACACCTTCATATTTTGCTAAACTAAACGAAACCAGGGAATTTTTCCAAGCTGAGGATGGATTAGCTGTCATGAAAGTAGCTAAACCTGCGAGGTAGGACAAGAAATTCACCTCCAGCAGGAAGGCTGGGATGGTGGGGAAGGGGAGATGGGGGCTGATTTTTTGGGCAAGTCGTGGGAATGATGAACACCCCTGGGAAAAGGCTGCTCATCCCATGAGGAGATGCTAAAGACCCAAACTGAATTCCCTGATAAGGAAATAACAGGAGCAACAGTGGGGTGCATCCCGGGCCACCCTAAATGTGGATTCCCTGGACACGGGGAGTGGCTTTGCCCAGAGGCAGCGCTGTCCCCGGGGCCAGCTGGAAGCTGGACAAGCCCCAGGACGTCACTTCTGTCCCTTCAGGGGACAAGGCCATCGTGCTGTGCCACAATGCCACTTGGCCCTTAGTCCCAGGAGGAAAGAAAACCCTGGAGAAGCTTTCCAGGGCTTGGTGAGGAGCTTTAAACCTTGTTCCATGTGCATTTGTAGAAGAGGGTGCAGAGAGACCTCTGAGTGCTTGGAGAAGTGACAAGCAGAGCTTGGGAAAAACATCTGGAGGGGCTGGAGTGTGTCCAGGGAAGGGAATGGAGCTGGGGAAGGGTCTGGAGCTCCAGGAGAGGCTGAGGGAGCTGGGAAAGGGGCTCAGCCTGGAGCAAAGGAGGCTCAGGGGGGACCTTGTGGCTCTGCACAGCTCCCTGATAGGAGAGGGCAGCCGGGGGGGTCGGGCTCTGCTCCCAGGGAACAGGGACAGGAGGAGAGGGAACGGCCTCAGGCTGGGCCAAGGGAGGTTTAGGTTGGATATTGGATAAATTTCTTCATGGAAGGGGTTGTTCAGCCCTGGCACAGCTGCCCAGGGCAGTGGTGGAGCCCCCATGCCTGGAGGGATTTAAAATCCATGTGTATGTGGCACTTGGGGACACGGGGTAGTGGTGGCCTTGGCAGTGCTGGGGAAATGGTTGGACTGGATTATCCTGGAGGGATTTTTCAGCCCAAACACTTCTGGGATTCTATCTGTGCTTTGTCCCTGTGGCTCTTGGCAGCCCCTTCCTGCTTCCCTCACCTCCTCATCCCTGGAAGCACCACCCTGTGAGGCTGGCACCTGTTTGCCTTGGGAAGGGCCTTTCTTTTCCATTCTTCCAGCAGGGCACTGCTGAGATTCCTCTGGGAGAGGAGGGAGAGGGGTTAAAATCCCCCCCATAAAATGTCAGTGGCCCTAAAAATAGCCAGGCTTTTCCCGCTCGCATTGACTCACTCGTCACAGACCACAAACTCCTGAGTCACATCAGGGGCTGGGGGGAAATTGTCTCTCCCTGCTCTGCTCCAAACAGTGGCTCAGTGTGCAGAGTGACCCCTGGTCACCCTCGGAGGGACCTCCCTGTGGGGGGAGATGGCACTGGGATGTGTCAGAGGATGGTGAGGGAGCTGAGCATCCTCACCCTCTTCTGCTTCTCCTGGCATTTCCTGGGGTCCTTTTCGGGACTCAGCCCTTCTTGGAGGGGTTTCTGTACCTGCAGGTGCCTCCCCCTCTGGAATAAGGTGCCCAGCAGGAAGTGGGACCTTGTTTGGGTCTGTTCCCACCCCACTGGATGTCTCTGGTTTGAATCCTCTTCCCTCCTGCAGCTCGCAGTCCTCTCCCACCCCTTCCCGAGAGCCAGAGCTTTAACCCCACGTGGGGACAATTCAAAATACCCTTCCCAAAAAGCCCCACTCTTTAGATCCCAAGCTAAAAAACAGAAATGAAGGGGAAAAAACCCAAACTATCTGGGAGGTGTGGGGACCAGGAGTCTGTCCAGCTGCCTCTGGGATCACAGCCAGGAGCAAAGCAGCCTCTAAAAGCCACAAGGTGACCCCAGGAGCCCTCACAGCCACCAGGGAGGTGGTGACCACAGGTAAAGGGGCAGAGGAGGGGGTCCATGGTCCTTTGGTGCCAGCCAACCCCCTTCTCCCTGCAGGAGCCTTCCCACCAAAGCTGCTCCCTCTCCAACACCCAGATCCTCCCAGTCCTAACCCAACATTCCCAAAACTCTGCACTTTGTTCGCTGGGGCCCTCTCCCTCCAAGAGGAAAGTGCAGAAGGATGTGCTCACATCTGCCCTGCTCGCTCCCACTGGAGCAGAGAGCCTCCCGTCCCAGAGCTGGGGTTAAAGGAAAGGTTCTCACTGATATTTTGGGAGCCGCTTCCTTCCCCTCGCCTCCTCCAGAATAGCTTTTTGTCTTTGGGTTTATTTTCTTTGTTGCCTCATAAAGGTTTGACCCTGGCGTGTTTTGAATGGACTCGGAGGCAGCATTGAATTCCTCCCGGGACTGCCTCGGGCACGGGCAGGGAGGAGGGAATTCCATTGTGTCCAACCTTGCGGACCTTCGGGGAGGAGGAAAAGCAGCAGCTTCTCCTGCTGGGGCTTCTCTCTGCTGAGCCCCGTGTCCCCTGCCAGCCCCTGCCCTGGCTCAGCCCACCCAGCCACCCCCAGTCCTGTCACTTGTCCCTCGCAGAGCTGCTCAGTGACAGCTCCACCAGCACGGCTCCTCCGCAGCAGGAAAAGGGGATAGCCATGCCCTGGCCAGCTCCATCCCGGCTGGGTCTGACCCAGACCCTTCCCAGGGGTCTTCACCCCTCTGCTACAGCTGAGAAAAGTCACCACAAAATCCCCGTGGACCCCACAGATGGATCCAGCTGCTTCTTGTGTGTTTACAACGTCTTAAAATAAAGAATAGAAGCTCTGGTTAATGATGTGGCCTCCTGACCCACCAAAGGGTCTTGGAGACCTCAGTTTTCATCTGGGCTCCCTCTTTTCCACCAAAACCACTTCAAAACCAACACTGGCTACCAGGACGAAAACTTTTTGGTATTCTGGCTCAATAAAGTTAGGGAATTTACTCCACAATTCAGTTGGCAATTGGCCATGTCAGGTCTCTCCTGGCCGCTCACGGACAACGCAGAGAAAGCGACTTTTAATTTGATTTTACAGAATTAAGAGCAGCGACGTAACTGCAGCAGCGTGGCCTGTTCCCAAGCTGGAGATCAGAAAATCACTGATAACAACAGAGGGGGGGAGAAAAAAAAGCTCAATAATTTCTGTTCTGGCTTTGGGAAAAGCAGGCTGATGTTCTCATGTTGCACAGGGACAACAAAGTGCTTTCTAGTCCATTAGTAACCCGGGAAGACACTAAATGGCATGGCCTGAGGATAAACATTTTTAAACAGCGGGTTCAGATTAATTTGCTCCCAAGAGCCCCTTGGAAGCAGGACGAGGAGAGGTATGGGCTGCTGCTCATCCTCTCTGAGAAGTCCTGGGATTTCTCTCAGATCCCGGAAGAGTGGAAAGATGATAATTACAGGGCAATATTAAAAAAAAAAAAAAGGAGGGGGGGGGGAAGGAAGAGCTGGGATGCTGCAGCTTAGGCTGGTAGAAAGGGATGCAGGATTAGAGGGATGGAGTGTGGGAAGCTGTCAATATAAATAGATGGCTCCTACAAAACAGCGTTTCACAGACTCCTTCAGCTCACCGGGGGCAGGTTTGTATCAGCTGACCCTGGTAGCAGCACAGATGGAAATGTGCCCGTGTGAGGAGCTTGGGTCTGGGGGTGTTGTGGTTATTCTGGTTCAAAAAAAAAAAAAAGAGTTATCACAGAATTGTGGAATGATTTGGGTAGGAAGAGTCCTTAGAGGTCATCCAGTTTCACCCCAGGGACACCTCCCACTATCCCAGGTTGCTCCAAGCCCCATCCAACCTGGCCTTGGACACTTCCAGGGATCCAGGGACAGCCACAGCTTCTCTGAGCACCCAGGGCCTGCCCACCCTCACAGGGAAGGATTTCTTCACAATATTTCAGGTAAATCTGCCCTCTGGCAGTTTAGCCCCGTGTCCCATCACTCACAACCTGCCCTTGCTGTCCCTCTTTTTTTTTTTGCCACTGCAGTTCACGATGGGGAGTGCTGGATCCTGACTGGATCCCAAGGGACTGGGGCAGGGATGGTCCTCCCGGGCTGCCTCCTCCCTGTGCTTAGATAAAAAGAGTCCGGGAAGAGGAGAATCTCGCTGATCCCGCCCCTTTTCCCCCGAGCTTCAGAGCTTTTCAGGGATGCCTCCCACCCAAAGCTGTCTTTGGATCCCCCAAAAGGTTTGCTGCCATCAGAGGACACTCTCCCTGGCACTGCCTGCTCCCTCCTCGCCCAGCCTAATGCTCTTCTGTTCCATCCTCCATGAATTTTTTGGCAGGGAATTTTCGGGAGGGAATTACGACCTCTGAGAAAAGCTGCTCCGCTTGGTTTATCTTTAACCCAGTGTTTGAGTCATCTCCAGTTGCCTTTTGACAGAAAGCAAAGAGTCACATCCCTTCACCCCATAAACAGAGACTTTAACCCCTTTTAGGCTCTGTAGTAGCTACTCTGGACATTTTGGTGGCTTTGAGGCACTCCAGGAGTTAAAATTCCCTGCACCAGGCTGCGGTTCCCCGCTGGAAGCTCCTCTGCACCTCCACGAGTCACCGGGGTACCTGCGAGAGGTGTCCCTGGAGCAGGAACCACCTCACTGCTGCCATTCCCACCTCTGAAGTGGGACACGCCGGCCACTGGCCACCCCCAGGGAGGCAGAATCCCCCAAGGTAATTCATGCCAATTACTGCAATCAGCTAATTAGCAAACAAGATCGATTCAAATGAAGTTACGGTGTCAACAGCTATTATGCAAGCTTGTGTGTGCCGGAGGAAAGGCATCCTGAGAGTCCTGGCGGTCAAAAAGCCCTCGGGGGTGGGAATTGAGGAGAGGTAAAAAGAATGTGGGGAGGGTAGGAGGGAAATTAAGGGGGGAAAAAAAAATCCCGTCGCTGAGACAAATTAGGGAGGGAAAGTGTCGAGAATGGAAAGTGATCCAGGTAATTGGCTTGTAAACACGAAAGGGATGGTGGAGAGGGAGGATTCCCACCAGCCGGGCTGGGATGAGAGGGAGAAGTCAGCTCTTCACTGGGGAATTATCCGCGCTCCTCTGTAGGGCATCCCGCAAAGGTGAGGGAGCAGGGGCGGGGGGTTCTCCTTCCCGGAAAATTCCAGGATGAAACAACCCGGGAAGAGCTCTCTGCTCCCGGCCCCAGGACTCCCATCGGAACCAGCTCTCCGGAGAAAACCCATTGCCACTCGTGGGAGCGAGTTGCCAGCCTGGGCTTGTCTGGGATCTTGCAGCGATCTCCCGACGGGAATTCAAGCCAGTCTGCCTCCATCGCTTCTCCTCCGGGAAACGCAAGCCTGAAGCCTGCTGGGGCCACGAGGGTGGGACCCCGGGAGCCGCAGCCCGGTGTAAAGCCTGCAGAGACATCTGCTAATCCTCCCCTAAGCCCGCTGTGATGGATTTAAAGGGTGTTTTTGTCGCTCGCCCCCGGGATCAAGATCCTCAGAGGATAAGCGGCCGAAGGAAATGAAAGGATTCTTCTCCCCGCCGTGGGGCCGGAAAGGGAACGCGGCTCCCGCTGGGATGTCCCGGGGGGTGCGGGCTCCACCTCGGAGCGCAGGGATGCTGCTCTAATCTCGCTCTGGAATTCGGGCAGGAGTTCGGCTGCCCGGCTCAGGAGCTGACAGATGCTCTGGTTTTATCACAGCAGCTGGCCCAGAGAAACGTTATCCGGCAGCCCAAATCTCTGCCTGCCTTTTAAACCCCCGAGGGGTGCAAAATTGCTTTGCACTCCAAAGCCAGGGGGGGAGAGCTGGAGGAAAGGGTTTTCCCCGGTTTCTGTCCCGGTCAAAGCCGGGGTTTGGGCTGTAACACGACATCCTACCTGTCCTCAACTTCCCTTCTAAGGATGAGAGGGAAAGACATCAACAGATCGATGGGAAACATCGTTAAAGAAGGAAGAATCAGATTTTCCAGCTTGGAGGAATAACCTCGGAGTGGTGGATGCATCCACGATGCTGGGATAGCTGTGCCAGGAACGTGGGCACTCATAGCACGGGGTGGCTGCCCAGGGACGACTTGCAGGACTTGTTTTTAAAACAAACAGTTCCCTTTTTTATCGCCTGAAATCCCTCACCTCCGCCAGGAGGAAACGTGCGGAACAAAAGAAAAGCCACCATAAATCATCTCTGGAGCTCGGGGCTTGGCCGAGGGACCCCTTCCCAAAGCCAGGTACCCACCTCCCTCGGTGCTGAGCACAACGCAGCCCCGCCTGGAGCCGGGCTGGCCTCTCCTGCCCACCCAGCACATCGCAGGGAGAGGGAAACAATCCCTCCTTTCTTTCCCAGCTATCAGGAATGCGCCACACCTGGTGCCCCTCAGGGAGTGTTTGCTGTCCCGGCAGGCGCCAAGGCCGGATTGTTTGCCCGGGGATTTTTGTTTTTTAATATATGAAATTTTATTAGTAAAAGCTAATTTGGGCCCCTGAGAACGTGGAGGGGAAGGCAAAGCTCTTGGCTGGCACTGAGGAATGTCAACAGGCCCTGGGTTGGTTTGGCTGGTCCCAAAACCCTCCTGAGCTGCAGGAGATGAATTTGGGCTCTGCTGGAAAACAGGCAGGGGGGTACCCACCCCAAACACGTGCGGGTGGCACATTCACCCCTTTAACCACGAGATCGGGTTTCGAAATACCTCATCCTAGTCCCCAGATTAGCTCCCATTCCAAACAATCCCTCGGGAGGCTGCAGTGCAGCCCGGCAGAGGGAAACAGGTTCAGGAACGTGCCGAGGACGGCACCAAGTGCCAGCAGCAGGGAACAAAACATATTAAAAACCTTCCACTTGGGGACTTAACAGCACTAAAACCATTCCTGCACGCTGGGGACAGCCTGATCCCCAAAGAGATCAAACCCTGGGGCTTGGAAAAGCACGGGGAGGGAGGAAGAGTGGGGCAGGCAGGAGGAAGGAGGGGAGCAAACTCCTGCTGGGCAGCGGCTGCCCAGGCGGCAGCTCGGCAGCAGTGATTTATTATTCACATTACTGGAGGAGCTGGGAGGACATCAGGGTCTCCCTGAGCCTGGCACGAGCATTATGGGCTGTGCTCAGCCCGCTCCCGGAGACGGGTGTTGATGTCCTTGCTGAGCTGCACCGGGTGGAGATGGGGATTTTCCCAGCAGAGAGCTTCTGTTTGCTGGAGGAGAGAGAGATTTGAGCCGAGAACAGCTGCTGGTCTCTGCAGAGCCCCCCTCCCCTGGGCAGGGACCACCAGTGACCCCCTCCCCTGGGCAGGAGAGCCATGGGGATGCAGCTCTGTTCATCTCACCCCAGCATTCCCAATGATTTTTGAGGGATGTTTTCATCCTCTCCTTTCCGCCCCGGTGTCTCTGAGCCACCTTGAGGAGCACAGCCTGGCCGAAACAAACACCAACACGTCCCTGTCCCCTGTCCCCCGTCCCCTTGCTATTCCTGGCAGTGCTGGAGGCACAGACCGCACTGCAGGGACACGTCTGAGGTGACACAGCCTCTCCTGCCATCCCAACATCTCCGGTGGGACGGCTTGGCTGCTCCTCCAAGTGCTCGCCAAGGGCAGAGCCGGGGCTGTAATGAAGGCAGCAGCCCGTGGGGAGTGGAAGGAGCCTGTGCTAGATCAGCTGATATAATTAGAAAGCGGGGACAAGGAGAGGAGCTCCTGTGCCCGAAAGCTGGGCTGTTTTTTCCAGCTCCAGCAGCTGGGCTAATAAAAGCTCCGACCTCCCCCTGTGCATCATCTCCAGTGCGTGCCCGGGGGCACTGCCGTGGCTGGGAGCGTGGGGAGGAGCTCCCACATTCCAGCCTTTCCCGGGATGGGGCATCCACAGCCGCTCCGGGCAGCACCCACCACCATCAGCTCGGCCAGCTGGTGTCCTCTGACCCCCTCACCTGGGCCTGCTGGAACTGGGCAGTGCCCATCCCCACAAAACCACTCTCCCAGTTGACTTTGCCAACCGGCTCCGTGTCCAGGTTGTGTCTCCTCATGTTTTGGTTCAGGCAAGAACACCCACATGGCCCCAAAATGACCCCGAGTGGCCCCAGAATGACAACCTGCTTGCAAATCCCTCAGGCCAAGCCCTCTGGTGATGGGTGAGTAGGGGAACATCTCCACCAAACGAGATGACAGCCTGGCAGAGCTGGGGATGTCCAGCCTGGAGAAGAGAAGGCTCCAGGGAGACCTTGCAGCACTTTCCAGTCCCTAGAGGGGCTCCAAGAGGGCTGGAGAAGGACGTAGATGGGATATTAGGAAGGAATTCCACCCTGGGAGGGTGGGGAGGCCCTGGCACAGGGTGCCCAGAGAAGCTGTGGCTGCCCCTGGATCCCTGGCAGTGTCCAAGGCCAGGTTGGACAGGGCTTGGAGCAGCCTGGGGGAGTGGACAATGTCCCTGCCCATAGCAGGGAGTGGAATGAGATGGTTTTAAGGTTCCTCCCAGTCCAGACCATTCCATGATTATATGAAATAAATCCCAACCCCACAAGCCAGAGTTTCCTCATGGAAGAAGGGACAGGGTGAGAGATCTCCATTCACTGACCCCCTAACAGCCTCCAAAGCCTGCAAACTGACCTCACAGCAAGGATTTAAGAGGATTTAGCAACAGGAAAACCCTGGCTAGCTGGGGAGTGCAGACCATGCCTGGGCAGGCTGGGGCAAGCAGTATTCCTGCTGGATTTATGGGATGTATCCACCTGGATGGGAGAGGAAGAGGTCCAATGGACCTTCTCAGGAGGGAGGGGAATGCAGAGAACAAGGTACCTGGAAATGCTGAGCCTACAGAGAAGATCAGTGTTGTGGGTATTTAGGAGAGGGTCGTGGCTGCAGGATGAGACCCAGCCTGCTGCACTGGGCTCCTTCTCACCTCCCCTGCAAAATAAACCCCCCCATCCCATCCTGCTCCCGAATTGTCCCTGGCAGGCATGGATCTGTTGGGCATCGCTCCTCAGACCTTCCCAGCAGGGAACCAATTTCCTCCAGTGCTGCACAGCCAGTCAGTCGCTGCTTATCCCAGGTTTTCATTCCTGGCTCGGATCATTATTTTTATTACTGGTGCTGGGCTTCCAGAGGAGAACATATCTTTGGGCCACATACCAAGGGATTTGGTTAATTCGTCACCCGCAGACGCGCAGATATTTATTTAAAAGCGCCTCTTGTTATGTTACTTGGCAACTTCCAAGCCCGTGTGTTTCTCCAGCTGATAAATATTTGTGAGGTTGGTTGTGTGAAGAGCAGCATGTGTTAATGATCCGATTGCCTTTTTCCCGGGCTTCCTGCAAAGGGAACGGGCTCCATCGCCCATTTGGTGCAAAAGGACCTGGAGGTGCTGGTCAGCAGCGGCTGGACACGAGGCCAGATGTGCCCAGGTGGGCAAGAGGCCGGTGGCACCTGGATTTTGTCAAGAATGGTGTGGCAGCAAGGTCAGGGCAGTGCCTGTGCTGGCACTGCTGGGGCACCTCCAGTGCTGGGGGCAGCTCTGGAGAGACCCTGAGGGGCTGGAGTGAGTCCAGGGAAGGGAACGGAGATGGGGAAAGGTCTGGAGAAGCAGGAGAGGCTGAGGGAGCTGGGGAAGGGGCTCAGCCTGGAGCAAAAGAGGCTCAGGGGGGACCTTGTGGCTCTGCANGCCTGGAGCAAAGGAGGCTCAGGGGGGACCTTGTGGCTCTGCACAGCTCCCTGACAGGAGGGGACAGCCGGGGGGTGTCGGGCTCTGCTGCCAGGGAACAGGGACAGGAGGAGAGGGAACGGCCTCAGGCTGGGCCAGGGGAGGTTTAGGTTGGATATTTAGGAAAATTTCTTCATGGAAAGGGTGGTCAGGCATTGGAATGGGCTGTCCAGGGTGGTGGTGGAGTCACAGTCCCTGGAATTACCCAAGGACTGACTGGGTGTGGCACTCAGTGCTCTGGTTTAGTTGGGGTGGTGGGTGGTGGTGTTTGGCCAAAGGTTGGTCCGCAGTGATCCCAGAGGTGTTTTCCAATCTGAACAATTCTGGGATTACACCTGTCTAATCCTGGAGCATCCTGCTGGCCCTGGAGCACCTCACTGGCACATGATCAGGATTTGGCTCTCAGGGAAAGAGAGGCTCAGACAAAACTCATCCTTCTGACTCAGGAACCAGATAAAGCCAACAGGACCTCCCTTACCATCTTCATGGCAAGCCCCTCCCCAGTTTTGTGCGATGGAAACTCAGCCAAAATCCCTGGGAGCCTGATTCCCAGCCTTGCAAGCTTGCAGGAACTCCTGCAGCTCCTGCAAAACTCAAGGGGACTTTCTCTGCCAGGAGAGCTCTTGGCTCCAGCCAAACCTGCATCACAAGGCATGAGCCATCCCAGTTTCCTGATAGCTGCCTTAGCAGCTCTGTTGGCTTTCCCTGCTGTTTAGGGAGCTCCAAGGGCTTTCTTGCCCCTCATGGTGGGGCTCAGCCTGTCCCTTCCCCCCAGAGTTGGGCCTGTGGTGACAGAAGAGCTCAGTTCTGGCTGCTTTGGGGATTACTGCAGGATCTCAAGTTCTTGGTCCACCACGACCTCCAGCGTGGAGCATCCCTTCCTACCTATGGCTCCTGGAGGCTCTGTGTCCTGCAGGAATTGTGGGATCCTGGAATAGTTTGGGATGGAAGGGACCAGGGATGTCACCCCCTAGACCAGGTTCCATGGAAAGGGCTCCCACAACCAACCAGAGGATGGATCCAGTGGCCCAGCATTGATGGAGCTTTGCCCACAGAGCAGAGGGGTGTGGGGGGCAGAGGGGTTGGGGGGGTCCCTGCCTGCTCCCCAATCCCCAGGGCAGGGATGTCTGGGCTCCTGGCCTCGTGCCTCCATTTCACTTTCAGATCCCTCAAATAATAACCGTGTTTGCCAGCTCCTGTGACGGGAATGACTAATGGGAAAGATCCTCTCTGAAGGGAAACAAGAAATCTCCTTGTGTCACCCTTTGTTTGCTGGATTTCTCTGGCAGCCCCAGGCATGGCTCTGTTCCTCTTTGGGAGAAAGCAGATTTTAAGCCCTTCAACAGCTCCAGCAACACCCTCTTAACTCTTAGCCTTCCCTGCCGGGATAGAACTCCCTCCAGAAACTTTTTTTGCAGCCAGTTTATCCACATTCCTGCTCCATCCACATGGAGTTATCACGCAGCGAGTGCCTCCGACTGCTGATGCAACGTGGTTTTCACAGTGCATGTGGCAAACACCCTCCCCATCTGCCTGGTTGGATTTTTTTGCGAGTCAGGGGACCTGTCTTTCCTCCTCTTTTCCTGTTTTTCCTCGGGATGGGTGACCAAAGGTGCCCTTGTCATGGTGATGCCCCTGTGATGGAAGCAGCAGGGGATGCCCAGGGCTGATGCTGCTGTCCCCAGGGAACGGGGGGCTCTCCCAGTCCCACCTCTTGTAGGACAAGCTGCTGCTCTCTCCCAGACATCTACAGCCTACAGCTGGACCTTCAGCTGCTTCTCTCCCTGCTCCTTTTCGATCGGAGGGGGCTGGGAGTTGATCCCTTGGGATACCAGCCCGGTGACCCAGCAAGAAGGAGTTTGAGGAGGAGGGAATCTCTTCCCTGAGAGGAGACATGAAGCCACACAGGCGCTCGAGCCGCTTTTTAAATGCCCACCCCTGCCCCGGGGAGCCAACGGGGACAATTTCAGCCCCTCCACACATTCCTCCTCCTCCTCCCCGTTGCCATCACAAGGCCGACACTTGCGGGACAAGGTGCCCGCTCCCCTTGCGTGAGCCCGGACGCCGCACACAGGGAATCACACCGCTCCGGCATTTCCACGCCTGTTTTCAGCCCGTTCGCCTCGCAGCCTTTGCAGAAAATAAATTCCCCAGCCAGGCTGAACTCGGATGACAGCATCGCTGCTATATTTAGCCACGGCAGATCGCCGCTCCAACCAGGGCCACACATAAACAAACCCCCGTCGCACGGAGCCCGCCCGGGGAGGGCACGGCCGAGCGAACGGCGCGGGATGGAGCAGCCCCGCAGCCCCGCACCGGGGGTGCCTTGCGCTCCCTGGCAGTGCCAGCTCCTCCCTGGAGGGCTCCGTGCTGGCGCAATCCGCCGCCGGAGCGGGTTTGAGGATGAAGGATGGATGTGCTGGAGGGTGTTGGAAGCAGAGCGCGGAGAGCTGAGGGAGTTGCCAAAGGTTATCCCGCGGGGCAAGCGGCATCCCCCGGCTGGGACTGCAGCCGCAGGCTCCCAGCTGGAATTCAGGAAGCTGCTGGCATTCCCCACCCTCTCCCCTCCCGTAGACTGTGCCGTGGGGCAGAAAATGCCAGAAAATGCCCCGCTAGAGCTGTGCCCGCCCTTCCTACCTCCGCTGCTCATCTCCCTGCAGCCTTCCTGCTGCCATCTGCCTGCTCCTCGCCCTGGCCACGGTGCACGGAGCTGCACGGGGGTTCACGGAGCTGCACGGGGATTCACGGGGTGTGGAGCAGAGGGAAGAGGTTGTTGATGTGCAGCACGGCCCATGCCTGGCTCGCTGGCAGGCCTTGTCCTCCTTCCCCAGCTCCCCACGTGGGGAAGAGGATTGGGATGCTCAGGGGGTGCTCGGGGATGTTCGAGGGGATGCTCAGGGGGATGCCGAGGAGGTGAATGCCCAGCGGGATGCCCAGGAGGGTGTGGATCATCCAGCAGCCCAACACCCTCCCCTGGAGCAGAGATCATCTGGCCTGGGGAGCCGCTGGCAGCCACAGGTCCCCAGGCTCTCGCCTCGGCTCCGAGGAGGGGACGGGGCGGCAGAGGGGGTCCCTGCTCCCCCCGGGCGCACCCACAGCCCCGGATGGGGCTCTGTGCTGCAGTGCAGCAGCTCCAGCCCCGCTCCCTCCCGGGGAGCAGGCGGAGGGGATGCCCACCTTCACCCTTCCTTCATCGCAGCGCCCGCTCCGCCTGCTCCAAGCCCGGCTGCCCGGCCAGCGAGCGGGATGAGCCGTCGGGAGGAGCAACAACGCGTCCCCCTCCCGCTGGGGATGCAGCCCGTGGAGCTGGGACCCCCAGGAACAGCGGGCAGCGGGGTGGGCGTGCACCCACGGCTGGGGGGCCGCGATGGGCGCGGGGGGAAACACTCGATCCTCGCAAAGCCGGGGAGGCGCCGCTGCCTCCTCGGGTGATGTCCCAAGCGGGGATCCCCGCGTCGGGCTGGGGAGGAACGCTGGGTACCCAAGTCCCGGCAAAGCCGGGGAGGCATCGGCGCCTCCCGGGGTGAAGCCCCAGGCGGGGAGCCCCATGCCATGACGTTCCCCCCACATCCTCCGTCCCTCCCCACCGCCGCCGCTGGGCGAGGGCCACCCAGCACCGAGGCAGATGACATAATTCCCAGCAACTGCACGTTAATCACTCGGCCGCCAGCAACCTCCTCGCCGTGAATCCAACCCCCAGCCCTCAGCCACCGCTCCCCTCCCTGACATCACTGCCAAAGAAATAAAGAAATAAATAGAAGAAGATGAGAGGAAAAGGTGACGAGGGGGGATAACCTGGCCCTGGCACTGGCAAACAGGT
>VXAC01005029.1:400794-424175 GCA_013399225.1 Rhipidura dahli | reverse complement strand
GGACAGGGGGTGTTTGGAGTCTGGTGGTGCCCTGGCTCTGTCCCCCGCAGCCTCGAAGTGTCTCATCGCCCTCGTGCCCTCCAAAAAGGAGCCCCCAAATAAAGCTGAGACCCGACATTGCCCCAGGCAGTGGGGCAGGAGGTGTCTCGGGGGCACGGCTGGGGTTTGAGGGGTACGGGCAGCCCCTGGGTGACAGACAAGGCTGGGGGGTGGAAGCCAAGTCTGTCTGCCTGTATCCACCAGGAAAATCCCATTTTGCTCCCTGTTTCTCCCCATCTCCAGGAGCAGACCCTCTTGGGGTGAAGGGGGGCACGGCCTGAACCCCTGGGAGTCTCCAGTGGGTGTGGGATGGGGAAGTAAAGTCACTGTGGGGGATGAAACAACTTTTCCCATCCCACGGAGAATCCAAGGACCTGAGCTTGCAGGGAGGGGGGGAGACAACTCCCCAAACTGTCTCTTCCACAGATGAGCTGAAAAAGGGACATCCAAATGGTCAAGGACCCGAGCTGAAGGCAGGGCAGCTCCTGACTGTGACATGGCATGGAGTTGTCTTCTCCAAGGAGAAGTGAGAGGTGCCAGAAGGAAAAGGAAAAGGAAAAGGAAAAGGAAAAGGAAAAGCTCATGATTCTGTCCATGGAGAGGTTGATGGCACATGTCCCTGCTCCCAGCTTCACCCCAGCTCTGGGTTTGCTGTTTAGGTCCTGCAACACACACCATGGGGCTCTGCTTCTCCCCTTGGCCTTTCCATGGATAAATGGAGGTCACACCCCTCCTGCTCATCTGTCAGGAGTCCCAGGAGGGAGGAAAGAGGCAGGAATTGCTGCCACTTAACTCTGCAGCTTTCCAGTGCAATGGCAGGGCAGGTAATTAATTATTCCTGCTAACAGTGCTGGACAGGCCCTCAGCTGCTCCCCCAGAAGTGCAGGCTGTGAGTCTCTCCCTGCACAGGCTGTTGCTGACAGCACTCTGGGGGCTGTGTGTGATCCTGCTTGGATGGAAAGGGCAGCTGAGGCTCCCTGATTTACTCACAGCCTGTCACCTTTGAGGACCGGGATTAGAGCGGCTGGGCAAAGCCACCTCTGCTGTGGGTGGTTTTCTGCTCCCCACCAGCACTGAAAGCCCTGGAGCAGCTCAGGTCCTGCATGGACAGCTGGGGGTTCCTTTGCAAAGAAATCTGGCAAGGAGAGAGCAGGGCTGTTGACAAGGGCTGGAGAAGGTCAAGTCAGACATGTTTTGTGGGACTGTCCCACCAGGAACAAAGACATGCCCAGGACCCAGCAGGATTATCCCTGTCCATGCCAAGTTGTCCATGCCAAAAGTGTTCCTGGGCAGCCTGGTCTGCTCTGAGCCTGGCAGTGCAGCCTCCTTCAGGGGTCATGCAAGGGTAGGAGGTGTCCTACAGGGAGATCATGGAGCTTCTCGTGCTGCTCCAGCTTCCAATGGACCCCGATCCAGCTGTCACCCCAGCCCACACCTCCAGGAGTGAGCACCAACGTGGAGCTGCACCTGATGGGAGATGAGCTCCAGCTGCCCTGTCCAAGGGGCCCTGGAGTGCTCCTGGACACCCTGAGTGGATGAACAGAGAGCTTGCACGTGTTCCCCTGCCCAGCCATGGGTCATGCCTGAGTTGGTAGCTGAGAATCAGAATCACAGAATCCTTTAGACCCCTAAGATCACTGAGTCCAAAAGTTAACCCAGCTCTGCCAAGAAGGGTGTTACACCCCCACCAGGCCAGCCCAGCATGCTGTCCCCAGCTGCAGCTGTTCATGGACACCCAAGGAAGAGCAAAACCAGCACAATATTTCGCCCTTGCATTCTCCAGCACCTCCAAGGGAGAGGTTTTTGCCAGGTCCAGACATCTGTGGTGGCTGAGAACCCTCAGTGTGCTGTGAGCCCATCCCTACTGCCAGGTGCTGCCTCCCTGGGTGGGTTGAAGCCCAGAGCCTGTCAGACACCCCCCATTCACCCTCCCATTCCAGTGGCTGAGTCTTTTGATCAGGATTATCCCGGGACCAGCACTGGGGCTGCGGGATTTTCGCTCTCCTCCTCTACACCAATCCCTCTCTGAGTGCTTGCAGATGCAGATTCCCCATGGTGAGCTGGGATGAGCTGTCTCTAAAGGGGACAGCACTCTGCCCCTGCTCCTCATCCTCATCCCAGCCCCTCCAACAACCCAAGTGGACTCTGTTTTCCCTTATTTGCCGAGTGTTTTGCGTGCCTCATGTGGTTATCATGCTCCAGCTGTCAGCTTGCAGCGAGTCCCTGGGAGGAGGTGCCAACTTTAACATATGCCTGAACAGTTCTTTTCAGACATATACAAACTGGAACAATGCCTCGCTGGGAATATGCTTGTTGGTGCAATTTGCCAACTGTGGCTTCAGATCTGCTCTTTTCAGCTCACACCAACTATTTGTAGACGGTGCAAAAGCCGGGATCGCTGCGCACGGATGGGGTCTCTGGAAGGCTCCCTCCAGGCATGCAGGAACCAGCAGGGAGGGCAGTCAAGGGCTGGGCAAAGACCTCAGAGTATCACAAATAATGTTCAGATCGAACATTTTGCTCTTGAGAACCTCAGTCCTTTCCCCATTTGCTTTAGGAAGTGGCCAGTGCTGATTTCTCTGCTGTTTGAGCCATGACCACCTTCTCGCCTTGTGCGAGCAGGACTTTGCTCAACTCACCACATTCCCTAGGTTCAAACATCTCCCAGTGCTTCCTCCACCACCAGCATTCACCTTTCAGCTAGGATATCATGGGGATGTGACTCCAGTGCCACTCAGGGTGGCTCAGGGTGTCACTGCTCTGTCACGCCCTTGGCGAAAAAAAGGGCTGACCAACCTTGGCTGGACATTCCCTGACTTCCTCCCGTGGGTTTGTAGACACTGTGGCAATGTTTGAAGGAAATCTGGGAAGACAATAACAAAGTGGGGCTGGGGCTGTGTCCAGGGCTGTGTTCAGGCTGAAGCTGTGTCCAGGCTTTCCAAGCAGGCACTGAATGCCCAGCGGTGATGAGGCAGAGTTTTCTCTGCAGCACTGATGAGGACGCAGCTCTGCCCTTGCCCACGTGCCAGCCTTCATCTTGCAGCTCCCAGGGCAAGGATCACGTCCCGTTCCTCACCGATGGAACACCCCCTCAGAGGACAGCACTGGATGTGGAGGTGCCCAGGAGCCTGCCCAGGAGCGGGAGGGTCAGTGCTCGAACTGCCTGTTCCCCGTGGAGGGCTGCCAAAGGCATATGTGTTTGAGATAGCAAATCATCAAGGGACCATTGTTCATAGCAACCTCAGTGGAAATATTTTTGTGTGTGTGTGTGTGTATGTGCTGGCATCCAATTTGGCAATGGTTACTCAGCACAAGTGGGCGGCCTGTCCCTTTCTCTCAGCTGGAGCCTCCTCCTCCTCACCGGGACCCAGAAGAGGGATGAAAGGAGAGCAGATGGTTTGGGGGTGCTCAGAAGTACCAGTGCCAAGGGCTGTCTCATCGTGGCAGGCTGAACATGCTCAGGACCAAGGAGGTCTCTCCAAGTAGTGGGGAGATGCAGGAGGTCTGTGAGCAATTCCTGGGGATAGCGATGGTTCCAGCCTTTGGTTGGGTTTTGAGGAGGAGGAGCAGAAATTGAGATCTTTGGGGTATTGTGCAAAGTATGGGGTTCTGTATCAAATACTCTCTTTGCAAGTCCAAAGGAATTTGAAGAACTGGTGCTGGAGAGAGACTTTGGACAAGGGCCTGGAGTGACAGGACACAGAGAATGGCTTCCCACTGCCAGAGGGGAGGGAGAGATGGGATATTGGGAAGGAATTCATCCCTGTGAGGGTGGGCAGGCCCGGGCACAGGGTGCCCAGAGCAGCTGTGGCTGCCCCTGGATCCCTGGCAGTGTCCAAGGCCAGGCTGGATGTGGCTTGGAGCACCCTGGCCTGGTGGAAGGTGTCCCTGCCCATGGGAAATGTGGGACTAAATGAGCTTTAAAGGACCTTTCCAACCCAAAGCATTCCATGATTTTATGCTGAAGGGCCACTGCTGACTTTGCTAGGATGAAGCCTCAGGGCTTCCTCCAAGTGAGAATCCAAGGATCCAAGCCTGGAGAGCTGGCCAAGGCAGGCACACTCCAGATTATCTCCTCTTTCAGCACCACACCAGACCTGTCACAGCCCTTTCACGGAGAAATTCCCATTGAAAGCTCCGCTGCCATCGCTCTCATCCCTGCAAAAGTGAATGGAGGGATTTGTCCTGACCTCCATCCCCCTCCACAGCTCCCGGCATTTCGTTTTTTCTCCAAAGCAAAACTCTGCTGCTAGAATCAGCTGAGATGAAACCGAGCTGGCTCCTACACACCTTGGAGCTCAGGCAGGGCTGCTTCCCACACAGTGTCTTTCACCCAAATTAAACAGCTCCCAGCTGAGCCCTTGCCATCCATCACACTGAGCCTCAGGCACAGCTCGGGCTTGGCAGCTTTTACACCTCTGTGGGTTCACGTGTAGCAGAGAAAGAGCAGGAACCTTTTATTTGTGAGTGTGTTGAGAGGGGTGTGCAGTCATGGAGGCTGTGGGGCCATCCTTGGGATCACACTGGAATCAGTGGGAGGCTGATTGTTGTTAAAGATAGCAAAGATCTGGGCATTGAGGGCTCTTCTATTGAGAAGGAATTCTTCCCTGTGAGGGTGGGGAGGCCCTGGCACAGGGTGCCAGAGAAGCTGTGGCTGCCCCTGGATCCCTTGAAGTGTTCAAGGCCAGGCTGGAGGGGGCTTGGAGCAGCCTGGGACAGTGCAAGGTGGAAAGTTCCAGGTTGGAGCTGGATGGTCTTTGAGGTCCCTTCCAACTGTGGCTCTGCTCTCTGATTCCCTGATCTTCAGGCTGCAGTGCTGGACATTCCTGGGGCCGTGGATGGGTGCAGACTGCCCACTCCTGGGGCTGTCACTCCTCAAGGACGTGTTACTGACCACACCTTGGTGTCCACACCAATGCCAGGTGAGCAGCAATCCCAGCTCCTTGTCTGTGTTGGTCTGAGCTCGGTTCAGATCTCCAAGCCCATGTCTAAGAGCTCCATAGGTGTCCCAGAATATCTGAGGCACCTACATGGAGCAGGCAGATATGGAATGGGGTCTCCATTGGCATCACCTGTGGTGGAGATCCTTGCTGGAGACAACACTGCCTGTTTTCATCCATGAATTGAGGTTTTTGTTGGACATTGGGGAAAATCTCCTCGCTGGAAGAGTGGTTAATCACTGGAAGAGGCTCCACAGGAAGTGGTGGGGTCACCATCTCTGGAAGTGTTCAGAAAACGAGATGTGGGGATAGGTCTTAGTGGGAGTGGTGTTGTTCAGACAAAGGCTGGATTTGATCTGGCAGGTCTCTTCCAACCTTAATGATTCTGTGAGCACAGGACAAGTGTTTCCATCTATTTGAGGTGGGAAATGGATTTTTGGCCACCTCAGCTCCCTGTGCCTGACACATCCTCACAGTCCTCACTTGTGCCAGATGGCCACAGCCAGGTTTCCTGAGGACCCCCCTGCACAGAGAACTGATTTCTGGGGTCATTTTACCACCTCTCCCCCACGCCTCTGAGTAGCAAAGGAACACCTTCCAGCTCTTCTTAGTGTTGGCTTCACCCCGGGCTCTCCAGATCAGCCACTTCAGCCAGGTGGAAATCTCTGGCTCTTTGCCACAGGAAGGCTTTGGGGAGAAAACATCATAATCCCGATTTCTACCCTTTTTTGGGATCTGCTTCCAGGGAGAGTAGCCTTGGCTGGCAGATCCTCCAGCCCCTCACAGTCTGCTTGCTGGAGAGCAGCCTGGGGGAATGACCTTGGCCTCAAATTCCATGAGGAAAGGTCCTCGTTAAACAAGGCTGTTCTCAGAGTCACAGTTTACAGGCATCCTAGGCAACCGCCTTGGGCTCCTTCCAGTCCTCCAGGGAGAAGCACAGTCCCAGAAATCAATAACTGAGTTCTTTTGAAAGTCAGCAGGACTCTGGCGTGATCCAAGCCACTCTCTTCAGTGCTTTTCTCCCAGCTGAAAGCAAAGAAGGGGTCCCTAAATGAGAGCTCTGGGCTCCAGCAGCCTGAAGAGGAGCAGTCCTGGCCCTCTGTCCCATCTCCAGGGGGTGGTTTGCTCAATGCCCGCTGCCCACGCTGTCTCCCATCCTTCCGGGCACTGGCTGCCCAGCTCCCCCCAGAATGGAGCCAGGCAAGGGGAGCCAAGCAGGCTTTGAGGAAAAATACCTTCATTTTTTTGGTGGAAACATCACCCGAGGCTCTGCTGAAGCAGCGAGAGCCAATCCCTCCTTGCCAGCCCCCAAAACTCATTTCATCTTCAGATATTTTCCCTCACTCTCTTTAAACCTGGGATTTCTTTCCTGACTCCAAATGCTCCTTTACTGAACATGCAATAAACACCCCAGACCCTCCCCTGTCTATGTTTTCCCCTCCCCAAAACACCCAAAACTTGCTTTATATTACTTTTGTATTAATTCCTCTCCCAGCAGTGCTTTCTCCATGTATCTGGACTACAAGACTTCCCTCTGAGCTTCAATTAATGACTTGGAAGGTTTTGTTCTCCTTCCTCATCCCCATCCTGCATCTCCCCGAGGAAAATGCCATAAAACAGCAACTGAGGACACCCTATAATCCCTCCCCACCTTGGTGTAAAGCCCACCAAAGGCCCCTGCTGATGTTGGGACACCACCAAGTCAAAGCTGAGGCTGACACATCCTCCTGCCCAAGGACGGGAGCTGGGCTCGGAGCCCGGAGAAGCCGCTTCACTGCCGTTAATGGGACGAAATAATTCACATTTGGGTGGAAGAGGCTTTATGAGGGAAGGCAACCCAGAGGCTGAGGGATGCACCAGCACAAGAGCTCCACATCCCACCTAAGTTCAGTCCTGCATCCCCTCCTGTGCCCGCAGTTCTGAGGGAACAGAGGAAAACTGGGAGGAAGCTCAGGGAAACGGCGCATTTTTAATGGCCTGAGGAAGCTGACTCGTGGCCAGAGATGCAAAGAGGTCGGCTGGGTTTGTGCAGTAGGAGGGGAAGGGGTGAGTGGCTCATGGACTGACCCCATTAGTGCTGTGAGAAGACCTTTTTGGGGGCTCATGGCTTGCCAGAGGAGCTGGGAAAAGCCACGGGGAAAGGCAACGATGGGAAGATGGAGCTGCCTGAATTCCCAAGTTCACCCGCTTTTTTAGCAGTGAGGGTGTTTTACCAGCTGGACAACTTACAATTGGATCCTCTCCCAGTCTTTAAACTGAGGCCATCTGTGTTTTTAAATACTAAGTTTAACCCCAGAAATGATGATACAGACAGAAAAAATCAGGCTATTAGCCACTTTCTGGAAAGGTCCGGAGCCGTTGCACTTCGTGACCCCTTGGAAAACACAAGGAACGTCTGCACCTTTCAGAAACAAACTCCAGGATGTTTGAAAATCTGTTTGTGCTGCGTCCAGAGCGGTGTAGCAACAGCTGAAGGTCACAAGCACTGTATAAATAGCAAGGAGGTTTTATTGTGACATGTCCATCCGGAGCCATTGCTCCTGGGTATGCCATCTGGGATGGGAGCAGGAGCCTGAGCATCCCCACTGCAGGAGAGGGAAAGGGATTCTGTCCTTGCAAGGATGATACCATGGAAAGAGGGGGAGAACCACGAGGTTGTAACTTTGCTCCTAATTTTACCGGTTTTGAAGAAAAATCAGAGCTGTGATGGAAGTTTTGGAAGGCAAATTTCTCCTGTGGTGTTTCAATCACATACCCAAGCAGAGAGAAGGAAGTTTTCACCCATGGAGAGCATTTTCTGCCTGGAGAGAGCTTTGCAATGACTGTCCTTCTCATTTGGGGACCTCAGTGTCCCCATCAGAAGGGGTGGGATGGGCTCCCTGGTGTCCTTCAGCACATGCTGGTGGGATTTCATACCAGGCTCTGACCATGTGCAACTAAAGACCTTTCCTGGCCAAAATCCTGCTTAATTCCATCTCCCTGTTCCATCCATCCGCTCCCTGCACCTGACATTTGCCATCCTCATGCATTTGGGTGATAAATTCTTCGTAGTCTGGAGCAGGGCATGGTGCACCCTTGGCCCAGAACAACACCACTGGGAGGTTTCCTGAAACAAGGGGTGGTGATCACTCCAGTAACACCCTGTGGGTGTCCTGGGAGAATGGCAGCAGCTGTGGGGGAGAAACCTTGACTGGAATCTTGGTAAAAACAGTGGGAATGAGACAGTGGGATGGAAGAGCTTGACCCAAGGAGTGTGGGTGGGCAGGTGGAGGTGCTTGCTGGTGCAATTCCTGCTGCTCCTGAAGAAATGAGGGAGGAGAGGAGAGGAGAGGAGAGGAGAGGAGAGGAGAGGAGTCTATTAAAGCACTGAAAGGTGGCCTGTTGGAAGCCCATGGGAATAAAGAGGAGGAAAATCCCAGCTTTTCTTTTGAGCTTGAGGGGAACAACTGTTTCTGCCCCTCCTTGAAGGACAGCTGGGTGAGTGGCATTCTGACCACAGAGAGGAAAACCTTTTCTCTCCTGCTCTGGCTGCTGATCTGGTATTGGATTGTGCGACGGGTCACACCTATTGATCACAGCAGGCTAAAAAAGACACAGCCCATAAATAACTCCTGATGTCCCCAGCTGGGCCAGAAATCCTGAGCAAAGGGCTCTTGGGAGAGCTGTTGTTGGTGTTTCCCTGTCCCCCTCCTCTGGGAAAGGCTGGGGACAGGGTTTGGGCTCAGCCAGCTGACTGGGGCTCACAGCAATGTTTTTGCAGGTGTTTTCTCAGCAGGGGCTGGGTTATCTCAGTCCTGAATGCAGCCCTTCCTGGGAGAGCATCACCAGCCACACAGGAATGGGGCACTGCTGCTGTCCAGCCCTGTGCTCTTCCCATGCTCACCAGCACGTGGGCAGATGGTTGAGACGTGAAGGCAAAGGTGACTCTCCTCTGATCTCCCTTCTCCCCCGAAGCAAGTCATTCCTGGTGCTCAATCTGTCCTCAGAATCCATGGAGCTGCAGGATTTTGGCACAAGAAACTGTAAGAAACACACGGCGGGGAGACCAAAGTGGGGGGAATCAGACTGTGCTTCCTTAAGGAAACAGCCCCAGATGGTTCTGGGGTGGGGGAGCAAAGCCAGGTCCCTGCAGGGCACCAGGGACCCCCCCAGAGTCCAGGGTAGCAGCAACCCCCTCCTTAAAGCTCTTCCTGATGCTCCACCGGGTCCCACGTGCTCCATGTGGCCTGACCACGGTGAGGGACACGTGAGGAGAGGAGAGGACACAGCCAGGCACCGTCCCTCTCCCTCCTCCCCCTTTCCCTTGTTTTTACACAGCTGAAAAAAAACCCAAAAAGCATTCCCCACGTAATGATGATTCGGCCAACAGGTCAAGTCAAGCATGACAGATCTCATTCTGGAGCTGGGGTCAGGCAGCAAATGGCCTCAGTGCTGCTGGCACTGAGATCCTGGTGCTGAGGGGCCAGTGGGGTCCCCCCAGCATCCTCTGGCTGCTCACACCCCCCGTGCATCAGGTTTTTGGGGGGCTGGGGGTGTCTAGCCACTGCAAAAGAGGCTTTGGGAGCAGCACCGTGCTGGTAACTCACGGCCTGGGGGCATTTCCCACTTTATCAGAGGCCGTGGCAACATTTTTGCCTGAGCCGTGAGTTTTCTCCTCTTCCAGCATTTCTCAGGGCACGCCGTGTCCTGCATCTCCCTGGCAGCGGGGAGGAGGAGGAGGAGGAGGAGGCAGGAAACGACTCTGCTGGAGCCAGAGAGCTCCAGAGAGAGCCAGGAGATGCAGGGTCCCTTCCAGGGAGCGAGGCTGGTGCTGGGAAAGCTCCCGAGGCTGCTCAGGTCCTGATCCGAACCCCAGGAATAAAATCCATCCCGTTGCAGGGAGATGGAGTCAGCCAGGGAGGGGAAGGTTTATTTAGAGAAACAACCGTGGGCTGCCTGCCCACACCAGGCTTTTAGCTGATGATCTGCACGTGCCATGGCTGGGGGCGGCTGGGGGAAGGAGTCCACTATTAAAAGCCTGGCAGAATCTCTGCTGAATCCTGCTGGAGCTCGGGGAGGGCCTGATCCAGCAGGATCCCACCTCCAGTGTCACCTCATCTGACCCCTGGGATCAAATCAGAGAGGAATCCAAGGCAGCTCGTCCTCTCTTCTTCCAGGGGTGCAGCCCAGGTGGGGAACACCAGCAATTCCTGAGAAACCGGGTCCTTCGAAGGATTATCCACGATTTCTAATGGGCCCAGAGATCCACGCAAGCCCCGAGCATCTCCTGGGAAAAGGTGGGGGAAGGCTGTGCCGAAGGGAGGGAGGATGGAGCTGTGCAGATTCCCGGACTCCCGAGGCTGGGTGCAGCCCGGAACACCGACGGTCCTTGGCATTTATGGTGATGGGGGCAGTGAATCCATCCCCTTTCCACCCCTCATCCCTCCAGACACGAGCAGCACCTCCCAGCGATGTGCATCAGCACAGGATAATCCATCTCCTTCCCTCTCCATCCCTGCCTCCCTTAGACCTGCCCTGCTCTGGGGACGGCTCTGTCCGCTGTAATTAAGGTGGAGATTCCTCCTGCAGCCAAGGGCCCTTCCCGGCTCATTAACACCGGGAGGACACGGCAGGAGAATCTCTGCCCTGCCCTAAGGGAGGGAGGAAACAGCGCTGGGTGTACCTGGGGTGCTGCTGCTGAGGGGTGCCAGGAATTCCCGTGCGTGGATTGGGATGCTCGGAGCTTCTGGGATCTCAGGATTCGTGTTTTGGGGTCAACCACATCTGTTTGCATTGGAGCAGTGGGGAACCAGCACGGAATTGTGGGTTGGTTTGAGTTGGGCACCTTAAAGGACTCCTGGTTCCACCCCCTGCCACGGGCAGGGAATTTTTTCCCCTGTCCCAGGTTGCTCCAAGCCCTGTCCATCCCGGCCTTGGGAAGCAGGAGGAGATGTGAGGAAGGAATTATCACCGTGGGGAATGAACTCATGCCCAGCAGGGCCCCAGGAGCAGGAGCAGGAGCCCACTTGAGCGCATCAACCTCACCTGGACAAGGTAATTTGGGCACAACTCAAAGAAAATGGCCATTTCTTACCCCAGGCACCTGCAAAACCCATCCCAGCTGGTGCAGAAGCAGGGAGTGCTGCTGTCAGAGGGATGGGGCAGTGTTTTCATGGCTCTGGGAGCTGCTCCTCCTTTCTCCTCACAGCTCAGGAGCTGGGGGAAGGATGCTGAAGGACCCTTGCCAGCCTCACCCCAGCAGGCTCTCTCAAAACCAGCAGGAAAACCTTGAAAATACATTCAAGGGGTAGTTTGCCACAAGCTTTACTTCTCAGTACAAGTAGAGGTGCTTTTCCTATTCCAAGTTTACCTGCAGGAGGTGACAAAAAGGGGAAAAAACCCCTAATTTGTGGTGTTTTCCCTGAAAACACAAGCCCTGGTGCAAACCCAGGATGCTGCATGGTCATTCCTATGTTTGCTCCCTGGGCTCCACAGGCACCAGGACCACCAAACAGCAGAGCTGGTCCCCCACCAAGGGATCAATCACAGCATGGTTTGGGTTGGAAGGGACCTTAAAGACCATCCAGTTCCACCCCCCTGCTGCCATCCCTCTCCTCCTGCCTCTCTCCCAAGGATGTGCTGTGCCATAACCTCCCAGCAGCCACCTGGGAGGGAGGAGGGGAATCCGGGGTCATTAGTGCAAGGAGGAATGAGGCCAAGAGGGCTTTCATGCCTCAGCATCTTAATTGAAATGGGTTTGCCATCCTCCTCCCCCTTCTCCCAAGCCCAGCACATCCAGGCTCCATCAAGGGCACCTCCTGGCCTGGTGCTGTGCACTCTGCATCCCTCGTGAACCACTCACATCTCTTTAATTAAATGTCAAGATATGCAGGTTTTTTTTTTTTGTTTTTTTTTTTTTTTTGCACTTTTTAAGCGCCCTCTGCTCAGAAAGATTCATGGAGCTCAGTTATTATGAGGTGAGGAGGGGGAGAGCTGTGGGTAGGAAAAATGTGGGGAAAACTGTGATCAAAGCCAGGCAGGATCCCCTGACATCCTTTGGGTTGTTTATTTGAAAGGCTGGAGATCAGGGAAAGGTTCTTCCCCAGAGGGTGCTGGGCACTGCCCAGGCTCCCCAGGGAATGGGCACAGCCCCGAGGCTGCCAGAGCTCCAGGAGAGTTTGGACAGCGCTGCCAGGGACAGAGTGGGGTTGTTGGGGTGTCTGTGCAGGGCCAGGAGCTGAACTGGGTGATCCCTGTGGGTTCCTTCAGCTCAGGATACTCCGTGGTTCTGTGGTCTACCAAACACAGCCTGAGGTGCAGCTCCTCCATCTCTTAAGGACAGGGCTGGTCCTGAGGCATCACCCCCAGGGGAAACCAGTCCTGTCCTGCATCAGTGTGGGGTGTCCTGAAGGACCAAAACTGCTTCCCTGCAGCAAAAGGCAGCCTGGCATGACCCTTCAGGGGTCTGGGGAGATCATGGAACCACAGAATCCCACACAGGTTTGGGTTGGAAGGGACCTTAAAGCTCATCTCATTCCACCCCTTGCCAAGGGCAGGGACACCTTCCACTATGCCAGGTCGCTCCAAGCCACATCCAACCTGGCCTTGGACACTTCCAGGGATGGGAATTGCACAGCTGAGGTGCTTCCAGCTTTTTTTGATTTTCCCCACTGAGTCCCCTGGAGTGACCTCCTCCCTATTCAGATCTCCCTGTGAAAGGCACAGTGTCCGACATGGAGAGGTGCCAGAAGCTCTTTCTTGCAGCTGATGGAGGGCTCGATGCCGAGTTCTGGCACTCCCAGAGGATGTTCCTGTACAATCTGTCCTCCCAAGGAGACCTGGAGATGAAGCAGGAGAGGAGGCAGCAGGGCAGGAAGCAGCAGGCAGGACACATTCATCACCTCCGTCCTCCCGCGGTCCAGCGCCAACCCAAAATAAACACAGCTCCTGTCCCAGGCCACCCAGATCCTGACCCACCCTGGACCAGTTCCCCCTGCTCCAGGTCCCTGCCTCAGCCTCAGACCTGGCCAGGGTCAGCGTTGAACCCGGGGAAAGCCTTTTATAATCTTGATAAACTCTGAAATCTCAGTGTAAATCCCGCAGTGCTGACAGCAGGATTTGGGAGTCACCCCGGTAGGATGGGATGTGCTTTTGTCACCTCCTGGGCAGCCCACAGTGAGAGTCAGCTTCAAAATTAGAGAAATTCAGTGTTCCAAATCAACCATAATTTCTCCTGGAAAGCACTGAGGGAGGCTCCTCTGGTGGCAATTTGAGCAGGCCACTGATTCCAGCCTGGATTCCCCTCCGTCTCCGTAGGCTGCAGTGGGAGCTGACACATTCCATGTGCACACACACCAGAACTCAGGCGAGGAGAGACCAAAATCCAGGTGGAGTGGTCAGTCCCTGCAGCAAAAGAAGGAGAAGAAATGGTGCCTGTGTCTGGGTGGAAGGCCAGGGAAAAGGAGGCTGGGGGGAAGCTCATCCCATCTATGGCAAAACCCTTCCAAATTTCCAAATGCTGGAAGATGAACATTTCAGATTTTAGAAGCTGCTTGGGTTGGATGCCAGAAGGACGTGAGCAGCTGCCTGGACTCCCAACACCGGCGTGTTGATGGCACCCCAGTGGGAACCACGAGCTCCCCTGGGATGCCCAGCCTTGGTGGAGCTGCTCCTTCTCCCCAGTGCAATTTGGGGACTGGGTTGTCTGGGAGGCATCAGAGTTCCTCTGGTGGGATCTCATTATGTGATGAGCTGAACATCTGGATTAAAATAGATCAAATAGTCACTAAATCCTAAATAAGCCTGGGAGCTCAGTGGCAGCCATATGCTTCCTACTGACAAGCTCAAAAAAAAAAATCTCTCCTTGCCATTACCTCACACTGCAGCAGTGTTTCATCCTCCTCCAAGCCAGCTCAGGGACAAACCTTCCTGCTCTGCCTCCCCAGCCCTCCATCCTCTGGACCTTGCAGCCTGAGGCTCTTTCAGGCAGGGGATGTCAGCTGGAAAATGGGCACTTACCCCACTGTGCAAAGGATTTGGTGATGGGAATGAAAGGAATGATATTCAAAGAAAGCTGGAAATGAAAGAAAAGCAGAGCTTTGCTGTTTGCCTTTCAAAGGATGCTGAATGTCCCTTAATGTTTGGGATTTTAGGAAAACCCTGTAGGAACACGGTGAATATTAATGGTTTGTTGTCTGTCTCCTTCTGGGGCCAAGAGGAAGGTGGAGGTCAAGTGGACTCCAGGGGATGGATGGAGAGGGCATGGAGGGTGGGATGGACCCTGGGGTGCTGCAGGAGGATGCAGGACTTGTGGAATCATGGAATGGTTTGGGAGGGAGCTTGAAGGGAGCCATGGCCAGGGACACCTCCCACCATCCCAGGTGGCTCCAAGCCCCATCCAGCCTGGCCTTGGGCACTGCCAGGGATCCAGGGGCAGCCACAGCTTCTCTGGGCACCCTGTGCCAGGGCCTGCCCACCCTCACAGGAATGAATTCCTTCCCAATATCCCATCTAAATCTGCCCTTTTCAGGGCGGACTCGATGGAGGACTCAGGGCTATCACTTCACAACACTGGCTTTATGCCCTGGTTGCACAAAAATAAGGTGTGGCCACTGCCCTTTGGCCATGAGCCTTATTTAGCTTAGCAAGACAAGGGCTACGGCCCTGGGAGGCCTTGGCAGGCTGGTCCTGGAGCTTTTTTTAAGCTGTTTTTAGCTGATTTTAGCTGTAACAGCACATTGCCCAATGGTCAGATGAGCACTGCTGGTGTGGCAACCAGTCTGCCCAGCAGTCAGGCCACCACCTTTCACCAAACCTTTTGCAATTGCGTGGTTTCACCCTAAAACCCCTGTCCTGATGCCTTAAGAGGTCACCTAAAGATAGAGACTAGACAGGAGTGAGGGAATAAAGGTGGGGATTTATTGGAAAGGCCTTCAAAGGTACCCCTGGGGAGCCAGAGGTGCTGCCCAGATGGGCCCCGAGATGGACCCTGAGAGGCCACGAGTTCTTCCCACTTTTATAGGTTTGGTTCATTTGCATCTCAGGGTTCATTCTCCAATTAAAGCTGCAGTTAATGATGGAATTGCCCTCAGCTTGCCCCCCTCAGAGGCTCTTTGGTTGATGCTTTTTGGGCCCAGTTTGGGCTGGGTGTCCTTGGAGAGCAGCCCCGGAGAGGCTTTGCTGTGTGTGCCCAGCACAGAGAGCAGCACTGAACAGGGAACAGGAACCTCCAGAGTTACACACTGGGCACTGCAGGGTTGGAAATAGAAAAGTTCAAACCTAAGGCATCAGTCCAGTGAGGGTCTGGGTAAAACCACGGGTGGTTCTGTGACCCAGCAGGTTGGTGCTGTGTGAGGTATGAGACCAGCACCCTCACCTCGCTGCCACCCTCACCCCTCCAGCCAAAAATCTGCCATGCTGGGGACTTACCGTGGTGACTCTGAGGAGGGGCGAGCCCAGGAGATGCTCACAAGGCTGTGTGTGACCACCATGATTGCATTATCGATGGCAATTAGCAGTAATTGGGTAATTTGGGGGCTGTGTGTTGGATTTGTTGCGACAAGTCCGACAGAAATGCCGCGGTTTGTTGCGGTTTGCTGGTTAATGAGACCAACCCTGAACTCCCTGCCCTGTGCACCAGGGTTTGCTCCCTTTCCTCCCTCTAAATTTTGAGTGTCAAAAAATTTTGAGCTTCGAAGATGATCATCTGGAAATGGCATGGAAAAATCAGGGCAGGCAATGAGGGGAAATTCTCTCTCCCTCTCTTCGGGTTTCAGGGAGAGGAGGGTGGCAGCTGAGCCGTGTTGGATCAACCATTTCTTGATGAATGATTAGCATTGATTATTTAATTTTAATTAATTAATGACATTAATTAAAAATTAAAAAATAAAATAAGGAATTAATATTATTTATTAATAACGAAATCAAAGGGGAGCGTTGAGCTGTCCCACTGGTGTCCCCTTCCTTTCATCACCCCTGGGCACGGTGGCCCCAGGACGTGACTGGATGAACGAGGCAGCCCATGGACAATAATTCCATGGGGAATTATTCCCAGGGGCCAAATTCCACTGGGAAAGGTCCAGTTTGGTCTGACTGATGCCTCTCAGCAGAGGGAAGGACCAGGCGTTCACCTCTGGGATGTGCAGCCTGAAGGAACCAGCTGTCCATTTGCAGACACATCTCCCCAGCTTCCCGTTTTCCCTCGGAAAAGTGGGATTTGATTTTTGCTGCGGAAGGGGCCGGTTGTGCACTGGCAGTGTGGGAACCACACGCTCCTTTTTTTTTTTTTATTTTTCCCTTCTGGCCGACATCTCGTGATTTCGCACCTGATCTCCCAATTCTTTTCGGAGGGGAAACGAGGGGCCAGGGGAGGAAATGACACCCCCAAAGAGGGGAACTGCTCACCGAGCAGCCCCCTCAGGCTTTGTTCCAGCTGCGAAACACCTTCCCCCGCCTTGCCCTGCCTCCTTTCCTCCCCGCACCCTGGGAAAGGTCTGCATATGGGGGGGAAGGGATGGGAAGGGATGGGAAGGGAAGGGATGCTCTTCCCGCATCCCCTCTCCCGCCGGCGGTCCTGTCTGCCTGTGGCCGATCCTTGCCGGAGCCGGGTGACGATGATGTGCAGCGACACTCGGCCGTGCGAGCGGGGACACGGCGGCCCCCGGCAGCCGCTGCCCCTCCCGCTGCTCCAGCAGCACCCCGGTGCCCTCATCCAGCCCCCCGGCCTGGGGCCGGCACAGCTGAGGGGTCCCGGAGCTCTGCGGTGTGCTGGAGGGAATGGTGACCATGGGCTGGGGAAAAGGCTCCGGGCACTTGCTGGGGGAGAATGCTCCTGTTGGGTGGGGCTGTGCTGGGGGAGAATTTTTGGGATGGGGACTCACCTGCCTTGGGGATTGGGGTGATGGGCTGGGGGAAATACACCCGATGGCTGAGGGTGGAAGGTGCCTGCTCAGTTTGGCTTCAGCACCTCGTGGTTCCAATGCAAGCAAGGCTGTCCCTTCTCCATCCCCATCCTCCCTTTCCCCACTCCCATTCTTCCTTTCTCCACTCCTATCCTCTTCTTCTCCATCCCCAGCCTCCCTTTCTTCATCTCCAGCCTCCTTTATTCATCCCCAGGCTCCCCTTTCTTTCTCCATTCCCAGCCTCTCCTTCTCTCTTCCCAGCCTCCCTTTCTCCATCCCCATTCTCCCTTCCTCATCCTCATTCTCCCTTTCTCCATCTCCACCCTCCCTTTCCCCCTTCTCATCCTCCCTTTCTTCATCCCATCCTCCCTTTCTTCATCCCCATCCTCCTTTTTTTTCCTTCCCCATCCTCCCCTTCTCCATCCCCAGCCTCTCCTTATCCACCCTCAGCCTCGCAGCTCCTTTTGCTCACCCTGACCTTGCCCCCGGCTGTCTGTGCTGCCCTGGCCTTGACTCAGCCCCATAAATCCCGGCCCTAGAGGACCCGAGCCCTGTGCCACGGGGCTGGGCTCAGGAGCATCCCTCTGCCTCGAAGCCTGGAGCCAGGAGCAGGTAAAGGGGAGTCTCCCCTTCACACCCGAGTCCAGGGCGCAGGGAAGCTAAAACCAGTCTGAGAACACAGCCCTGATTTCTCACCCGGGCTCAGGAAGACACAGGGACATGACCCAGTTATTTGATGGCAGCGTTTGATATTTCCCCTGCAAGGCAAAGCCAGCGCCGCTTCCTCTCCCTGCCGCTTCCCAGCCAGGCAGCCCGGGCTGGGATCGCTGCCTTCCCGGGGCTTAAGAGCTCATCGGGCTGGGCTGGAGGGGAAAATGTGACTGTGCAGCCTCATCAGGCGCCCAGATGTGCTGCTGATTCATCCGATAATTGCGTAAGCCCCGGCAGCGCTCGCTGCAGCCGGGAAGCAGCTGCTTCCTACGGGCTGTGCCCTGGAACGGGGCTGCGTGGGGGGAACCCCTCCAGAGAGAAGCTCAGGATCAAGGCAGACGGCTCAGGGTGGGGGTGCAGCACCCAAAAATCTCCGCAGAGAGAGGTGAAGGACCTGGAAGAGACATCACCGTCGTGGGATGGTGGGAACCAGGTGAGCGGATCCGGGGCTGCTCAGAAAAGGCAACCCAAGGTGGTAAATCAATCCCTCCATGTGTCTGTTCAAAATCCAGAGGGTGTTTGGCCTTTCTGAGAGATCCACTGGCCCTTCCAAGGGGATGAATCCCTCTGGGGCGCTCCGTGCAATCGCGTGGATATAATTCGATTATCCCTTCCTTGATGTTTAGCATCACAAAGGGAGAAGCTGCCTCCAAGCTGAGCCCTTGGAGCCACCACTCTGGGACTGGGCTGGGGGGAGAAGGGTCTGAAACAGGGCTGGGGAAGCTGCAGCATTTGGGAAGGCTTTAAAAATGTCCTGCCTCAGCCCTTTGCTATGTCCCAGCTCCTGGCTGTGTCGTGTTTGAGAGGCGTTTGGGCAACACTCTGGTGGGATTTTTGGGATTGGCCTGTGCAGGGCCAGGAGCTGGACTGGTGATCCTTGTGGGTCCCTTCCAGCTCAGGACATCCCATGATTCTCCCAGCAGCAAACTGGTCAGGCTCTTCAGGAGAAGATACAAAACCCAGGTACTGCTTTTGTTCCAGGGCACATGAAAATTCATTTTCTTTCCAAAAAACCACGCAGGCATTGATAANGTGGAATTTGGCCAGCTGGTGTTTCTGAGGATGACCAAGACCTTGGCCAACCCTTTGAGGAGGCCACCCATCCGCCTCATGGGCAGCAGGTCCCAAATCAGAATCACCACGCAGGGGAGAAAACACAAAAAAAGTCAAATCTGGTCTCAGCAAGAGGGGAAAGAAAAAAATCCTTCATTGGCAGGGGTGGTGGGTGAGAGCACAGGGAGAAGGGGGTGGCAGAGCCAGTCCCATCCTTTTGGGATGCTGGGAGGAGGGGGGAGGCTTTTTTTCCTGCAGGGAAAGTGCTCAGCGAGTCACCCAGGACCAGAGCAGCGTCTGGCTAAGCCGGGGTTTAGCGCCGTTCTAAGCGGCTTTGGGAGCGGCGAGCGCGGGAGAAGCGCGCACGGAATCGAAGTCGGGAAAGAAAAACAAGCAGTGCCAGTGGTTATGTAAGGGATCAGAGGGCTTCCCACGTGCTCCACGGGGGTCTTCCAGCTTCCCCCCCTTCCCCCGGGAATGCTCGGGTGGGCTTTGGTTCATCCTTATCGCCCCTGGCGAGGAATTTGGGGGGAGGGTGTGGAGAGCAGTGAAAGGAGGTTTGGAGATAAGGGGATGGCTCCTGCTGGAGGGGTGACAGAGGAGGGTTTGGATGGGGTGGAAGTGAATTGTAAAATTAAGGGTGGCTGGAAAAAGGAGGTGGGCAACTCCTCGCTGGCCCCTCTGTGAGGACACAGAGCTGGGGACAAATGAGGCACCAAGTGACACTCGGGGAGGACAGATCAGGGAGCTGCTGCCCATCCCCTGCACAGCTAAACAGGGAATTGCAGCTGCAGCATGCTGCAAACACCTGAAAACATAAACTTCAGCACCTGATACCCCAAAAAGCTCTTCCACACAAAGATTCCACCTCTGGCTTGTGAAAAAGAGGGAGAGCGACTTTTTACATGGGCAAGTAGTGCCGGGACAAGGGGGATGGATTCCCACTGCCAGAGGGCAGGGCTGGATGGGATATTGGGCAGGAATTGTTCCCTGTGAGGGTGGGGAGGCCTGGCACAGGGTGCCCAGAGAAACTGTGGCTGCCCCTGGATCCCTGGCAGTGTCCAAGGCCAGGCTGGACATTGGGGCTTGGAGCCACCTGGGATGGTGGAAGGTGTCCCTGCTCCTGAAAGGGACTGCATGAGCCCAGGATTTTGGTAGGTATGGCATCAAGGAATGAGGCAGCCATCACCTTTCAAGCAGGTGGAGAGCAGAGATGTGCTCAGTAGGAAGCCTGTAAGGCTACAAGGGGAGAAAATGGAGCCTCTCTGCTCTGGAGATAGGCTGAGAGAATTGGGATTGTTCTGCCTGGAGGATGCTCCAGAGAAACATTCCAGCACCTTACAGTACCTAAAAGGGCTGTAAGAGAGCTGGAGAGAGACTTCAGATACAGGACTGGAGTGACAGGACACAGGGAATNGGCATTGATAAGAAAGTCCCGGATAGACCAGGGGCTTCTACACAGTCACCCAGCAGAGCAAAGAGGTTTCAGTGAGGCCCCAAAACTCCTGATCTGCCATAGCAAGGGGTGTTCAGCAGGTGAGATTGCACAGAAAATGTGTGTGTGCATGTGTTGAGTGTGTTTGCACATAAATAACACAACACAGGCTTCAGAGGATGACGTTGCACAAAGCAAGAGCAGGACACGTTGTGTTTTATGAAAAATTCTCTGGCAAGACGAGATTATGTCAGAAAAACAGCCAGGACCTCGTAAAGGACTTCAGTGTCCCCTGCACACTCATTCCCACTCTCAGCCTGAGCTGCCATTACCTCTGCAAGTTTGNGAAGCGCGCACGGAATCGAAGTCGGGAAAGAAAAACAAGCAGTGCCAGTGGTTATGTAAGGGATCAGAGGGCTTCCCACGTGCTCCACGGGGGTCTTCCAGCTTCCCCCCCTTCCCCCGGGAATGCTCGGGTGGGCTTTGGTTCATCCTTATCGCCCCTGGCGAGGAATTTGGGGGGAGGGTGTGGAGAGCAGTGAAAGGAGGTTTGGAGATAAGGGGATGGCTCCTGCTGGAGGGGTGACAGAGGAGGGTTTGGATGGGGTGGAAGTGAATTGTAAAATTAAGGGTGGCTGGAAAAAGGAGGTGGGCAACTCCTCGCTGGCCCCTCTGTGAGGACACAGAGCTGGGGACAAATGAGGCACCAAGTGACACTCGGGGAGGACAGATCAGGGAGCTGCTGCCCATCCCCTGCACAGCTAAACAGGGAATTGCAGCTGCAGCATGCTGCAAACACCTGAAAACATAAACTTCAGCACCTGATACCCCAAAAAGCTCTTCCACACAAAGATTCCACCTCTGGCTTGTGAAAAAGAGGGAGAGCGACTTTTTACATGGGCAAGTAGTGCCGGGACAAGGGGGATGGATTCCCACTGCCAGAGGGCAGGGCTGGATGGGATATTGGGCAGGAATTGTTCCCTGTGAGGGTGGGGAGGCCTGGCACAGGGTGCCCAGAGAAACTGTGGCTGCCCCTGGATCCCTGGCAGTGTCCAAGGCCAGGCTGGACATTGGGGCTTGGAGCCACCTGGGATGGTGGAAGGTGTCCCTGCTCCTGAAAGGGACTGCATGAGCCCAGGATTTTGGTAGGTATGGCATCAAGGAATGAGGCAGCCATCACCTTTCAAGCAGGTGGAGAGCAGAGATGTGCTCAGTAGGAAGCCTGTAAGGCTACAAGGGGAGAAAATGGAGCCTCTCTGCTCTGGAGATAGGCTGAGAGAATTGGGATTGTTCTGCCTGGAGGATGCTCCAGAGAAACATTCCAGCACCTTACAGTACCTAAAAGGGCTGTAAGAGAGCTGGAGAGAGACTTCAGATACAGGACTGGAGTGACAGGACACAGGGAATGGTTTCCCACTGCCAGAGGGCAGAATTAGGTGGGATACTGGGAGGGAATTGTTCCCTCTGAGGGTGGGGAGGCCCTGGCACAGGGTGCCCAGAGCAGCTGTGGCTGCCCCTGGATCCCTGGCAGTGCCCAAGGCTGGATGGGGCTTGGAGCCACCTGGGATAGAGGGAGTGGAATGAGATGGTCTTTGAGGCCCCTTCCAACCCAAACCACTTTGAGATTCCATGATTCTAAAATCAATTGCAATGTTTTAGATGTCACCTGGTGGAACAATTTAGTGTTTCAGAGGTCACCTGAGCTCCTCCTGCAGGCTGTCCTGGGCAGGTCCCTCCTCGTGTCACTGTCAGCATTTGTCACACCCCGCTCCGTGCCTCAGTTCCCCTGCTCTGGGTTTGCCCAGAGCCACACGCAGAGCGCGCTGAAAATTTTGCATTTTGGATGGAAACTGACCCAGTTTGCTCCAAAGAGAAAGAAATCCCTGGGAGGGGATGTTTGCTTTCCACGCAGAGTTTCATCTCGCCATTAAAGCAGAGCCAAAACTGCCTCTTTTGGACTGTGGGGAAAGATTTCCACTTCTCCAGCTGAGCAGGAAGGTCGGCGTCCTGCAGCTTCCTAAGACATCCCATCACTGCTGCTGTCCCTGTGGAGGAGAGGACAGCCCTGCCCACCCCTCTGCCTCCACCCAGCCGTGCCCAGGAGGACAGGGAGAGCCTGGTCTCACCAGGAATTGTCCCCTCCAAATGGGACAAACACAATAAGGAGACAATAAACCCCTGACGATGCCTGAAGAGCTGCTGGGCTAATTAAGCTCTCCAGGGCTGCTTTTCCTCCACTGGCTGCTCCGGTTTGGTCATTTCCTGCTCCCCAAATTCCACCCTTTGCTCACCCTGGCTGCTGTTTTTCCCCCATGGAGAGGATGAGTTGTATCCACGCTGCTGTCATGTCCACTCTCAGTTTTTCCTTCAAAAAGCTGGAAATACCATCCTCACCCAAAGCCATAAAACTCCTGCCTGAGCCACCCCTTCCCATCCACTCCCGGGGTGCAGCACTCCCAGAAAAAATGGGATGATACTGCCAGCAAAACCACTGCTGATCCACTTCTGGTGAAGTATCAGCTCCATCTCGTTGGAGAAGGGTGGATCCCTGTCCCAGGTCTCCTTGGACATCCAGATTTGTCCCATTTCCAAGCCAGCAGCTGCTTTGGAGAGTCCTATGAGATCTGGTCTCCTCCCTCATCCCCTTTCCCTGCTGCGTTACCAGATCCCATTTTCACCTTCTCCCAGATTCTGGATGCTCCCACCTGTTTGGCCTCATTGCCAGAGGGGAATGAGGTAAATCCCTCCTGCCTTTTGTTTTCTGGAGGGAGGACAGACCAGGAGTGGGAATCGGGTCCTGTTTGGGACAATGCCACCCCGATTTGGGTGGAATACAGATGTAGCCCCCCAAAAAGGGGCTTTGGAGGACTGAGTCAGGTGGTGGCAATGGGAGAGAGTCCAGGCAGGCAGGTGGATCCCGTGGCTGGATTCCTCCTTCCCAGAGCCTGCTGAGGAGGGATTTTAGGAGTGCCAAGAGCAGTTTGGCTGTGTGAGAGTGGAGCTGGCACCCGTCCCCCAACACCTGGCCTGGGATGAAATCATCCTGCTGGGCAGGGGGGGTTTGTCACCAGTCCTAATTAGACACAACAGGTTCCCTGATTAGTGCCTGTGTTTGGGACAAAACACCTGAGGGGCTCCACAGAGGGGGGGTGGAGGCAGAGGAAAAGCCCCTTCCCTCCTTGCCAGAGGAGCCAAACCCACCACAAATGGGGTGGCTGATTCTGGGGAGCACCGGGTGGGGACCATCTGGGACATTGGGCACTTCTCCTGGCCTCACTTCCACCAACCTCACCCATCCCATCCCATCCCATCCCATCCCATCCC
>VXAC01005029.1:355510-400728 GCA_013399225.1 Rhipidura dahli | reverse complement strand
ATCCCATCCCATCCCATCCCATCCCATCCCATCCCATCCCACTGAAGGCAGAAGGGGTTCAAGAAGCCCATTTTCTTTCATGCCCTGTTGTTGGACCCTGGTTCCTCACCACAAACCAGAGCAATGTTTTGATGTTTTTAGGGTGGCTGGAAACAGACATTTTTTAGGTTTTGCTTATTTTTAGCCCATTTCCAGAGGAAACCAGGTGTTGCTCTCCACGGATTTCCTGGGTGCCCTGAGCACAGCTTTTGCCTGGGGTCTCCCTTGGGGATGATGGATAAAAGCTGAGGTGCTGAGTGATCCCTGCCTTCCCACAGGCCTTGGCCTCGTCTTCCCAGCTATGCTCATTACAGGGCAAGGATTCCCAGAACAGCAATTCAGAATGAAACCCCAAACTGGTGTCATAAAAGAAGCATGGGGATAATGGGAAGGATTCAAACTGGCAGGGTTAGATGGGATTTTGGGAAGGAATTCTTCCCTAGGAGGGTGGTGAGCCCTGGCACAGGGTGCCCAGAGAAGCTGTGGCTGCCCCTGGATCCCTGGAAGTGTCCAAGGCCAGGCTGGATGGGGCTTGGAGCAGCCTGGGATGGTGAAAGGTGTCCCTGCCCATGGCAGAGGGTGGCACTGGATGATCCTTAAGGTCCCTTCCAGCTCAAAGCACTCCATGGATCTGTGATTCCATGATTCTCTGGAATTTTGTCCAACAGCATCAACCCCACCCTGAAATTAATCAGAGTCAACACCCTCTGCAGCTTTATTAAAAACACCCTAAATATTCTGGTACTGGGGATGGGTAGAGGGGGTGGATCCTGGAGGTTTTTAGGGTTTTTTTTTCAAATGAGAGGCTTCCTGGCAGCATTTGGCTGGTGCTGCAGCTGGCTCTGCTCACTCCTATCCCCACCAGCACCCAGGACGTGCAGATGTGAGCAATCCTGGATTTGGGAGAGCCGGGAATCGCTGCCTCCAGCTCGGCCAACAGCACCTGCAGCTGGGAAATACTCGTGGGGTCCACTGTGACCCCAGTCTGCCCTCACTTCCCATTAATTCCAGCCAGGAGCACATTCCCAGCCCGTGGGCTGCTGCAGGTGTGCAGGGAAACCACAGCTCTGAGCACCACAGAGCACAAACATCCAGTGCTGGAGGGAGCAGGACACGGGCAGGTGAGCAGCCCAGCGGTTTCCATGACAACCAGTTCAGGTGTCACCGATGGAGGGATGCAGGTGGGGATGCTCCTGGGGAAGGGACCAGAGGAGGGGGACACGGCACTGCCAGGGATTTGCCTTTAGTGGGGAATGGCAGCTCCAGGGCTGGAAATCTCCTCTGGCAAACCTCAGGTGGAGCTGGGAACTGCCTCAGCCAGGAGCTCACATCACTGCAGAGCCCAGGACAAGGTGTGACAGCAGCAGCCACGGGGCTGGGAGGAGCTGGGGGGGCACAGGGGGTGTCCCTCACTCTGGGGAGTCCCTGTTCCCTACCAGGACCTGCTGGGTTTCAGTGTCCTTCCCTCTCCATCCCCAGTGCCAGCTCCAGCTCATCTTTCTTCATGGAATCTGAACAGGATGCCCAAACCTCGGCCAGAATGTTTTCCCAGATGGTGGAAAAGCCAGACACTCTCCCAGAAAGGTGGAGAGGGAGGAAAAGTGAAGCAGAGACATTCCAGCCTCCAGCACAGCCTCTGAATGCATCTGAAGCCTTCCTCTGTGCCCCTTGGATCTGCCCTGATGCCATCCCATCATCCCATCACCCAGAGATGTGAGAGAATCCCCTCTCTACCCAAGGCACCTCCTGGATTCCCTGCTGGCACAGGTCATTCCCATCCTGGTGGGTCCCTGCCCTTTTTATGTTAAAAATTGCATTTTTATTTAAAGCTGTTGGCAGGGACAGAGCCATGGGAGCCCAGCTGCAACTGCTCTGCTCAGTGTAGGATTTTTCCTCACAGAAGGTGTCTGGACATCTTAAGAACGTGCCAATTTCAATATCCAGAGGTGGAGAGGAGGGATGTGGTTCCTGACAGCCTGATTTAAGCCTTGCAGAGGAAGAAAAACTCCTTTTTCTCCCTTTTTTTCTGGCCTTGGCTCAGAACAGCCTCCATCAAACCGAAGATTTGATGTTCCCTGTTGAGCTCTGGTGGTTGGGAGAACGACAGGACTCCTGGCACGAGTCAAACCCTCTGGAAAAGATCCTTCTGCCACGTTTCTGTCCAAGTTTATTGTCTGGAGCAGACACAGGGGGGTTGGGCTTGAGACGAAGGGTGGGGAAGTGGTGAAGCCCATTCCCTGTGGTCTGTGAGGGAGGGAGCCCCTGGCTCTTGCTACAGCTGATCCCTGGCCGTGTGAAAGGTGGCGTGACCCCACATCCTCACTGCAGAGCTCCAGGGGGCTTTTATGGGGCATTTCTGTGTTGGAATCTTCCCTCTTCTGCTCTTCCACACAGAGAGGAGCCCCACAGGCTGAGGGAATGGGTCAGGTCACTGCCAGCAGCCAAGGCTCCCTTGGGTCCAGAGGCTGGGGTTATTCCTTTGGTGGGTTTTGAGAACAGGACAAACAGCTGGGCTGACCTGGGTGTTTGTGAAGCTCCTCAGAGATTAAAAATAAAGCTCAGACTGCTTTGGACAGCAAGCAGGATGATTTTCCTGGCACAATCAACCTTCTAGCACAGAAAAGCAAGGTCCTTTGCAAACACCACCGGTGCTTTCTGCTGTCTGCACAAGCACTTTGCTTTGCATTCTGGCTTTATTCTATTCCATTTCGATTTACCCAAAATATCTCAGCATGCTGGTGAGTGGCAGCTCTCTGGGATGAGTGTGCATGTGAATAAACTTCTGCTAACTCAGTGCGAATCCTTTCTGCCAGTCAGGCAAATAATGACAGCAGGGAAAATTATCAAGGGGAAAAAGAAGACAAAGCCATGCAGCATCTCTGGAGAGCGACCAAACAGCCCAGGAAAGCTGATCTGTGCCTTTCCCACTCTCCTTGATCGGCTCCTGTGGAGCTGGGGCACCACAGCTGAGGGCCCTGTCCTGCCCCTGTGCCATCCTCCTCCACTCCTGGCTCTCCATCCCTCGGGGACAAGCCTTGGGACAGGGCACCTCGCCCACTGCCGAGCTGGTGGAAGCTGCAGCCCTTCAGAGCTGGTCAAATTATAAAATGAAACGAGTCAGGATCTGTCCAAGGAAACTTCCAAAGGAAAACAGGTGGAATCCTTCCAGGGAGGAAACCCAAAACTGCACAGGAGCCATCTGGCAGATTCCTAAGGATCCCAAAGGCCTGATGATGATGATGATGAAGATGATGATATGATGATGATGATGATGAAGATGATGATATGATAATGATGATGAGGATGATGTGTGTTTTTCTGGGGGCTCCTATCTGCTGTGTCAGTCCCTCTCTGGGATTGGAAATGGCAGCAGTTGGTCAGCAGGGCTGGAACAGCAGCAGGGCTGGAACAGCAGCAGGGCTGGAAAAGCAGCAGGGCAGTGCCTGGTTGTGCTGTGTCAGGTCCCAGCAGGGTGACACCAGCATGGTCAGCACCTCTCACTGCAGCTGAATCCCAAAGGGAAAGATCCAGCAGCTGGAGAGCAGCCCTGGGACAGGATCTGTGTTCCTGCTCTCTGCTGGAGGGGGGAAAGGGATGAACCAGCCCCAGGGATCAGCGTGTGAGTGACCATGGAGAACAAATCAGGAGTGCTGGGTTATCCCCCCGGTGCTGAGAGGGGGAATAACACTGGAATTACAGAAGGGGCTGGGTTGGAGGGGATCTTAAAGCCCATCCAGTTCCACCCCTGCCATGGGCTGGGACACTTCCACCATCCCAGGTGGCTCCAAGCCCTGTCCAGCCTGGCCTTGGGCACTTCCAGGGATGAAAGCATCAGATTGAGCAGACAAATGTAATTTATTGACACAACAGAGCAGCCTTGAGAACTTGATACAACCCCTTCCAAACACTGCCCATGCCCTCCGTGAACAGCACTTTGAGCCGTGCCCTGACTCCAAGGAACAATGGCATGTTTGTGCTGAAAGTGAGGATGGCTTTAAACTGACAGGGGGCAGGGCTGGATGGGATATTGGGAAGGAATTCTTCCCTGTGAGGATGGTGAGGCCCTGGCACAGGTTGCCCAGAGAAGCTGTGGCTGCCCCTGGATCCCTGGCAGTGTCCAAGGCCAGGCTGGACAGGGCTTGGAGCAACCTGGGATGGTGGAAGGTGACCCTGCTCATGGCAGGGGGTGGCACTGGATGTTCTTTAAGGTCCTTTCCCACCCAAATTCCGTGATTCTACAGAAAACCCCTTCCTTGGAGCTTTCCACCCCAAGTCTGAGCAGCATCCCAGAGCTTGGCTCCTGACCTGCCCAGGATTCACCCCGCTGCGAGTGGCACCAGCCACAGACGGAGGCACAGCCACGTCCCCGGCGGCAGCTCCGGGTTCTGTGGCACCTCGTTGCCAAAAACTCTCCGTGCAAAGCCCCGGACGAGCGGCGGCGCTTCCCGTGCTGCCACCAGCGACATCCCCGAGCGCTAAGGAGCCCCCCTGCCACCAGCCCGGCCGGGGATCACACCACACGTGCTGAGCTGCTTACTCTGGGTTGGAAAGCTGGGAGCAGGCAGCTCCCCAAACCCTCCGGAGCCTCTGCTGAGGAGCAGCAGGATCTAAGCTCGCCAATAATTCCCTGCTCCGGCTGCTCCCGGCCCGTGGCCGCTACACGCTGAAGATGCTGCAAAGCTTTTGCTGTCACTCCTGCCCTTTTCGGTGCATCCGGGAGCTGCGTCATTTCTCCGGGAGCTTTTCCGTCCTGTTAAAAGTCGGCAACCTCAATTAATTCAACCCCAATCCCCGGTTGTCACCTCAAAGTCGCAAATGCCGGGCGAGCAGCAGAGCAGCAGCAGGTTCCTCCAGCCTTTCCCGAGCCCCGGGAAGCCGGGATGCGATGGTTTTCCCGAACCTTGTGGTCGCCCTCCAGGCTCCGGGGGATGCTTCGCTGCCGTTGCCATGGAAATGCTGGGCGGGAGGGGGGATGCGAGATCTGCTGCTGCCATCTCCTGGAGGAGGCGGGATGGCGAGGGGGGGTTCGGAAGAGCACGGGCAGGTCGGAGATGTTCTGGGCAGAGCTCAACGCGAACCTGGGCAGAGGCACTGGTAGCGAGTGCTCCGGGCACAGCGGAGCTCACCTGGGGCCAGCGGTGCTTGCAGAATGTCCCCCTGAATCCGCGGGCTCTGCCAAAAACATCCTGACAATTCCAGTGGCCATGGCCCCACATCATGAAGTCATTCAAGTTGGGAAAGCCCCTTAAGATCATTCAATCTAATCACGAACCCAGCACTGCCGAGGCCACCACTGATTCCGTGTCCCCAAGTGCCACATCTACATGGATTTTAAATCCCTCCAGGCATGGGGACTCCATCACTGCCCTGGGCAGCTGTGCCAGTGCTGGACAACCCTTTCCATGAAGAAATTTTCCCAGTCTCCAACCTAAACCTCCCCTGGCCCAGCCTGAGGCCGTTCCCTCTCCTCCTGTCCCTGTTCCCTGGGAGCAGAGCCCGAATCCCCCCGGCTGCCCCCTCCTGTCAGGGAGCTGTGCAGAGCCACAAGGTCCCCCCTGAGCCTCCTCTGCTCCAGGCTGAGCCCCTTTCCAGCTCCCTCAGCCTCTCCTGCAGCTCCAGACCCTTTCCCAGTGTCCTTTTTGTCCCAAGGGGCTCAGAGCTGCCCCCAGCACTGGAGGTGCCCCAGCAGTGCCAGCACAGGGGACGGGCACTGCCCTGGCCCTGCTGCCACCCCGGTGCTGGCACAAACCAGGATCATGCCCAGAAGTGCCCACGTTGTATTTTGGGAACTTTGGGCCCATCTTGTGCTGGATTAGCCTCCCTGGGAGGACCCTGAGGGGCTGGTGAGGTCAGCCCCAGGACGAAGAGCAGCTGCCCTGGGAAGAGAACCCTCTGAAGGAATTAATCCCACCCGCAGTGCACGGAAGGAAGCGGCAGGGAGGGAATTCATGGGGCAGCACAGGGCACAGATGGGAGGGGATGGCTGGGAGGCTCCTGTGCCTCTGTGTGGAGGCACCACAGTGAGCGTGGGACGCGCTGGAGCTGCAGCTCAGCCTGGTTTCTCAGCTTTGCTGCACTTCCCCAGTCGTTCCCATCCTTCCCATCAGGAAATGCTCACTGGGAGCAGGGAGCCCAGCCCGCAGCATGGAAACCGGGCTGTGGGTGGCTCCTGGTCGTGAAGGTGACACGAGACAAGTGCCAGGCTGTTGGATGGCAGGGACACGCTGTGGGGCAGGAGATGGGAGACACAGCCTGGATGTGATCATTGTAGGGACAAGGTGACAGGAGCTGGAACATGGGATTGCCTGTGCTGACAGCCAGAAACACTGAGGTGTTAAATGATTTTTCCATGGGGTAGCCTGACCCTGTGCTTGGTCACCATCACCCAGGGAAAGGTGTGCTCAGGAGCTGCCACGCCCCTGTGCGATGTCATCATCCCACCCTGGAGCAAACGAGAGAAATTTGGATTATTGGTGCTGCCAGCTCAGCTCCAGCTGCAGCAGCACCTCCTGCAGGAGTTGTCCTGATGCCAGGATGATTTTTGTCTTTTCTTTTATACCCCTGTTAGACCTTTTTACAATTTCTGTATTCTCAGTGCTTTTTGCCTCCATTCTTGCACTTGTTTGTCAAGCTGGGAGACTGAACATTTCAGAAGCTTCGCAGTGAGGGATCAGTGTGCCCAGAGCCCAAGGGCCTCTCCAGAACACATTTTGTAAACTGAGACAGAACCATCCAGGGGAAGGTTCCTTGGGGAGGGGGGCTCACTGGAGCCTCTCACTGGGGAATTTTGGATAGATGTGCTCATTAGTAACACCTACAATGTCAGACCAGATCTTTGAGGAGGGGATTGCAGTGGCCATTGCGGGGTGCATGGAGGTGCATTCGACCTGGATGTGGTGCACCTGAGGATCCTTAAAATAAATACCAAGTTAAAATCACTTTTCCCCTTGTAACTGTGTTTGACTCTTGATGTTAAGACCAGGAAAAGGTATCAGTCCCATCCCAGCATTCTTGCTTGGACATCCTGGCCCCATGATCCCGCTGATCCCCTCGGACACCTGAGCCCTGCCCTCCCCAAAGAGCTCAGGCAAAGAGGGAGAAGTTCACACACAGCATTCCAGAGGAGCATCTTGCCAGCAGGAGAATGGGGAACAAGAAGGCCACACCAGTGTCCCCCAGCTCTTCTGGGTGTGGGAGGTCCAAGGGTACCATCAGAACCAGGATTTCCACGTCCTGCTCTGAGACTGGGGCACCCACGCTCCTGATCCCAGAATCCCCTGCCAGGCTCAAGCAGGGCTGCTGTTCTGCTCTGTGCCCTGCTCTTAATTCGGTGCTGGCAGGAATTTTCCCCTGAGACAAACCAGGAATTTCTGTCCTCTGCAGGGGCCCTGGATGCAGCTGGCCAGGAGGTGGTTTAGGAGGTGCCCATCCCTCCTGCAGTTCACATCTGAGCACGCAGCCAGATCCCCTCTGCAACCATTCTGATCCTGCTTTCAGGTCATCTTGAACAATCTCCAGGCCACTGAAAGGTCTGAAAAACAGAAGCCAAGGGGAACTGTGCCCAAATCTCCCACACTGCAGGTCTACACAGGGCCTGTGGGCTTCAGGGATAACCAGCTCAGCTGGTTCACTTCAGAAAGAGAAGAAGGGCAGGTCTTTGGCTCCAGGAGGGAAATGAACTGGGTCACAGGACAATGAATAAATCTGGAGTTCCTCTAATGTCATCACCAAACCAGTCCATCCCAGTATGAGAAGCCTTTTGAATAATCATTTTGGCTTGGGTTGGAAAGGACCTTAAAGCCCATCTCATTCCACTGTCCCAGACTGCTCCAGGTCTCATCCAGCCTGGCCTGGAACACCAGGATGGGCGAGGAAGGCAAAGCGAAACCTGGACCAGGTGGGCTGGGAAGGGCTGGGGCACCCCAGGTGTGGGGGTTTTACCCCAGGCCAGCTGAGGAGCCTCCAAAACCAGGCTCAAGCAGCTGCTGATGCCACTCTTTGTTCCACCTCATCCCCAGGGACAGAAAATGTCACGTTTGATGACTCCAGATGTATCCAGAGAGATCATAAAATGTTCTTTTGTCTTCAGGGCAGGAAGGAGATGTTTCCCCCCTCCTTTGTTTCACTTTTTCTTTTGTAGCAAAGAAGATGAAAGGAATTAAAGTCCCAACCCTGCAGTGCTGCAGGCACAAGATGTCCCTGGGTATCAGCTTTTTTTTTTTTTNATTGCCTGGGGTTTTTCTTTTTTTTTTTTTTTTTTTTTTTTTTTCAGGGATCCCTGCAGCCACAGATTGGTATTCATGATCTGGATTTGCTTTTGGGGTTAAAAAGGAAGAGATCTGTGATTGCAGAACGTGGCTGTTCCTGTGCAGAGGGGAACACTGCAGCTTTGTGATTCACTGCCATCTTGTGATATTTAACATGTTCCTAAAATGATGAACGTGCAACATGAATTAGAACAGAACCCCAAACAACGAGGAAAAAAAACCCCAAATCTGTTCCTAGTATCCATAGTTACAGAGAAAACTCAGAGAGACAAACCAGGATGAGGGTGATGGCTAAAAAATGAAAAGTTGTGACATTTGTTGCTTTTATTTTTTAACCTTTAAACACTTCTCATAGACTCCATTCTTTCACAGGAAGGGAAGCTGGAGTTTTCCTTGATGAGATCTCATCTTGTGTGTTCTGAGACAAGGTTTCCAATCTCATTTTTCCTGGCCTTTGCCTTTGAGTGGAAATGCAAAATTGGGACAAGCTCACTCCAATGAGCTTGTTATTATTATTATTATATCATATATTATTATTACTACTGTTATTATTATTATTATTATCATTATTATGATGATTATGATTATTATTATTCCTTCCAGGCACAGCCAGAGTACCTGGGAGTCCAGTGCTACTTCAGAGGGAAAACATGGGGGAAAATGGTGCATAAATACCTGGGCAAAAAAATGCCCCCAAAAATAGAGAATGGAGTTTTTTGAAAGTCAGATAACAGAGGGATGTTCCACCCTTCTAAAACTGATGAAAGCAGATTGGACAAAGCAGCAGGAGGCAAAATATCAACACCCTCCTGACTCTGGCAAAGAGGGGCAGTGGGAGGAGCTGCCCTTGCCCACAGGATCATCCTGAGGAGCAGTTTGTGCCTGGATCATCCCAGAGTGAGGAGCCCAAAACCTCCTGCCCAGAATTTGACTGTATTTACCACTTCCCCAGTGTTTTGCTGCCCTGCATTTGGTGCTGTCAGGGCTTAACCCCAGCTGAGTCCCACAGAGCCACAGGGGCTCAGGATGAGGGAGGGAATCAGAGGGGTACAAGTGAGGAAACTCTTGGGCTGAGACCACAGAATGATGGAATTGTGTTGGAAGGGACCTTAAAGCCCATCCAGTGCCACCCTCTGCCATGGGCAGGGACACCTCCCCCCATCCCAGGCTGCTCCAAGCCTTGTCCAGCCGGGCCTTGGACACTGCCAGGGATCCAGGGGCAGCCACAGCTGCTCTGGGCATCCTGTGCCAGGGCCTCGCCACCCTCCTAGGGAAGAATTCCGTCCCAAAATCCCATCTAACCCTGCCCAGTGGTAGTGGGAAGCCATTCCTCCTTGTCCTGGTCACTTCATCCCTTGTCCCCAGTCCATCTCCAGCCCTCTTTTAGGCACTGGAATGTTGGCGGGAGATAAGGACAGCTTAATCCCTTAAACACTGGGGAAAGAGGAACACTCCATAACCCACAGACTGTTCCACCTCTCCCCCAGCACCCTCAGCCACCATCCTCACCCAGGACACTGGGGACAACTCCCAGCTCAGCCAGGACAACCAGGGGTGTCCCCTAGTTCAGTGCCAGCAGGGAGGGAACAGCTCTCCTCCCATCAGGTGTCTCCCTGGGATGTATGAAATGTGTGTTCAGAATTCAGTCAGTGCAGTAAAATTCGGGGGCACAGCCCAGAATTTCCTCCCCCTCCACTTCCAGAGCCCCAGATTGGAACAGCAGCAGTGTAGGTTTGAATTGCCTCATTCATGAACCATCCAAACAGATGGCCTGGAGCAATGGTGCTCCAGACTTCCAGCTGCCTCCTTGGACTTGGGAAGTGGATTCCTAGAAAACACCAAGAGCTCCTTAAAAGAAAGCTGAGCTGCAGCTGGAAGAGTGATGGCTGTTCCCCAAGGCACAGGGTCAGAGCAGCAACAGCCACCTGTCCTCACCTCCTAGAGCCATGCAGGAAACTCAGAGAAGGGGAACAGTTCCTTCAAGGCAGAGTTTGTTCCACAGGAGTTTTCAGCAGAGTTAGAAGCCCACTTGTGTTTTTGTTACCTACATTATTTCCCTCTGGCTCATGGAAGTCCCCAGCCTCATAATTCATATCCAGCAAAAACCCCAAAATGAGAGAAAAATGAGTTTTCCTGAGTGTTGAGAGGATGCAGCTGGGTGAAAAGAACAGGAATGGAAATGGTGGGAGAGGGTTAGGAGAGCAGAGCAGCTGCTGGCAAAGCTACACAGTCCTGTGTCCCTGCCCATTTCTAACACAAACCTCTGCAATTCTTCCAGTATTGTTGATTTTATTACAAGAGTAGTTTAAGACAGAACAAAAAAATAATGGCAAACCCCAAAGTTTTTAAAAATTTAATATGAAATCCGTAAGTAAGAGACTTTACAAGCCTCAAATGTTCAGTAACTCTTTGCTGGCTGTGGTTGTACAGCACCAAGGATGTGCTGATCTTTAACACCAACACGTGGTGCTGGTGGAACTCCACTCTCCTGCACTCTCACATCCAGCAGCAGTGCAGAGATTAAAGGGAAATGTTTCCTTCCACTGTTTTAGTGCTGTCTCATCCCACTGATAACGTGGCTTTTAGTCTGCTCAAGTTATCTCCAAGTTTGGCAGAGACAAAACTGCTTGTCCTCCCCAGTTTAGCCACATAGATTCTGCTGATTTCAGAAAGGAGAATGAATGAATGATTTAAAAAAATAATTATTCTTATGCAGGAAATACAGCAACCCATACAATTAATACATGAATAATCATTAACTTGGAACATTAATTGCATGACTCAAGAGTGTCTGAAGCTTTTATTTAGAAACCCCAAAACCTGCAGAACACAGAGGCCACGGGGTGGAGGTGTCTCAGGCCTTCAGACACTCTGAGCTGGCTCTGACTTCAAAGGATGAATCACCAGGATCTGGTTGGTATCAGCACAACTGGCCCCACAATGAATGAGCCGAGTTAGCCCTTCCCTGGAGGGGTTTCTGTCTCTTGGCTACAGGGAAATGATGCAGCTTGTCTGCAAGCAAACTTTTTCAATTATATGAACCAAGGAAAACATATTTATATAGCAAAGGTTTCCTGAAATAGCTCCTGTAAGTTTTCACAACAGAGCAACCATTCTTTCCACAGTTTCAGGATATATTTCAGCAACAACAAAGACACACTTAAAATATTTTCTTTTTACTCTTTCCTTCCAGTGTGGGTACTGCAGCCAAAATCTACACACTTATGGCTGTGTCCATCATGAAGTTAAACAGCTCCACGGTGCAGAGCAAGCCTGGAGAATCCTGAATGCAATCAACCCCAAATCTATTTGATACAGACATCAGAATCTGCAAACAATAAAAAGTTTGTTTATAGCAACGTGAGACTGACTGCCAAGGAATAAATTACTGATCTCCCAGGGCTACAGGTGCATCAGTGTCTGAGCTCCTGGCCAGCTTCGTGTACAATCAACTCAAAGTCCCATTTAACACCAGTTCTAACAGAAGGAAAAGCAAAACTTCTTGAATTTGCAGCTGATGCTTCCAATGAGCATCCTACCTTCAGGCACCGCGAACGGACCTGGGAGGTTCTTGTTGGCTTTTAATTACGTTGTTTATTCATTAAGAGGTTGAACTCTTGCAGTGTTTTTCTCAGGCCAGAGTTGGAGCCACAGCTCTGCTGTCAGGCTGGAGGTTGATGAGGGAGTTGCTGGCCTGGGCCAGCTCTGCAATGGAGACTCGGCCTCGCTGCTTGATGTACCGGGCCACCGCTGCCATCTCCTCTGCAGTGATGTAGATGAACTTTCCCCTGTCATCAATCACACCTGCAGGGCAAAGACAGGACCCTGCAGTCAGCACCTGGGCTCCCCTCACCTGCCCACAGGCATCAGTCACTGCTTTGGGAAGGGACCTTCCAGCTGCTGAGGCAGCAATTCCTACCCAGGCCAGGCTGGCTTTTATCTCCTCGCCACGGCTGGGTGCTGGGGCAGGGCTGTGCCAGCAGCCCAGGGCCCTGGCAATGCCCCTTCTGCTCACAGGAACACCTTCTGTGCACTGGGCACAGCTGCCTGGGAGCTCCACAGCTGCTGCTGCTGCTGCAGGCACCTTGTTTTCATGGAATCACAGAGTGCCCTGTGATCCCTAAAGGGACCCACCAGGATCACCCAATCCAGCTCCTGGCCCTGCACAGACACCCCAGCAATCCCACCCTGGGCATCCCTGGGAGCATTGTCCAAATACTCCTGGAGCTCTGGCAGCCTCGGGGCTGTGCCCATTCCCTGGGGAGCCTGGGCAGTGCCCAGCACCCTCTGGGGGGAGAATCTTTCCCTGATCCCCAACCTAAACCTCCCTGACCCAGCTCCAGCCGTTCCCTGGGTGCTGTCCCTGTCCCAGAGATCGGAGCTGCCCCTGCACTGCCCCTCAGGAGGAGCTGCAGACCATGGGGAGGCCTGACCTCTGTCTCCTCCAGGCTGAACATGCCAAGTGCCCTCAGCTGCTCCTCATGTGGATTCCTCTCCAGACCCTTCCCCATCCTCCTAGCGCTGCTTTGCTCATGTTCTCAGCTCTGGCAGCTGGTGGAGAAAGGCAGAGCAGGAGGAGCCAGGAGGGCACTGAGAGTCCCTGTGGGACCCAGCTCAGCCTTTCAAACTTCCCCTCACTTTCCAGATTTCATTTGCTCCAACCTGACTGAGAACAGAACTCTGTTTTTATGCATCCCACCCAGGCAGAGCCTTGCTGGCTTTGGGCCACAGCCAGCCAGGCCAGCACACATCCTTACCCTTATTCCAAGCACTTTTAGGGCATTTCAAAGGGCATCCACATGTACCTGCTGAGACAGCTGTTCCCCAGCCACAAGCACAGGATCAGGTCAGTAAATGTTTGTGCTGGCACCTTCTCCTACTTCACCCTTGGAAAGAACAAGGCTGCCCAGCAACAAACCAGCCTTGTTCACGCTCAGTCTGCTGCCATTCCAACTTGGACTGGCTGGGAAAAACACTTCAGTGACTCCAGCATCCTGCAGTGCTCTGGGATTGTTTGCCTCTCCCACATGCCATACCCCAGTGCTGGCTTCAGCCACCAGGCTTGGAAGCCACCCCAAATCATCCCAGTGATCCCCTCAAATTCCCATTTCAGGGGGCACAGTTGGCAGCTGGCTGCTCAGCAACCCCCAAAGGCCTTCAGCAGATGGGTAAATAAATAAAATAGAAATATCCAGCTATCAAGTCCTACTAGATCCTTAAAGCAAGAATGACACTGGAAGTCTCTCTCTGCCCCAGGGAAGGCATTTTCTGCAGCACCACCTCTTCAGCAGCTACAGAAAGATCCCCTTTGTGCTTTGGCTGTCACCTGTCAGGGTGCCATCTGCCATCAGGTCCTGGATTCTGTTAATTGCATCCTGTGCACAAGAGAAAAAGGAATAACAGGCTGATCAAAAGGGAAGCAAAAAAAAACCATTTCACACGTTCATAGATAAACTACAGAGGTTTCCATTTAAATCTCTCAGGGTTAAGGAATTCAGTACTCCCACACAGAGAGATGCAACAAGCCCTTTGGTCTTAGAGGGATGAAATTTTTTTGCATTTTGGGATGTTCAAATTAAACTCCTCTATCCCTTAAATGAGACTTTTTTTTGCCATTACTTGGCTGTTTAGAGGAGCAGGGGCTTACAGGTATCTTCCCATGGAAAGAGAGTGCAGTGCCATGAAGTTCCATGAAGCACATTGAGGTCCTTCTCCAAGGTCCTTGCTCAAAATTTCCACATTTTTTTTTTATATCTTTTCCTGCTCCTTTCAGGAGCAAACCTCTCCTACCAACCAATTCAACTTGTTGAATTTTTGGCTGGGTTTACTCTACAGTTACTCCAAGCATGCAGGTCCACTGCACCTCAAGGATTGGTTTCTACAGTTCTACCTCTTTTTCTTGTTGTTATATGACTGCAGAAGGAAATGATAATTTAGATTTTAACCAGATAAATTCCTTTAAGTAACCCACTGCACATTTAAATGCAGTTCTGGTTTAAGAGGGAGGCAGGGGCCCAGCAAAAATTAGTGCTTCCACCCCAAAAGTCAGTGCTTACCTGTGTCCTTAAACCCAGATGTGCAGCCACATCCTCCAGCTGGACAACCTTTGTTTTCTGTGGAAACAAACAAGAGTTAAGCTGATGAATCAATGAGAAGGTTGGGATTTTTTTTTTTCCATTCAAATAAAAAAAATGCATTAACCAGACAAAGCAGAACCTGTCCCTGTAACTAACTTTTCCTAGTAAGCACTTTCCTCTGATGAAAAAAACTCTGAAGCAGCGAGCTCTGTGGAAAGACTGAGTGCTCTGACCCACTTAGGGCAAGACTCAAACACTTTTGCCAACGTTGATCGTGGACTTTTCCTTACATCAGGATGAGCACAAGGAACAGCCAGGGTTCTGTTCCCCCACCTCCTACCTTTATTTTCCATTATCAAGATCCCTTTTTTCTTGGAGGGATATTTCAAAGCACCTTTTAAAAGGCTCACTGGTGTGCATCAGCACTTACATAAAACCCAGTCAAGACTGGCAGCATTAAGTGCCTGAGTCTGTTTTACTGTGTATTAATGCCACAATAATCTCCCTAAGCAAGCCACCATCTTATTAAAATTGCCACTGCTGGAACTGCAAACTGTCATTTTGCTTTTGACAGATTCTTCCTGCAGCTTCTCTCAGTCAGGGCGCAGCCACCACTGCTCACATCTGGTTTTGTGCTTCTCTGCAGCTCCAGAGAAAACACCTGCACTGCTTGTCTGGAGCTACTTGGTTCCTGTTTTCTCCTCTGCCAAAGTTTTAGGAACTCATCTGTTTAGTTGCAAAGGGATGCAGTGTTTGTAAGGAGTTTGGAAAAGACAAAACTGTTGGAAAGCTCAGCTGATATTCAGGACTACATTCCTAAAATCCACGTATGTACAGCCACAGGAGCTGCATCTCCATTAACGAATTAAATGCTTCAAACAATAAAGTCCTTTGTTTCTGGTCTTGAGAATACACTGGGAGGCCACTGAAGGAATAAAGAGAGGCTGAAATAGATTAATCTCTTTCATTAATAAAATCAGACAAAAAAAAAATAAAAAAAGAAAAGCCACACAGATTTAGTAGTTGTGAAGTTCGATGCAGCCAAGCTAGAGAACTGAATACCATGGACTGAACACATGGAACTGGAACCAGTCCATGGAATTCAGTTCTCAGAGCTGGGAACTGCCAACATTCGTCACATCTTCTTTTAAAGGGACTGGGGGGGGGTTTGGTGCAAAGCCACATGAACAAGGAAAACAGGACTTAAACCTTCGGTTAAAGATATCCCCCCCCGTCAATGACCACGTTTAGTGGAAGTTTTCCAAGACAGATCCTGCTGGGAATGAGAGCCCGAGGGGGTGGGGTGGGATTAGGATGCACCCCCCATGCACACTCTGGAATACAAGGACAGTGTGAGGTCCCAAGGGAATAAAACACTTCTCCACATGCATCACGTTCTAAAGACAGGCTTAATTTTCCTTCAGCAACAAAAACACATCCACATTTTCCTAATTTCATTTCATTTTAGGGGTGATGCTGCTGCTGTCCTCAGCAAAGGGTGACACAGAGCAAAGAGGCTGCATTTTAACTCCAACATTTAAGAACGAAGCATGGGGTGAGCTGATGATACCAGCCTAAGAAATTATTCAACAGAAGAGCCAAATCCAATTTTATTTGTAAAAAAAATGCCAATAACTCTTAATTTATACATTTTTTCAGACAGCTACGAGCAGCTCAGCACTGCTTCCTGTCAATGCTTTCTGTGAACAGAACAGAAGATGAGGGCAATACGTAATCTATACATTAAGCACACTTTCAAGATTAAGGAAAAATACTTAAAACTTGTAAAAGAAAGCGATGCCCCAGTTCTGCAGCTCAGCTCTGCAGAGGAAATCAGGTGTCAAATAGTCAGACTTTGGTTTTTTCAGCCCAGGTTTAACTTCTCTGACGTCAAGATGAAGTTACTGATATCAAACTTAGTGCTGCAACGCTGAACTGGGAGTTTGTGACTAATCTGGTCCATCCACCACAACCCCCGGGGCAATGGGCAGAGTCTGCCCCGGCTGTGTCTTCCCTTGGAAAACTCCCAGTGTTTGTGGAAGATCCCAAGGGGCACTGGAATCTCCTTTTTTACCTACAGAGGTAAAAGAGAGGCAGAGAGCAGCCCCGAAGAGCTTTGGAGGGGCTGTGCACTGAGCTCTTGTCCAGAACTGCCTGCAATCACTCCAAAGGACTCCTTAAGTTATCCATGAGGAAAATCTGTGACTCCAGGAGATACATCTGCTCTAAGTCCAGGGGTTTGCTGGGATAATGGACACGCAAAACCGGCCCAAAGCAGGAGATTTTGGAATACAAAATGATTAGGAGCTCACTAAGTATCCAAGCGATTTGCTTTCGAGAGAACCCTTCACACATCCTGAGAGTTCAGATTCCAGCAAGAGAAGGAAGGGATTCATTAGGGAAAAAAAAAGATTTGCATGACACTGTTAGAGTGAGAGGAGAAAAATGCATCTGACCTTTGCCACGGCAAGAATGGAGAGCGTTTGTCCTCACAGATCAAAAGCACAAAACCTCACGGACACACCCCGGGTTTTAAATTCCCAACCATACAATGGGATGAAAGGGAGACTGACACACCCTGTTTAAAACAAGTGAGCTGCTTCTTAAACTGCCCTGCCGAACATTAAGGCAACATTGCAAGCTGCAGGGATAGAAAAGAAGTGAAGGAATCACAAGAAAAGTCGGGATTGACCTTTCAATGCCAGTGTTGGAGGCCCAAAACCACCCTCCTGGTACAGCAAGTCTCCTTCCTGCTGAGCTCACAAGGAGAGGCAGTTTTTTAAACCCATGGCTGATGTTCACGAACAAAAAAAAGCCTGAATCTCCCAAATCCCAATCCACAGCAAACATAAACTCTGAGGGACATCCACCAGGCTGTCTTTATAACACAAGGCAAGAGCCACATCCTGCTGCAAAATCCAAGACCCAGCTGGAATGAAACGATTTTAGCAATGCTGGATGTGTTCGTACTGGTTCAGTGAATAACACTTAGTGAAGGTATCGCTCTTGTTACTCGTTGAATAGTTAAGTAAATGAAAGAGGAAGTAAAGATGTCCTTCTTGGATAAAAGGGATTTCACATCATCTGAGGAGAAAAACCAATGGCACCTTACCTTAACATATTCCAGGAATTCCATAAGGAAGCTGCGAGACTGGAGACAGCAAGGAAAACAATTGTTATTTCAAACTCACGAGCATAAATGCATCAAAAACTTGCTGAGTATGAATACTATAAAAGCATTTAGATGGCATAATTCCTGAATTTTAACTACACACTACTGAACTGTCAAGAGAAATAATCGAGATTTAATCTTAACAAGGGATTTCTGACAGGTATTTTCTGTGACAGAATGTGGCTCAGGTACAGCTGCAGCGTTCTCTGAAAGGTTATTATGCAATAACCCAAACTAACCATGCCTGGGTGAGCTGCAGCATTGTTCAGGCACACACCAAGGACATTTTGTGCAGAGGGAAACCCAGAGTGACTCAGGACACAGCTCCTGCAGATGGCCAAGTGCAGCACAGCTGCCCAACAGCCGGGGAGGCTCGAGCATCTCAAAGCCCTGCACCCGAAACCCAAAGCATCAATGGTGGCAGCTCCACGGCAGAGGCCAGGCAAACCCTGCACGCTGAAGTTAACAGGAGATCAGCTTACTCTGCAACCCTGGAAGTCAATCAGCCTCAATTAATTAACTCCTAGCTTAGCTCTGGATCCAGGAGGTGGATTTTTAGCACGGGGTTTTGGCACAGCAGCCCCAACAACGCGAGGCAGAGTCAGCTTTTCGAACAGGATCTTGGAATGCTTCAGTCACCACGAGGCCAGGGTGGCTACTTAATTTCTTTCTCATTTCTGCTGCCTCCAAATAACTCTGTACCTGTCATTATTTCTGAGGATGAGTTTTAAATCACCTGCAATTGAAGTCCTAACTCCCCACCCCCACCAAAGTTATCTCGGGTTGAGATCCAGGCATCAAGAAGTGTCTGCCAAGCTCTTCCAGGTGAGGAACACCCTTCTCTGTTCTGACATCTAAAAAGATTGATTTCTCTTTGACAGGCAGCTGTAGGAACATGGGCAATCAAGACATTCCAGCTTTAATGGGTGTTTGAAGTGGAACACATCAACATTTAGGGATAATCTCATCTCCTAACAGGGCAGGCTCAGATTTTTGAAGGACCTGCCAATAAAAGTGTGCATTTTGCTGTTCACTGCATCTTAGGGAATTCCCCATCACCAGATACAACTTCTCTTGGTGTTAATGCTGCTGTGATGGAGGAATTTTTCTTGAGGGGAAGGGGTCCACAGTGACATCCTGTAATGAGTCAATGCTGCTTGACATTAGGCACAATCTGCTGTGCTCAAAGCCACTCTCAGTCACACTAAAGCAAATCCATTTAATTCCAGAGTCTCTTCAGCAGAGGAGCAAATGCACACATGGCCCTGAAATAAATCCTTCCCCAGAAAGGCACTGGACAGCTCAAATTGGCAGCTACAGCCCAAGAGCAATTCCAGGCTGTGACAGCAAATAAATTGTGTCTAACAGGTTTTGAGCAGACAAAACAAGAACTCTGCCTCCCACGACAGCAGAACTTTTTCAGGTTTGCTGTGATGTTCTAACAAGTATCACATTTCAACCACCATCCCCAGCAGCTCTGCAGGCAGCCACAGGAGCAGCAGGGTGGGTTCGTCCTGAGAATTCCCTTATCAGAGGTCTTTTGAGACAAGAGCTTGGTTTTTAATTTGATTTCACAGCAGCTCTCTTGGTGCAGAAAATAAACCCAAACCCAAGAAATTGGCCCCAAGGTCTGTGGGAACTTTCAAACTCCAAATTCAGCTTTGCTGGCTCAGTCTCTGTGGGTAAGGCAGAGCTGCTGACAGTGAGAGATTTATCTGAATTCCAGAATGAGTTCTATTTCAGCTCTTAAGACACAGGGAGGACAGAACTCATTTCCAGCAAGAGACATTTCCCTCAGAGCTCTAAAATGACCTGTAGGAGTCGGGTATGAGGAACTGCAGCATTCCTCAGGAAATATTCCAGGTTAACCTGTGCCACGGACACAATTTAGCTTTCACAAGGAAAAACCTTTGGCTGACTCCTGCTCTCAAGTTCCTTTCATGTGAGAAAGAATGCAGCAAGTCTGACAAAGAGAAGGGGAACTGCAGAACCAGCCTCACATACCTGTTCCTCTGTCATGGATTCCTCAACCCCTTCCTCTTCAACCACAAAACTCTCCTTCAGCTTCAGGTACTCTTCATACTCCCTCTTCTCCTCTTCTTCCTTTGCCTTCCTTTTTTCCTCTTCCTGGACAGAAAAGATGAGGACAAGTGGTCAGTCTGCTCTTTCCCAAGTCAGTGTTTAAGTGAAGCAGCATCTTCTTTATCTGCAGCCAGCACATAAAAAGCTTTTCAAATGAGTCCAAGCTGTCTCTTGATGGCAAAAGGAGTCTCACAAGCCACCCCCGAGGCAGTGACCACCTCACACCCAGCGCTGGCTTCCACACCAAGGCTGGTTCTTAGCAGAGCTGACAGAAAACCACTCCTAAATAGCAACCTGCCTGCTTCATTTGCATGAATCTGCTGCTTCTGACAGGAAGTCCCTGCCCCTCCCTGCATTTCAATGCAACATCCACATTTTTGGCTACTGGCCCCAAGGCTGGTACTGATGCCTTGGGTTTGAACTTTTCTATTTTCCAAACCCTGCAGTGCCCAGTGTGTAACTCTGGAGGTTCCTGTTCCCTGTTCAGTGCTGCTCTCTGTGCTGGGCACACACAGCAAAGCCTCTCCGGGGCTGCTCTCCAAGGACACCCAGCCCAAACTGGGTCCAAAAAGCATCAACCAAAGAGCCTCTGAGGGGGGCAAGCTGAGGGCAATTCCATCATTAACTGCAGCTTTAATTGGAGAATGAACCCTGAGATGCAAATGAACCAAATCTATAAAAGTGGGAAGAACTTGTGACCTGGGGTCCATTTTGGCAATCTTGGGGTCCCCAGGGTGACACTTTGAAGGTCTTTCCAATAAACACCCACCTTATTCTCTTTACTCCTGCCTTGTCTCTGTTTCCAGGCCTCTTAAGGCATCACTGCTCTGCCACTACAGGACACTGGGAGTGCTCACAAGGAAAACAGTTACACAGTGGAGAGGAAAAGCCAGCCTGCAAAAGTTTCAAGTAAAATCAAGTTTTCAAGGAAATCTCTTTCTTATGAGAACCTTCTCCCAGCAAGCTGTGCCTCCTTGGAATGGAAAGGGATGTATAAAGTATAGGCACAGGAGGCAAGGCATGATTCTATTAACAAAAGGGTGTTTTGCACCTTTGGTTGTTAAATAAAAGCTTCAGGCTTTGCTTTTAGTTATCTGCAATTAAAAAACCACTTCATTGTCTACCCCTGAAATAAATCTTCAAGCCTTAAAACCCACCAGAAAGCTGACCCAGAAAACTCCAAGCTCAGCATCAGTGGCATGGTGATGCCTGGTTCTGTAGAGTTCACACCTTCTCAAAGCAAAATGGTGATTAAAGGTTTGGGAATGTGACAGTTTACTTAGAAAATGTTTCAAATAACAGCAGATTTTTACCAGGAACTCCTAAATTTGCAGCTTTCTATTATTTTAATTTAAAATTTGTTTTGCTCTTCTCCAAGAGGAGATTGGATTAACTTTGAAAGGTTGGACTTGATGATCTCGGAGGCCTTTTCCAATCTAAAACATTCCATGGCTCACACAGAATAAAAATGTTTCCTTACAGGACAAAGAAATTTATGTTTGTGCAGCACCTGCTACAAAGAGATTCCAAAAGGATCTGGCCTCTGGCTCCATCACGTTCCAGAGGCTGATTAAAACAAACAGAGGAGTTCTTCAAATTTCAGTGACAATCCCAGGATATTCCTCTATCATTAGTGGGGGAATTGATCTTTTAAAGAACAATGATATTGATTTCTAAATGCTTGCCATGCTACACATCTGTGACAGTAATGTGGTAATTGCTTCCTTCAATAGCTGGGGTGTAAATATTTGTTCCATTAAAACAGGGAGAGACAGGGACATGTCATTCACTACAGAGAAAAATATCCATCTTATAAAAGCTGCCACGTAAGGCCAAAACCAGCAAGGTACCAGAGATGGGGATGGGAGAGCTGCCCTTCGATAAAAAACAGTATTTGGTCCCCTTTTTTTTTTCATCAAATTCCCAGAAAGTCAGGAGAAAGAATCCTGCCAACATCCATGAATGAGAAAAACAGGACTGAACAGGATCTTAGTGCATCTGCAAAGCCAAATCCATTTTTTAAACTGCTATCTCATGAAAAATCTACAGATCTGAGGAAGCTCTTGAGACAAAACAAGATCATTTTTGGGTCATTCATCACCACAACAATTAATCCAACAGCAGATTTTTTTTCCTTATATGCACTTCAGATGCCAAGAACAACATAACCGTATTTCATTTGGACGCAACAGCAATTGTTCTTTTCTTGTGAGTACATTAAATTTAATCTTGATCCTGGAAAGACAAGAATAATGTTCTTTCCCCTCGTCTATTAGAGAGGTTGTAATTCAGCAAGATTTGAAATGAGGTAAAAGGAAAAAAACAATCACAAAGCCTCAAAATTGCTCTGGTAAATAATTTCATTTGCAAAAAATGTAGGAAAAAAAAAGATCAGAAGAGTGTTTCATTTGTAATTGGGAGCAACAATAATTAAAATATATTTTCCTACTTCTGGAAGGTCACACAAATGAGCAAGGCTCTTTCCTGTGGTCTTTCCCCACCCGACAAACAGCACTTTGGATTTTTTGGAAGCATCCCAGCACATTCCTATCAGCACTTCCACTCCCAACACACACAGAAAAGCAGCTCTGCCGTGAGACTGGCAAAGCACTCAGCTACCAGCCCCTCTTTTCCCAACAGGAGTTTGTTTTCCAGATGCTAAATTTTGATCAGCAGAGCATTTCCAGGTGCTCTGAGCCACTGCTTTGGTAGCTAAAGTGTGTCAGCCCTCAAAGCTTCCTGGTGGTTGTAGCTTCCTCCGTGACATTAAGTATTTCCAGCTGCTTTTTTCATCTAAAAATTAAAAATTCATGCAGAGCCTCACATGCTTTACAACCTAAATTCACCTATGATTCGATCTGTAGGAAAAAAAGGATTTATCCAAACTGCAGCTTGGTTCAGAGCCAGAGGAGAGACGACTTTGCTCAAGTGCCCAGGGAGAGGCAACGTGGAGGCTGAGCAGGGGAACCCAGGCATGGTCAAGATTCCTGGGAATATTTATTCTCAGCTTATTTTTGTTCCACCATCTCTCTAACCCTCTTCATGGAGCTGCTGCATGGGAGCTGCAGGGTGAAACTCAGGCAGCAGCATTCCCACAAAACCCAGTGTGTCCATACAAAGAACCCAGGCATGGGAACTCCCCCAGCCCCTCGGGGTCTCCTCAAAGAACTGAGGCCAGGATTTCGTGCATCACACAGAGGGCACTGGGCTCAAACCCACATTTCAAACCCACATTTCAAACCCCACAGCTTTGGCACTCAGGTTCCTTCAGAGCCCGTGGCTCAGATCAGAGAGCAGATGGGCCACCCCGCAGCCATGGGTGTGGTGCTGGGGAAATCCCAGCAGATGGAAATTTGGTATCTGCAGATGCTCATCTTCAGCTGCCTGCTTTTATTTCTTTTTTTTTTTTTTTTTTTTTAAGGCAGGTTTGCCTCTCTCGTCACCTATCTACAAGTTACCCACACCAGGGGCTTGAACAGTATAAAGATTTCTTTCTGATCAGTTTATTCCACTGCATGTGAAGAACAAACTACCCCACTTTGACAACATTTTTATTGAACAAACAAATAAATAAATAAGTCACTCAAACCTTTGTTCCTTTGGCTCTTTTTCTCACCCAGTCCCTCCTGCCCACCAAGGACCTGGATTTGCTGTGAGGCTCCTTTCAGATCATCACCCTCTGCTTGCCTCTTACTTTGATCCCAGGGATTATTGCCAAACACATTCCTCGTGCCAGCTGCACAAGAGCCCAACCTTTTACCAGGTGAAATCCACAGCATCCCAAAAACTCTCTTAGGTTTACAGCTGATTTTTGGGATCACAGATTGCTCAGGAATTCTGGGGATGCTGCTTGTGTGGAAAAGATCTCACTGGTAGTGGGGAAGGCAGAGCAAACACTGGACACTCTTCAGCCACCACCTGCTCCCTGTCATTCCTTTAGTTGTGGCCTTTTCTTTAATCTGTGGAATGAGGAAGAGCATCCTGAACATTTCAAGGGTCAAGGACCACAGAAACCTTCCTTGTACAGCATCCAGCTTTTGTATTGTCAGGGCAGGTTCTACAGGGAGCCAAAAGGGACTTTGCAGTGAAAATGTGGCACAGAGCAGATGGACCTGTAGGACTCCTGCTCCCCTCACTGCTGAGACAGACTAAGTGTCCTTATCCCCTCAAAATCAGAGGGGAATGAGGTTTTTTGCAAGCTTTTCAGCTCATACCCCCTTAGGAGAAATTCATTTTGAGGGAAGTATGCACACTTGAGAACTGATGCTGCCACTGCAGTGATGGAGTATTGTCTGTGAGCCCCCAGAAATGCACTGTTCATACAGGAAAAATGGGTGCAAATATCAAACAGACAACGAAGAGCTCTGCTGAGAGAAACACCCAAATCTTCATGTTCACATCATAAACCAAGTTGGTGTCTCTGCTCATGTGATCAAACATCAAAGAGGCAAAACTTTAGGGTCAAACCTTCCTTGCGATCCTGCTGACCCCTCCACTTCTAGAGCTCTGAAGATCCAGACCATTTTTATTTAGGCACTTAAATGCAAATTTAGCAAAATCTCTGTGCACAGGCAAAGGGAAAGGAGCTCTTAATGTGAGCAATCTGCAAGGTTTTGGCTGAAGACTCTGTTTTGCAACATCAGAGGAAGTTCACTCTCATTGATAAGGTGTCGGTTGGTAAACCCAGCTCGCCACCAAAAAACTCCAAGAGTGAAAGGGAAATCCCCAGGGTAAAGCAGAGCTGAAGCAAATGCCAATAATACAGGAGCTTCCTCAGGCCTGCAGCCAATCAGGTCAGCAGAACACTGGAAAGGAAACTTGAATTTAAAAATACATGATCTGGTTTGCAACACTCAAGCCAAGGGGCAACCACATTTTATTTGTAAGTACATACAAATATATTGAAATTGAAGCAGAGGGTATTTTTCTCAAGAATAGGCAACGTTTTAGCCCCCCAGAACTCCCTCAATGCACAGTTCCCACCTGTCAGCACAATTTTAGTAGCACTTCTTGGGAGAGAGACTGAAAACAAAAGTTTCAAAGTGGAATTTAGCTACCAAAGCTGCCTGTGCTTGTTTGGGGAGTTGGCACTGTCAGTGTGGCAGAAATACTCTGAGGTGCTGGGAAAGGAAGGGGGAAATGAGTATCTGGCAACTGTAACATTTCTCAAGCACACTTCAGCCATAAACTCTGAATTTTTTTGTGCCTTGTGGAATTATGTAAACTGCAGCAATGTCAGTGACCAAAATGCCTCTAAAAACACCTGGCTTTCATCTCCTGACCATCAGTCACTCCTGAGCTACCTTTCAGAATTCTGCCTTTCCACCTCCTAACTTAGATGGAGGGATGGTCCACAAGGTGACAAGACACTGTCATCTTCGTGGCAATGAAGAATTCCTCCTCTAGAGGAAAATAAATGACATTTTATCCTCTGTATCCCTCAACCCAATGATCCTCTCACTGCTCACAGAGGCCGTTGCTTTTCCATCACCCCATGAATCTGTAACAAGATTGGAAAGAAAAGATGTTCTGAGCCTAAGGACAGTCTCTGCTTACAGGCACAGCAATCAAATATCCACTCAATTTGTTTCCCCTCCCATTCCCCTGTCAGGGCTCAGTCACTGCAGGTTTGTTGTTACCATCCTCCCCGTGCTGCTGCTGTCTTTGCAGGAACTGGAACCTAAACATGGACAGCTCTTCAATTGTTCTGTTTCCTGTTAAAGACTCTGATGAAGAGAGATTGAAAATTACTACGAGACACTTGAGCATGGACATGAAATGTTGTCACACACATTTACTTTGATCCACGCTCCAAATGTTCAGCAGCTACTGGATTATCAACTTAGGAAACAAGCAAAGAAATTAAATACTGAAAGCACTTTCCTTTGAGAGGCAGAATAATATTCCTGACACAGCCTGCTGCGTGGGCCTGCTGTCCTGATAAACACTGGGAAAACAAACAATTAAACCAAACTGAAATAATTTGAAATTTAGAGAATTTAAGGAGCTGAGGAAGGTACTGGCTGGATTCAGGCATCTGAGTGATTTTCCAAGTTTTAGGAAGTACTCTGTGGATTGNAAATAGAATCAGAGCCTTGGTTTGTATTCCTCTTTTTCCCTGAGCCTGGTGAAACAAGTGCTGTAGTGCAGTCTGTACTAGGAATACTGCAAATTAAAACAGAAACCAGTAAGAATTTCCTCATTCAATCAAAAATAAATTACATTGCCCCTCAACTGAACAGAAACAAACAAACAAAAAAAAAAGGTAAAGAAATATTTCTGTGTGAAGAGATCTCTGGTTAGAATTTCACCTTTATTTTCTACTCAACTTTTCAGTGGTGCCTGAGTGATCCTGCTGCTGCAGCTGAATTGCTAAAACCCAGGTCAAATCCCAGGAGAACACCTCAGTCCTGTGCTACAGCCTCCTGTGAGCAGGCTGGCCCATTATTCAGGGTTTCAAGAATAGGAAATTCCCAGAACTTTGGGAAAATATTAAAAAAATTAATTTATCCATTTCTCTTGGAAGGGAAGCTGTGGAATTATGGGTCCTCTGGAAGTTTGGTCAAGCTGCTTTAGGAAGTCTCAGAGTATTCTACATATCCTGATGTTGTAGTACTGACACTCTCCCCCCTTCAATTTCTGAAATTCAAGACTTCTACTGAGGGAAAGGAAATCAGAGTTCAGAAGGGAAAGGATTTGGGGGGGATAACCCCAGAGCTAAATGGACATTCAGATAAGGATCTCATGGATACAATCTGTTTGTGTGGATATGTGGATTATTTGTTTTTAAATTTCTTTATCCTGCCTTCATGCCCTTGACAGAGGAAAGGAAAAATTGTCTCCTCCTTTTAAAAATATCATCAGCAACACACCCCACTTCCACAACCTGCACTTGGAACAAATTAAAATAAATAAATCTCTACAAAGCAGAGACACAAATGTCCAAAAAAGAGAAAAAAATTCACAGTGAGAACTGGGGGCTGCAGTTTTTCATCTCAGGACTGTGCAGAACATCTCTGTCCTTTCCACCAGAAGAAAAGCCACCACACAACTTGCAGCAGCACCAGAGCATGAAGTTCTCAGCCAGCAGCACTGATGGCCTGAGCACAAAAAGCAGCTCTGAACTCCAGTTTGTCTCCCTCCCCAGTGAAAAGTCATCCAACAAAAGCATTTCAATGGAGCAGCACCTGTTTTTCTGGGTGCCTCCTGCTAAGACAGGCAGAGCTCAGGAACCTTTAATTGGGAAGCACATGCAAATGCACAGAGTTAGAATGAAATCACACCATCTCACACAACACTTGCAAAATCAGTTGCTGCTGCCTTTCACTTTCTGCCCTGCTGGTTACAGCTGGCAGCTCGAAGGGAACGGGGCAAGCTGTGAAACCTCCATCCTTAGGAGACACTCAGAGCTGGGCTGCTCAAAGCCCCCAGGTCCAAATCCTGGCTGTGGATGGAGCAGGACAGATCCCGTGGTCCCTACAGGTCCCAGAAGTCCCCCAGCAGCAATCCCAAAGCCAAACCTGGCTCAGGATTTCCACATACAAATACAATTATTCCCACCTGTCGTTCCTCCTCCAGACGAATTCTCTCCTCTTCTTTCCTCCTCTCCTCCTCTCTTTTTGACTCGAGCTTTCTCCGTTCCTCTCTCTCTGCTTCTTCAGCCTAAAATAAACATGATGCAAGTCAAGCCTTACTCTTTTTTTAATACACACATTTTTAAATTTCATATTGTGATACCACGAGGGGGTTTCTTATCACCTTTCAGAGATGCCTGCTCGAAAAGCAACATCAAAAAGAATAATCATAAAAAGCCATTATCATTTCACTTCCCCTCCCCTTCAGCACAATCAACATTGTGGTAAATTTAGAAATTACCCTCCTCACTTGTCTTATCTGTATCTCAGTAACAGTTTAAATTTGAATGTGCTTAGGAGCTTATTACTACAGTGATACTGAGCAATGTTGTGTCATGGCATTCCTATTTCTCCTCACTGGAAGTTTAGTTAGAATGGATTCCAAGGGAGAAAAAAAAGAGGATTTGGAACACAAATTGTAAAAATAAGTGCATTCAAATGTATCACTAACCTGGGCAGAATCTCTTAAAGGAAAAGCTGTACTGGTCTCTTGAAATAATTTGACTTTTTTGTGTTTAAGCCAAAGAGGGCTCATTGCAAAATGAGGGAAAAATAAAAAGGGTGTTTAGTGTATTTTTTAAAGATCGTTTTTTCAGGCTCTTCAGGATACTTAAATTAGAAAATATATTAAGAGGACAAGCAGAAAATATTCCAGTGGAGGATGTGGCTTTGAGTGTTTCAGAGAAAAAGCCCCATCCAAGGAATTTATCTGTCTGTTTTAAAATGAAACAGAAGATTCCTCACTCCACAACTGATGCTTATCCAACTTCATTCATCAACTTCATTCATGCAACTTTGCTCAGATTTTCCACAAAAAAAAGGAAAATTAAATACAATGTGTATGGAAAGTAATAACAAAATGATGACAGCACTGAGTGCAAAAAGGTTCATAATGGAAGTTCATACACAACCAATAATTAAGTTTATTACCAACTACTCCATCTACCACACTAGATTTAAACCTCAGGTGACACTAAAATCCCCAGCTTGGCATTTCACAAGCTTTAGAAATGTTCATACAGAACAATACAGAGTCTGCAAAAAATATACAGAACAGCTCCAAGGAACTAAAGCACAAACTGCTGCTTTCCACGGGCTGAGAAGCCTCCCTGAAATGAACAAAAGCAAAATGCTTCTCCTCTCCCCCAGTCTGTAAAAACAAAAAATATGGTTCAACACATAAAACCAAACCGAGTTTCTGCATGCTGAGAACACCTGAACCACTCCTCCCAACTGCCCAGGGTGATACAACACCACCACCATAGGGGTTGGAGTGTATTTTTAAGGATGTTTTTAATTCTGACATTAAGCTGAAGGCACTGGAAACATCCAAGAAAGAGCACTCAAGAGTTTAACTATTCAAGAGTTTAACTTGTCTCCTCCCCACGAGGCTGAATGGAAAGAAAATGAGACACCGTTTTCCATGGCCCTCCTGGGCCAGCAAAAGCTGAATTGACATTTTTAAAATAAAACAACCATTTAGTGATGACACTGCCTTTGCCTTTCTAGGCTGTCTCATCCCCAGCTCTCTGCTGAGCTGTTCAGGCTCTGCTCAATACGTGGCAGGAAATACTCACCTCTCTCTGGGCTTTCCTGGCTTGTTTCTCTTCTAATTTCCTCTGCTTTTTCGCTCCAATTTTCCCAGACACCTGAAATTCTGGCACCTCCTCATCATCCTCTTCCTCTGCAACATTGCATAAGTGACAAATTTGAAATCATCTGTAAAAAAAGTCCCTCTGAGAAACTTCAGTGCTGCCTAGGGAAGCAGCAGCAGATGAAAAGGAGACACACAAGCACTTCAGACAAGACCTTTTGGATGGAAAAAGGGAAAAAAAACCCCACAGGAGACTGCCAAAGCCACAGAACAGAAGTAATAAGGCAAACACATACTCAAGTGAAGGCAGAAGTAAAAATTTCCTTGATCCTTTGAAGGAAGGCTTTTAATAAATATTTCTTGCTTTCCACAATTAAAAGAGAGCCTTTCTCTGATACAGAAATTGTGCTAATGGTTGTCATTATTTATCTGCTCAACACTGGCCTGCAGAGACTTTCTTCCCAGTTACCCTCAGGCTTTGCACAGCAGACATCCATTGAAAAAGTGGGATTCAGAGGCACCCCACTCATCCACTGGGTTCTGACAGAACTAACCTTTCAGGAATGAGGAGGAAAAAAAATCCTTGAAATGCAAATCTTGGGTCTGCCTGCAAGAAAATGACATGTAAATATTTGCCTGTTGTATGGCAAATGGTTGTTTACAGAGGTGATTTCTGCAAGGGGGAAATATGAAAGAGTTTTGCTCAAAGGCTGTGCAAATGAGGGTTTCTGCTCACTCGGGGGCTGAGGAAGAAGAGCTTTTCAAGGCAGCCACTTCCTCCCTGCCCAAAGCTCAGGAACATTTGGCCACTTTATTTGCTGGTCTAAAGCAGTCCTTGATCCCAGCAGAGCACTGGGGACTGACCTCAGCACTCCAGGAGAAATCCTGAACTCACTGCACAAACACCACACAGCACATTCACAGCCACGGCAGGATCAAAATCAGTGTCTCACACAAGGATCCCCTTTTTGGGTAAAATAATTGGAACTCTGAGCATGCCCAGTGCTGTTATGCTTGATGCTGACTTCAGATCCAAACTGGAATCAATCTGGCAGGGCTGGTGCCAGGATGTTTTTTAGAGGGAGCTCTCTCCAGAACACCTGGTCCCCTTTTTTGGGAACCCAAAAAGCTGCTATGAAAGGAGCATATGGGTGAATGACACTCCCCCTTCTTTGACATGCAGATTCAGGTTGGAAACACTCTCGTTTTACTAATTCCAAGGCACAGAATGGGCCTATGGTTAAACCACCAAGACATCATGAGAAATAAATCTATCTGAGAGCTGTGTAGGTGGCTCTCAAATGACTGAGCTGTTTTCAGGAGATGGGATTTAGATGAGCCTGGTTGCTGAGTTGGGCTTCAGAGAATTCCTGGAGTTTGATTACTGAGATGATCAAAAGGGTTCCCCCTTCCTGCACCACACAGAGCAAGGAGGGATACTCAGACATGACACAGTTGCTTCTATAATTTTAACGATGCTTAAAATAACTTTATTTATATTTTAAATACAGCATCGAGGGGAGTTCCAAACACAATGGGTGAGCACACCCAGCACTGGCAGTTATTACTCCAAAGTTAATTGTTCAGAAAACTATTTCTTGCAAACACCACAAGTGTAAAACCCCATCTATGACACTATTCCACCTGAGGGCTTCTCAGATTTCATCTATATTAAGATTACCTGAGCCAGAGGTTAGGCAGAAATCTAAGGAAGGCTTGCTTTTAAAGCTTTTTTTTCTCCAGCCCTGGATCAAACGTGCCTTTGTTGTTCAGGAGCATTTGCTTTTCCTCCTGTTTGAAGCATCTGATGTGACCCCTTCAGAACCACACTTCCTCCAGCATGCAGAGTCACAGCCAACAACAGACAGGGATGGTGATGCACCCACAGCCCGTGATCCAGCAGAGCTGGGAAGGTCACCAGTGCACAGACCTGGCTGCAATTAATAGCTGCTAAATAAACCTGAACATGCTGACAGCAACATAAACACACAGGCAAAGTATTTGCTGAATCAATTTGTTGCTACAGCAGAGTAGCTGCACCAAAAAAGCAGGGAGGGAGCTGCATGCAGCCAGCAATTCTTTATTTCATTTTAAAAAAGCACTGACTCTTTTGATGCCATGATGATTTTTGTCTTTTCTTTTATACTCCTGTTAGACCTTTTTACAATTTCTGTATTCTCAGTGCTTTTTGCCTCCATTCTTGGACTTGTTTGTCAAGCTGGGAGACTGAACATTTTAGAAGCTTCGCAGTGAGGGATCAGTGTGCCCAGAGCCCAAGGGCCTCTCCAGAACACATTTTGTAAACTGAGATAGAACCAGCCAGGGGAAGGTTCCTTGGGGAGGGGGGCTCACTGGAGCCTCTCACTGGGGAATTTTGGATAGATGTGCTCATTAGTAACACCTACAATGTCAGACCAGATCTTTGAGAAGGGGATAGCAGTGGCCATTGTGGGGTGCATGGAGGTGCATTCGACCTGGACGTGGTGCACCTGAGGATCCTTAAAATAAATACCAAGGTAAAATCCCTTTTTCCCTTCTAAACATGTTCGTCTCTTGATTTAAGACCCGGAAAGGCATCAGTTTCAGCAGCTTTAAACAATCACTTCTCACACACTCGTGGCTGTGACAACACTGTGAGACTCCAAGGGGGGTGAGTCCATAGGAACTTGAGCTCCATCTGTCCCCCAGCCTTGGGTGTGATGCAAGATGTTCAGTTAATGGGGTGTGAAGGCATTTTGGCATCCCCCAAGTGCTGGGCTGGGGCAGCCTGTGCTTGTGCTCAGCTGGGAAACTCCATGACACTGACATCATTAAAACTCAAAGAGAGCAGGGTTAGATGGGATATTGGGAAGGAAATCTTCCCTGTGAGGGTGGGCAGGCCCTGGCACAGGCTCCTCAGAGAAACTGTGGCTGCCAATGGATCCCTGGAAGTGTCCAAGGCCAGGATGGATGGGGCTCGGAGCCACCTGGGCTAGTGGAAGGTGTCCCCACCCATGGCAGGGGGTGAGACTGGATGGTCTTTTAAGATTCCTTCCAACCCAAACCGTTCTGTGACTTCCAGAGGTTGCACAGCTTTTCCACCAGCTCCCATCTCAGGAGTCAGAAAGCACAACGGGGGTGACATTTCCTGCTTTACACAAACATGGGGTTGCTCAGCTGCCCAGCTAAGAGGTGGCTTCAGGAGATCTTTGCTTTTCCTTAATATTTTGAACAACCTGAGAGGCAGCACAACAGGAAAGTTATCACTCACATAGGTGTCTGAATTTCTTGGAATTTACACGCTTCTTTTTAAAAATGCTTGCCAGCACCATTGGAAAATGTGCTGGAGTGCTGATGTTCTCTGTAAGGACAGAAACTGAGCAGAATTCTGTACTGTGTACAAAACCCTCAAAAATAAACAACCAACATCAGGTATTTCAGTTATCCCAGAATCAAAGAATAATTTGGGCTGGAAAGGACCTTAAAGATCATTTCATTCCAACCCCAGTGCCACTCCCACCTTCCACTAGACCAGGTTTCTCCAAAGCCAGTCCAACCTGGTCTTGTTTCTTTTTAAGTTCTGGGTGAAGCAAATGGATTCCCATCCATGAAAAAGAATGAGAGCTGCACTCACAAAAAGTCCTTTGGGCACAGCCAGCTGCCTTATTTACTATTTATGCAGCACCTAACAAAAGGAGTGAGAGAAAGGAGTGCAGGGAAGATGCCAGGCAAAAGCAAAAGATGTTATTAACAGCATGCAATTAATATCCAGCAGATGTGCATCACCAGCCACTGGGAAGGTGTGGCCATTCCTGAGTAACACAACCCAGTGGTGGGATTAATTATAGTCTAATAACTAGTCTTAATTTCTACGGTTTTTAATTTTTTAATTTAATTTGGCAGCTCTCCACTTTAGAAACCGAACAAGAAACTGGTTTATTCATCTGGAGCCACAAAAAGCAGGCCACAGTTAGGGCAGAAAAGTGCAGCAGACACACAGGACAGCAGACCTTTAGAGCAGAATGGGGAGTTTACTCTCAGCTGAAGCCATTTGGCTGAAGTGAGAAACCACACACCTCCCCTTTCCACACCCTGTCTGTGCCTGGACTGGATCAGATACTCACTGGGGGCACTCTGAGAACACCAAACTTCGTGGGATGAGTGGTACCAAGTCAATATTGGCTTTTGATTCACTAGTTGGGATATTAGTCAAAGTTTAACTGCACTAGAAAGGTTTTCCTACTGATGAAGCATTAAAATAATTTCAACTACTACGCCAATTAACGCAGCTCCATTTCACAAGAACAGCGTGGGACCACATCACTGGTTCTAAATTTACACATTTTCCAGATCTTTCAGCACTCAGAAAAAGTGCTTATTTTAAGAGATTTCAGCACAAACACATTCTTCTTGAACTTACGCACAATATCCATCACTCAATGGGGATGAAACATTATTTTCATATTATTTTCGTCAAAAAAACAGCAGAAAACACTCACACAAGATTTTTTTTTAGCTGCAAGATTTGAATGCTGAGCTTGGATGCTACACAAAGCAATAAAGGGCATTTTAAAATGCCCAATTATTATGATCTAAAAAAACTTTAAAAACCTTCCTTGTTTTGTGCTTTCTTTCTCAATATGGATTAACACAAAGAAAAATCTGAGATTCTGATCTCCAAGTCTTGCCATGCAAAAGAAGAGAGGAAATTACAATTTCATTTATGTTGCATTCATTAATTCTTCTTTATCATGTTTTATTTTACAAGCTCGAGCACTCAGACTGGCAAAAGCTGTTGGATTTATCATGACTGATGCTGTGGAAGTAAAATAATTTAACCAGATGTTCACTGTAGTGGAGATTCCAAAACCTGTGCTCAGATGTGCAAAGCTAAAAGCTCAAGAGAAAAGCTGTGCAGATGTTGGGATATGTAACCTTTTGGAGTTTTATGTTGCTGCCAGAAGTAGAGAGCCCACAGTTTGTATCAGTTTGGGGTAAATAATAAAAGCAACCTGACAAAACTCGATTATTTCTTTGAGGGAGTCCTCACTTTCTGTGTGTTAAGAAACCAAAATGTAACAATCCACACAAAGCCCCATTTTTTGGCAATGCTTTTTACAAGTCAGAGAGGTCATTCTGAAGATGTGAAAACGAGTGCCTTTCCAAATTAAACCCTTGAAAAATACTCCCTAGAAAAGGACTGGGCTGCTAAGGCTCTCCTGGCATGTCCCTTCCTTTTGCCTCTTTTCTTCACCCACACCCCCAGCAGCCCCAGAACGGTCCCTGTTGTGTTGGACACTTTGGAAAGTGTTGTCATTTCCAAGACAAGTCTGGCTCTTGCTCACCACACCACGATTTAAGGCAGTTATCATCACCGGTTTCTCTCTCCCTCACATCAACAGCAGTAAGTTTTGGCCTCAGACATCCCTGCAAGTGACACAAAACTCAAGACTCCAATACCTGTGTCCCCCTCACAAGGCTGGGACAGGCTCTGTGCCTCTGCCTCTCCACAAAGCCCCTGCACGGAGTGCCAAGGCAGACAGGCTCCCTCCCTGCATGTTTTTACCAAGTCACTGGCACAAATAAAGCCCAGCAGTCCTCCAAGCAAACACAATTGCCTCAGATCCTCACCCTTTGTTATTTTTACCATGGCAGGATCAAGATGACCCAACTGTACCTGTTATTATTTCATCCTCATGAGTTGCTTGTCACTTGATTGGAAATGACATTTTTTTGATGTAAATATTGGATGGGTCACTTTCTGCTCCAAAACGCAGTCTCAAGAGAAGCACCTCCTTCACCTCTGAGCTCTCTGCAGTGTTCAAGGACAATGAGCAGGTTTGGAGGGACAAGCTCAGTCTGAGAGCTGGACAAGTGTTTTTTCTGCACACAATCAGCCACCATGTAAAAGCTCTCAACAATAACACCCTTATGTCCCCCCCAGAGGTGAGCAGGGTTCAAGTGGATGCACTCAGAGCATCAGTCAGGCAAAACAAGAGCCAAGCACACCCTCCTTGGATGGTAAATAAAAGGAATTTGAAATTAGAAATGGGTAATGCTATTTATTTACACCACCCCATGCCCCAAACAACCCTCAGTCCAACTCAAATCTATCCCCTTTTCCCACTGCTTAGCCTGGCCTCTCTTGCCCTAAATGATTAATGCCTGAAATCCTCACCCATTTCTGCCTTGCAGCATTTTCATCTTGGCTGCAGTCAGTCCACAAGCCACCTCTGTCTGGGTTCAATTTAAATTAAGACACATGGAGTTAATGAAGTCTGTGCTAGCTCAGATCTCAGCCTTACCACATGAATACCCAACTCTCCTTCCAGACTCCTTTTCCACAGGGAGAGGAGCAGCACCCTGCTCCAATGTGCAGAGTTTTTTTTTTAACAAGTCACCCAGATTGCAAAGGGCTGCAGGAAAGGCAGGAGTGTTATGGCTGGAATTAAATGGAGCAATTTAAAGCAATCCAAACCATTTTTGAGCCATCAAGCCAGCGTGAAAGTCACGATGGTGGAACAGCTCAGGGGGTCTCAGTCATTTTTAGAATTACTTTGTCACCAAGGAGAAGCAGCTCCCAGCAATCTTTGATCATCAGAGGGTATTTGCAGGTGCTGATGATCTCCTGACAGGTGACCTCCTTGGAGTACTCAATCCCCACTGAGAAACACTGCTCAGGGAACTGAGGCTGGGCCTGCCCCATGGCACAGCTCCCACGGAACTCGGCAAGCAGGAACCCAGAACCTGGGTGGGTTTTCCTTTTGGGGAGAAAGTCAAGATATTTAGTGCTGCACTATTTTCTGTGTGTGACAATCTCTGACTGATTTAGAGGTCTCACCCTACCCCAGCAAGCTGAAGGAAGAATTACAACCTGGTTTAGCTGCACTGGCAATGGATGTGGATTTGAATATTGAAAAGAATCATTTACTATCCCTGTCTGTATTAAACGACTCCTTATCCAGACCTGCAAGTTAAGATTTCAGCTACAGAAGGGACAATTAGAAGTTTTCAAGGTTTTGATCTTCATGCCCAGGATTTGGGGTTGTTTTTCCTCCCCCATTACTCTGGGAGAGATAGATCTGAGTCCTGGCACAAACGCAGCAGCTCAGCACAGGCAGCAGAAACCGTGGCCTACGACTTTACCCTTGAAGCTTCTTTCTCATTCTGGAATTGCAATCTGATTGTTAGATGGAAAACAGAAAACCCTCATGCTAACCACAACTCCAAAGCCTGCAAGTGCTGCTTTGGGGACATTTCCTAGAGTCAGCAGAACTGGCTCCTAACAGGAAGAACTCTTTGGTGGCAACACCACTTCCCACCTGACTTCACTTTGTGACTATTCCAGGGACAAGGGACGGTCAGGGCATCCTGACACCCTCCCTGAGGTCAGTGCTTGGTATCTTGCAGTGAGGGGTTGGTGAAGAAATCACTTCTTGGAGTGAATCAGAGTGACACAGAGCAGGATCAAGCAGCTCTGCCTGAATTTCAGCAAAGGCCCAGAGTGGAAATTCCACACACGGAACAGAAACTTACCAGTAAAACACTGCAACAAATTCAAACAAACAAACAAAATCTGCTTCAGCTGCAGATGTTCAGAAGTTTTCAGAGCATTTACAAGGCAAGAGTGAAGAAAGCAGACTGGCTTGGGCCAAGTAACTTTGTTCTTCAGCTCTGTCCTGCACTGCCTGGCACTGCACTGGGCTCTCTTCCCATGGAGTCAGTGAATTCTTTAGCACACAACTCTGCTGTGGAGAGAACTTGCTGTTCCAGCTGGTTCAAATGCAGGCAGCAATTAGGCAAAACTGCTCTATACTGCAGTGATACAGAGAAAATGCAAAAAAAAAAAGGGGATCAATCCAAGAGTGATTCCAGTCTTACGCCACATGTCCACAGAGAGGGCTTTAAATAAACCTTTTGTAAGGGGAAAAGCCAAAACCCACAGTAAGACAGGTAGCTCAGGGCCTGGCTGAAGGATTTGCAGCACAGAGGGTGGCTAATCCCAATTAATCACAGCCACTGGTCACTGAGCACCTCAGAGCTGGGGAAGCAGGGACAGATGCTTCTCTCCACAGCTCCTCTGCTCAAGCCTGTGCTCAGTCTCCAAAGGCTTCCATGCTGCTGCTGTGCACCTGTGCTCAGCCACGCAGAAAAACCATCCCAAAATATGAATAAAAGCCACCCACAGAAGCAGCACGAAACAGAAGCAAAGAGCAAGAAGCTGTTTTAATTTGGGTAAGAAATTAGGGAAAACAAATAAAAAGAAGGCATGTCAGTTCAAAGGGAACTTCATGCAAAAGCAGCAGCACTTGCATGGGATATACAGAAAGCTGCAAAAGAATTATTTATAAAGCCCAATGACACAGATTCTTCTATTGCTAAAGTGACAAAGTAAGATAAGATAAGATGAGCCATTTGCTTTGACAGCTTCGCTGTCGGCGTTCAGCATTCAAACTTTTGATGTCTGGAGTTGAGAACCAAGTATTTTTAGATTCCATTTTCTTCCTAGGATGTTATCACAAGAGAAGAAACAACCAAAGTTGAAAAGTTCACACCTGTCCATTCTCCATCTGTGAAAGTGCTGAGCATAATTAGCTGGAAAAGCACAGTTCACCTGCCAACGTGAGGCTTCCTACAAACTGCAGGGCAAGAAAAGCTGAACAAAGTGCAAATAATCCCTAATGAAGGCATCACAGAGGTGTGAGCTCAGTGCTTTCACCTCCTGCACACCACAAAGATACCCTGATCTCCACTGCAAACTCAAGTGCAGCAGAGCCCACTTGAGCAGAAAGCCTGAACACTTCACCCACGAGCTGAAAGTAGAAAGGATCCAGGGGGGTGAATCATGGTGATATCATCTCTCCAGCAATAAAGATAATCACGTGTGAAGCTGCACCAGAAAAGGGACTTGATACTTACAGGCTGTAGAGAGATGTTATTTACCACCATATTTTTTTGTCTACAACCACCCCACAGAAATGGAGCTGCAAAATGTAAATCCAGCACAGGATTTACACAACACATTGTCAAAGACCTGCTGGTAAAATGCTGCAGTCTGTGGTGATCTCCAGGTAATCCACATGATCCTGATCACCCACCTGGATGGCTCCTCGGAGAGAAAACTCCACATTTTGCATAGACTGCATTGGGGAATTAATGCTTCCCACCAATTTGCAGGAAATCAGTATTTTACTACAGCTTGTTATTGAGGGCAAGGTGTGGATTCTGTTTTACCCAATTTAATTTAATTCCCTGCATGGCTGAGCAGGGAATACGAAAGGCAGTTTTTAGGAAGAATGGGAAGTGTCTGGAACCCCAAATAGCCAGGATTCACCTCAGGAGGAGGCAGAGGTTAAATGTAAGGAGTATTTACAGAAAAGGGATGAAACAGGGAGAGAAGCCAGATTATGGTCAATAATCCATCAGCAAAACTCAACAGCTTCCTCCAGGATGCAGCTGCACCCCTTCCCCAACCTCAGCATCTGCCCTGAAGGTTTGTTTCAGTGCTTGCAAGACAAACTGAAGCCAGTGTTACCTTCCAGCCACTCCTCAGCCTGCTGGGCTCTCCTCTGGGCCATCAGCCTGCTCCCCATGTTCCTGCGGCGCCTGGGCATCCCCTCTGCTCGCTCCTCCCCGTGGGGCCGGGGCCTGGCCCCTGCTGCTGCTGCTGCCACATTCTGCTGGTGCTCCTCGTCAGCTGCAAGAAGGAAATAAAATATTCCTATTGCCTATTGCATCGGACCTTCCCTTCTGCCTCCAGGCCTGAGTAACCAAACAGCAAGGACACAAAAGTGCATTTTTCCTTCTGAAATATTCAGATTTATTTTTGTTTCATACTTGTGCAACTTGGATTCATCTGATTGAAACCTTGGAGCGTGAATGTTTTAGAGAATAATACACAAAGCATTACACATGAAGCAAAACCTGAAGAGCAAACAAGGATCACAAATTACAGCTGAAATAAACACAGTCACGGGGTAACTTCATTCATTTCAACTCCCCACAACACAGGCAGGTACACACAGGACACCAAGGGTCACTGCAGCTCTCACTGCCATCCTCTCTGCATATGCTGCAGTCACTAATTAAGATCTGGCAAATGTAGAATATCCTAACAGGAGCAGCTGGGAAGACAGAACTGACCAGTGGGCTCATTCCAGAAGTTTTCCAGAGAAAACTCTCAGATTTTTTTTGAGGCCTCCTGTTACTATTAACTATGGCAGTCATGCCAAAAAAAAAATCAGATAATGGTATAATATCATCATCCTTAATATCTGCTTTGCATATTTTGTTGATAAGCCTAACTGATATCTGTGCACATCTGCTCCATCCTGCAAAGCATGAACTCTGAAGCCTTAATTCAGGCAAATATTCAAATGGTCTCATGGAAAACTGCACTAGGAACTCCACTTCCTTCAACTCAGGACACGTTTATTTTGTGATCTGCTGGATTATGTTGTGTCCCCGCAGAAGCACAAAATGCTTTGCACATTGTGCCAAATCTCCAGCATTCCCTGATCCAAACAATGCCTTCCTAAAAAAACTCCCATTAGCATACCTCCGATCAGAAAATGAGGTTCATTATGACTGAATCTATGCAGTGACCAAAGGTGTGCCTGCAGCTCACCTCAGTTATCTCAGGCTTCAAAGCACTGACTTTGGGGCTGATAAGGACACAGCTGCAGCCCCGAGCTCAGCAGGGCTGCACAGCAGAGCCACCTGGGGCAGGCTTTGGCCAGCAGAGCCCGCAGCAGCTCAGGCTGCTGCAGCAGAGATGTCACAGGGATGTCACAGGCCCCCCACAAACTCCAGGCACAACACGCCGTGACATTTGGAAGTGAGTCACTGAACTGTCACGCTGCTGTCACCCTCCTGGTCCCATCCACCTCTGCTGTGAGAAAGCACCGAGTGCAGGCTCCAGAGATGCCCTCATTCTGCTTCAAGGCTTGCCCAGTGCTACTCACAGCACGATAATGCTTGTTTGGAATGTTACAAGAAACATTTTCCTGCAGAGGCAGAGCAGCAGAGCCCTTCTTGGACAGTGATAAATGCCCAAAAACTACAAAAAGCCTTTTATACAAATGCAGTATTTCTCTTCCTAAGTTCTTGAGATACACTGCAATTCAAACCTCAGCATTCTTTCACCTGCAAGCTTCAGTGCCTCTCAACAATTCCAAAGATGGTCCTGCCCAGCAGATGAGCTGTGCAGTTCCAGCACTCATTCATTCTGGTTTTGGTTCCTGTTGTCCTGTGAAACAGAGACTGCTTTGCATTTTATGAAAGAGGAATCTATTTATAAGCCATGCATTTATTTCAAAGCAAGGAGCTCAACCCTCACAGAGAAAAAAACATGTGAACCAAGCTCTCTTCTTTCCTCCATTTAATTCTCTACAGTGACTCAGTAATTCCTCAAGGTGACCAGCATGGACTGGGCTCACACCAAACTTGACCCATATCACAGTCAAACACACAAAGCACTTGTTGGAGAGTATCTGTCACAACTCCAAAACATCCACATTAACAGCAGAAGACACTCAGCCACTATGGACTGTCATTTAGCAGGAAAACAAATGTTTTAATGAAGCTTTTTTCTGCCTTCCAGTCCCTAAAATATTTTTCCTGACGGCAGATTCTTTTTCAGCAGCACACAGCTGGCTGAATGTGAGCCAATGGCACCTGGCTTGTGCCAGCCCTGGGGTGGCAGCAGGGCCAGGGCAGTGCCCGTCCCCTGTGCTGGCATTGCTGGGGTACCTCCAGTGCTGGGGGCAGCTCTGAGCCCCTCCCAACATGAGACATTGAGGGGCTGGAGCATGTCCAGGGAAGGGACTGGAGCTGGGGAAGGGTCTGGAGTTCCAGGAGAGGCTGAGGGAGCTGGGGAAGGGTCTGGAGTTTCAGGAGAAGCTGAGGGAGCTATGGAAGGGGCTCAGCCTGGAGAAGTGGAGGCTCAGGGGGGACCTTGTGGCTCTGCACAGCTCCCTGATAGGAGGGGGCAGCCGGGGGGGGTCGGGCTCTGCTGCCAGGGAACAGGGACAGGAGGAGAGGGAACGGCCTCAGGCTGGGCCAGGGGAGGGTTAGGTTGGATATTTAGGAAAATTTCTTCATGGAAGGGGTTGTTCAGCCCTGGCACAGCTGCCCAGGGCAGTGATGGAGTCCCCATGCCCGTAGGGATTTAAAAGCTGTGTGGATGTGGCACTTGGGGACCCAGGACAGTGGTGGCGTTGGCAGTGCTGGGGGGATGGTTGGTACTGGATGGTCTTGGGGGCTTTTCCAACCTTTTTGACTCGAGCATTCTACAGCTGCTGTCCCAGGCACTCAGCTGGGCAGTCATTTGGAAAGCAAGAATGTTACTCATTGCAGTTCTTCCTGTCGTTAGCAAGAGGAGGAGCAAACCCTCATTTGCTTTGCTGTCACACACCTGGACCTGGTCCCTCAGGGGTCAGGGATTTGCCTACGTGACTCCAGACACAGCGTTTGTTGCAGTACGCTGAAAGTTAAGCTGTGCTCAGTCTCCCCCTGAGCTGTGTCACACACTGATGGCACACACGGGGGAGCCTTCAGAGAATAGAGGTGACACTTAAAAATCACTTTTGCTCCTTTGTGGAACTGGACTGACCATCAGATCTGAGCTCAAGAATGATTCGCTCTGGGGTCTATCCCTGCTGGGTTTTTTTTCACCCCCTCCCGCAGCACAGGGCGGGGTTTGGCTGCTGCACTTATCTGAACACATCTCTTCAATTTCCTGTAGCTGCAGAGGTCTCACAAGTGGCACCCCAGGCTAGTCAGATCATGCTGAGATTAGTCACACAAGCACTAATTAGCCTTGATCCAGAGCCATCTGAGTGGAAATTAATGGCCAGCATTAAAGAGGTGAGACAAGTGATCCACGAGTTTTGCAGAATGGCAGGCCAGCCTAAATTAACGAGATAAACCCCTCAAATTAACAGGTAATACAAACAAAACACTCAACAGCTGGCTGGGAAATTAAGATGCGCCCAGGGTCTGACTCAGCCCCCAAAGCCCAGGAACAGCTCTGTGCTGGGCACAGCAGCTCTGCCTCGGTGTTCAGGAAGCATCAGTGCAGCCAAGAGATTATTTCAACTGACTTGTCAGCCAGGGCACAGCAGCAGCTTGGAGCCTCTGGTTGTGTCTCCTTCCCGAAGGGAGAGAGAACTGAGCTGTGCTCTGAAAGCAGAAACATTTCCTGAACTGCAAAAAAACACCACGGAATCTTTCAGAGCCCTGATCAGGACCTCGTTTTATACTCTCCAGGTACAAATCTGCCTCTTCACAAAATCGTGCAAGCTTTTGTCTACAGCAAAGATGCTTTTCTCGAGAAGCAGCCCCTTGCCTATGACAGCACCTTCCTCTCAGTTCCATGAGAGAAGCAGGTGCCACCTGGGCTGGCAGGTCTGGAGTGTTCAGAAAGGAACAGAGCTCCACCTGCTGCACCCTCACACGCGGTGGCACTTCCCACCACGCAGCACCTCCTGCCTCCAGGCAAAACCCAGGAAATTCACAAAAGGATTCAAAATGCAACAGGTGGAAGCTTCCCGGGGAGGTGTTTTGGCCCAGTACAGCTTCTCACAAAGAGATGTGGCAACCACAAGAAAAACCAAAAATGCTCCTTTTTTTTTTTTCTCATTTTCAGCAGAACAAGTCCAGGCATGATCCTGCTAGAACACTGTGCTGCTCCAAGTGACCTTTCCAAGGAATACAAAGGTACAGGATTTACCTCTCTTGATCCTTAGCTCCCTAAAGCAGGCAAGTCTGGAACATTTTTAAAAGGCAATTTCCAAGAGAAAACATAAAGGAAAGCTGCTGCCCCAATCCCTGCACGTTAACGAGAAAAGGTGAGAGCTCCCACCACTTCTTTAAGTCAAATGTCCCTGGTTTCAAGTCCTTTCCATGTGGCAACACAAATTTATTGGCAGAATTGTGGCAGCTTCCATTTTTCACCTAAGAAACTGGAATAGGAAAGCAAATTCCTGCTTAAAACTAAATTTTGTCACTATTAAATACACCACAGTCCCAGTGGTTCTGAAAAATAATTTCTGTTGTGTACAGAGAACAAAGTCATCCCCAGCAGCTGAAATCCTGTGAAAGACTTTATCATGACAGAAACCAATATATTAAAGTAAAAAATATCTTGAAACTACAGTAAAAAAAAGCAATACCAATTTGGAAGTTTCAAACAGTTACCACTACAAAAGGCTTCAATATGATTAAATTATTCTGAACGTAAATTAACTTCAACCAACTTACTCAAAACCAGTATTAAAGCTTTTTTAAAAAATAATTTTCACTATTTAAAACAAATGCTTGAGCTTCAATTTAGAACTTGAATGCTTAAAGAGAAAAAAAATCCTCCCCAGCCCTACAGCCCCTGATTTATCTAAATCTTGACTGGAGTCAAGCTTAGAAAATGATGTATTTGTATTTCTCCATGACATGCATCCCTCACTTTTACCAGGAGTTCATCTCCTCATTCATAGGAATCCAATGAAATTACATCAGTTACCAAACCTTTCCAAGAGAAAGATTTAGAGCAAGTCTGTGGAAGCAGAGGTGTGTGAGAAATGTGTTGGAAATTTTAATTATCAGCAAAACCTGCTTTTCACACAGATTCCTTACCAGCACAGTGTTGCACTGACGTTGTTTATAATAAAGGTGTGGGGTTTTTTTCCTCTTCAATAATTAAAAATTATCAAAGCTGCTCCCCCACAAGAAAGTAATACAAATTCTAACCCCAAACACCCCGCATCCCAAAAATCTGCAGAGGTATTGACCAGGAGCTTGGAGTCTGTCCTGACTAAACATCTTACTGTGACACCTGGCAGCGAACAACCTCCCTCCTTCCAGTGTGAGAACACAAGGTCAGCAAGTTCAGAGCCACATCTGACTCCTTCCCACAACGTTCAATTCCCGACCCCACAAGGTCGCTTCCACCAGTTGGACTCAGGGATTTTAAAGGGTTTTTTCCAAGCCAGAGGATTCTCTGCTCTAGCACTGGTCAGCAGTGATGCACGGCTGGAAGTGCTGCATCACCCACCTGCTTCCCAAAACACCTGAACTGCCATGGCCGGCAGTGGCTGAGCTGGAGGAGTAGCACAAGTGGGACATGGCTCAGGATTGAGTCCAAATGGCTCTGGAATACCTCCAGTGAGGGAGACTCCCTCTCTGGGCAATCTTTTCCAGCGCTCTCAGTAAAGGAATTCATCCTCCTGTTCAGGTGGAGCTTGCTGGGATCAGTCCCTGCCTGTTCCTGTTGTGCCCCAGGGAGCAGAGCCTGGGCCCTGCTCCGAGCCATCCCTGCAGACACCGACGGACACGGATGAAGTCCCCTCTCAGCTGTCCCTTCTCCAGGCTGAAGAGCCCCAGCTCCCTGAGCCTTTTCTCACCAGGAAATGCTGCAGCCCCTTCATCATCCTCACAGCCTCTGCTGGAGCCACTCCAGGTGCCTCCTATGCTGAGGAGCCCAGAGCTGGACGCAGCACCCCAGATGTGCCTCGCAAGGCTGAGCAGAGCAGCAGGAGCACCCCCTGAGCTCCTGGAAATGTAGTTCCTGGTGCGTGCCAGGATCCCCTTGGCCTTCTTGGCACAAGGGAACACTGCTGGCTCAGGCACAGCTCGGTGTCCACCAGAACACCAAGGTTCTTCCCATGAAAGCAGACCCCGGTCTCTTGTCAGCGCTCAGTGTTGTTCCTGCCCACGTGCAAGGCCCTGAACTTGTCTGCGCTTAATTTCAGAAGCTTTTCCTCGGCCCCCTTCTCCAGCCCTTCCAGGTTCCTCTGAAGGGCTGCACAACCCTCTGAGGCAGAGGCCATTCCTTGTTTTGTACGATCAGCGAACTTGCTCAGGGAGCATTAACCCCTCTGTCCGAGACACTGCTGAACGTGTTACAAACACTGGACTCAGTACAGAACCCTGACACCACCAGTGTCACCTGGGGGACACCACCAGTGACACCCCGTGCCCCTGATACCGACTCTCTGCATCTGTTCTCCATTCCCCTCCCCGTTTGCAGGAACCTCAGGGACACCTTCCCAGTCCCAGAGCCCCTGACAGAACCCCCGAGAGAGAACTCGGGACTTCCAAACCGGCGCCCCTCACCCTGGGGCCGCCTCAGGCCGGGAACCCCCAGCCCCCCGCAGCAGCGGCACCAGGCCTCGGCGACTTCACCCCCCAGCCTCCTGGACAGCCCGGACGGAGGGCAGGGTTAAGACCCCGGGACACCCCCGAAACCCTCCCCGGGATACCCCAAAACCCCTCGGGACCCCCCAAAATCCTCGCTCCCCCCCCAACGTGGCGGGTCCCTCTCGGGGGCCGCCCGAGGCACGGCGCCCCCTGGCGGCTCCCCAGAAATGCGCCCTCTCC
>VXAC01005029.1:310734-355481 GCA_013399225.1 Rhipidura dahli | reverse complement strand
GCGGCGCGGGCAGCCCGCGGGAGGGGTCCTGGCGCGCCCCTGAGGCGGGCGCTGAGGGAGGGCGCGGAAAAAGGAATTAAAGGCGGAATGAAAGCAGGAGTTAAAGGAGAAATTAAAAACTTTGAGCCAAAACCGGTCGTGACCGCGGCGCCCGTGGGTCTGGCCGCCCGGCACGGCTGCTGCGGGCGGCTGGTGACCCCACACGGGGTCCACCCCGGGCAGGCCATGACAGCTGTCGGGGTGTCCCTGGCAATGGTGAAACTTAAGTTAGACCTCCGAGTAATTTCTGTCTCCTGCCTTTTAGGTCTCTGGAATTTGGGAATGGGGTGAAGGTGGAGCTGCCTGGCTCAGCAGCGTGTCAGGAGCGATGTCCTGACCTGGCCTGAACCAAACGTGCTCCTGGCAAAATTAGACGGGCTGACATTGAGCTGGCCCAAAACCAGCTGTGATGCAGTCACCTGTCTTAACTTAGTAAAACTGGAGGAAACAAAGGTACTCAAAGAGGGCTGAAGTGCTCAGCCTGGAGCAAAGGAGGCTCAGGGGGGACCTTGTGGCTCTGCACAGCTCCCTGACAGGAGGGGGCAGCTGGGGGGGGTCGGGCTCTGCTGCCAGGGAACAGGGACAGGAGGAGAGGGAACGGCCTCAGGCTGTGCTAGGAGAGGGTCAAGTTGACACAAGGAGGAATTTATTCATGGAAGGGGTGGTTGGACTTTGGAACTGCTCAGAGAGGTGCTGGAATCCCCATCCCTGGAGGTGTCCAAGGAACAGCTGGGTGTGGCACTCAGTTCTCTGGGCTGGTGACAAGGTGGGGATCACAAAGAGGTTGGACGTGATGAGCTTGGAGGTCTTTTCCAACCTAATTGATTCAGTGTGATTTGTTTAAAACTCAGGTTTGCATTGATGTGTGCAGAGCCGGGATGGGTGGGTAGGCTTTGGCTGTAGATAATGATTCAGGCTGGCCTAAATGCTCGTGTCCAGCCAAATGAGGATTTGCCTCCTGTCTCTTCCTTGTGCAGGCAGCAGTGCTCCAAGCAAAGGGACAGAACAAGCAACTAATTCATTCTTTTTCTTTATTTTTTTCTAGATTCAGTTTACGATCAGGACAAGTTTTAGCACAAAAAGATGGAGTAACTTGCACTAGAGATGGAGAACAAATTTCCCTCCTTTGGATGGTCAACCACTGTTAGATCTGAAACTGTTTGTCAGGCTCTGCCCCAGTCCTGTGAGGAGGGGAAGTGTTTTAAGCTCTACCCATTTTCACTTGCTTTGTAGTTGTGAAGTTCTGGCTGATCAAGCCCTTTCTTTCTTCAGAAATGACTTCAGTGTGGCTGTTTAAAGCACCTGTGGTGTAGGAAGTCCTTGAATAAACTGAAAATGCAAATTAGAGTCTATGGGACATCTAAAGGTGATCAAAAGCAGTTTTAGCTAATTAGTCATTGCTGTGGCCTCCACAGCTGCTTGTGTCCCTGTCAGGAGCTCGAGATGAGTTCAGATCTGGCAGCACATGAAAAGCAGCTTCTGCTGAGGGATTTGCTGAATTTTAGCAATGCAGAACCAGCAACACAGTGGGAAGTTCTCAAAAAGGAACTGAACTACAGCCTGAATGCATTATGGTAAAGTTTTATTTTTGTAATGGTCTTTCAAATCCTAGTTTGGGAATCATTCATAGAATCACAGAATGGTTTGGGTTAGAAGGAACCTCAAAGCCCATCCCATCCCACCCCCTGCCATGGGCAGGGACACCTTCCACTAGCCCAGGGTGCTCCAAGCTCTGTCCAACCTGGCCTTGGACACTGCCAGGGATGGGGCAGCCACACATTCCTTGGGCAGCCTGTGCCAGGGGCTCTCCACCCTCACAGGGAAGAACTTCTTCCCAATATCCCATCTAACCCTTCCCTTTGGCAGTGGGAAGCCATTCCCTGTGCCCTGTCCCTTCATGCCTTTTCCCCAGTCCCTCTCCAGCTCTCCTGGAGCCCCTTTAGGCCCTGGAAGGAGCTCTGAGGTCTCCCTGAAGCCTTCTCTTCTCCAGGTGACCACCCCCAGCTCTCCCAGCCTGGCTCCAGCCCTTGGAGCAGCTCCCTGGTCTCCTCTGGCCTCCTTATGCTGGACCCAGGGCCGGGGCAGCTCTGCAGTTGGGGTCCCACCTGAGCAGGGCACAGGGGCAGAACCCCCCTTGCCCTGCTGCCCACACTGGGGGGATCAGCCCAGGGCATGGTTGGGCCACGTGGAGCTTCTCATCTGCCCCCACCAGCACCTCATGTTCAGCTCTAAAGCAGATGTGGGGAAGCTGGAGGTCCCCAGACCCTGATCCAGCCCTGCAGGCAGCACACACTTGTGCCGGTGCTGAGTGTTTTATATCCCTGCAGGGTTCCTACAGCCTTTAATAAGGAGGTGATGTTAATGATGGGATGTCACCTGCTCCTGTCTGGGCTGCAGAGGGAGCAGAGGAGTTTTTCCTGTAGGTGTCACCAATATCCCGTGTAGAAACTGAGCTTAAACTCTCGGGGAAGGACGAAGCAAGGGATGCTTAGGTCAGTTTGATATGACACCAGTCTTCTGAAATATCTGACATCCCTTGGGTTGTGTTTCACAGAAGCCTTTTTATATTTTTCTTAATTTAGGTCTGGAAAAATCCCTCTGGTTTCTTTAATAGCCATGTAAATTCCAGAGGATTTTGAGGCTGGCTTTCTACCAGGACACTGGGAGAATGTGTGAAGGCTGTGATGAGCTGTGGGTGGTGATTGAGTTTGGTGACTGCTGCTGGAGCGTGACTTGTTCCTCTCAGTCATGCAAATACTGCAAGAATATCATGGAATCATGGAATGATTTGGGTTGGGAGGGACCTCAGAGACCATCTTGTTCCCCCCCCTGCCATGGGCAGGGACAACCTTCCACTGTCCCCGGTTTCTCCAAGCCCCATCCAGCCTGGTCTTGGACACTTCCAGGGATCCAGGGGCAGCCACAGCTTCTCTGGGAAAGCTGTGCCAGGGCCTCCCCACGCTCACAGGGAAGAATTTCTCCCTAATATCCAATCTAAATCTGCCCGCATTTAGTTTAGAAGTGTTTCTCCTTGTCCCAGCAGTTGGAAATCCTTAATCACAATAATCCAGTATTTGCAGACCTATGGAATTTCCTCACCCAGCATGGGGGCAGCACCTGATCCCAGTACAGGCAGTTTGGGAGGGAAATAGGTATTTTTTCAATTTATTCTTTATTTTAACAAAAGGTCAAATAGCACATTCCCCTCTCAAACACCTCATCGTGTACAGAAGTTACACAGAATCACAGAACCATTGAGGTTAGAAAAGCCCTCTTGGATCATCAAGTCCAACCATTCTCCCACTGCCAAAGCCTCCCTAAACTACCCCAAAGTTCCACCTCTACACTTAAACTCCCTTTAAATTTAAATCCCTGCGGGGCAGGAGGCACATCCACGTGTGAGCGCTCTTCCCTTCTTTGCAGCAGCCGGGAGAAGTCGCCCAGCTGGCAGAGCAACCTCGAGGCTTTGATCCATTGACGCGGTGGCGTCGGGGATCGATGGCCGCTAATGAGGCTCTGAGGAGAGGCAACTCCTGCTTAATAAACTAAAGTGCATCCAGGAACTCGGTGTATCCCGGGCCCTGGGGCCAACTGGCACAAAACGGCCTCTTCCACACTTTGTCAGCTTGCCTCGCCTTCCAGGAGAGGGTGGCTGGATGCAGAATGCCTGCTGGGAGGTGTTCCTGGACTGCTCTGCGCCTTGAACCGGGAATTCTCTAGGAAAATGCAGCTTGGCGTCCAAATTTGTGCAGAGGGACTTTCTAACAATTTTCTCCCGTGGATGTACTGCCTGGGCACGCCTTATTTTCCAGCAGGGATGCAACCTTCATGCAGCAGAATTTATTTACAGGGAGAAACGCTGCAAGCGCTGCCTGCCGGCTCCCTCCCACTTGGATGCGGACCTCGGCTGTTCTTCCAACTCCTCTCTAAAAGTGCTGATGGAGGGGAGCGTTTCTGCACCACTCCTTTGTGCCAGTGGGACACAGCTCCTTCCAGGAAGCGCTCTGGATTGCGGGATCACACTCTGGGAAGTGTCTGCATCAGGCTGCCAAAGAACTGCAAGTGTATTTTATAATTGCAGGGTAGTGAGCTCGTCCCAGGACCCCTCTGCACCATCTGGAGCTCAGCACCTCCTCAAAGCTTCTGAAGAAGCTTCTGAGACCTGTCTTGATCTGTTGAGATGAACCCTGCTGCTTCCTTCTCACTGCTCTACTTGTGCCATTTGTTTCAGGAGGAATAAGATGGTTTATTGTTGCTTGAGAGAGCTTCCAAATCTACCTTGAACAGCGAAATTTAAATACAAGTTATGGTCATAATCGAAATAGAATCTAGTTCTTGGAAACAACATTACAAAATTAAGAAACACATGAAAATTTGAAGGCTTGTAATCACTGTGAGGTGATTCCCCTCTGTGTTGTGTTTTATAGCAGGTCATTTCTGCTCTGAAGGTTTGAGTCTGGTCTAGTTCAGCCACAGCTGCTTGTGGGCCACGATGTCTGAGAGATGCAGGGAGAGAGACTTGGATCAGATAAAGGCCTTTTTTTGCCTTAAAAGCTGGGAGAGGATTTGAAACAAATAATGCCAGTGAAGATATAAATCTAAAAGAAATCCAGCTGGGCTAAGGATTTCTTTGAGTAGGTCTTCAAAAATATTTGGAGATGAAGACTGTTGTGCTAACAGGGGATTAAAGATAAAAATAGTGGTGAAGTGAAATCCCTTCAACTAAAATTCAGATGCTTTCCTTCCTGTGGGCACAGAACCAAAACTTTTCAAAGGCTCTTTGGTGAACAGTGCAGCCACAGAGGTGGTGGATTTGGATGTCCTTGACCACACCTTGTGTGCCTGCACTTGCATCTGTGGATGTCTTTCCAGCTGTCCATCTGCAATCTTCTCTTCATCTGTTTTGGCTATAAACTATTCCAGATTACTCTAACCAGTGTTTCCTGGGAATGGGCATATTCCTTGAAAAGGCCTGCTGGAGTCCCCATCCCTGGAGGTGTTTAAGAAACGACTGGAGGTGACACTCAGTGCTCTGACCTGGTTGACAAGGTGGTGATGGGCCAAAAGTTGGACTTGGTCTTGGAGTCTTTTCCAAGACTTAGCTCCAGCTGTATTATCTAAACATGGTCCCAGCACTGAGCCATTCCTCTGGCATTTTGTAGCTGAAAGTCAAAGATAAAAATACTGGTTTTCTTCCTAAAGTCAGTCCTGGGGAGGGCAACCGTCACAGAAACAGCGGTGGTGGAAACGTTCAGTGAGGTGGCTGCTGTTCTGGCTGGCTTTGTCATTCAGAGCTGCTCCCACTGCAGAGCTCTCTCCTCTCTGCTCATGCCCATCGAACTGTTTGTCTGGAGCCTTAATGAGTTTTCTGTATCTTTTCAAAATGTAAATTGTAACCAATTTACAAGTCATTAGTTAAGTCAGTCACTGCAGCCCCACTTTAATTTCACCTGTCCCTTCCCGTGTTTCCATTAAACCCCATTTAATTACAATCCTATCTCGTTTGTAATGTCCCTCAAAGTCTGCGACTCAGCTGACAACACACAAGCAGTGACCAAGACCTGCATGATCAGGATTTCCAGCACAAATTAACAAAGAACTGTTATGTCTCCCAGTAATCCACCAGCACGAAGGGGAAAGAAAACCAGAGATGCCAAAATGGAATTTGGTTTCTTTGCCGCAGGTGAAGAAAAGGGGAGCAGTTGTACCCCAGCAATACCTCCCTCAGGTTGTCCCCAGGGACCACAGGGACTTACAGCTGTCTTGTTTGCTGTATGAGGGGAGGCTTTTAGCTACAAAAATCCACCTTTCCAGCCAACTCCCATAAATCCAGGGTGCTCAGTCGGATTGCAGGCTCCACTTAATGGGAACATTGCTCAGTATTTCACATCCTGGTTTTGGCACAAGCAGCTTGAGTCCTGGGCTGCCTTTCTCTTTCTGTATGCAGCACACAAGAAAACATTTTTATTTTGGCTTGGCTGGACACTGAACTGTGGGGTGCCCATTGTCTTTGGGACGAAGCCTCCACTCCTAAAAGCTCTTCCCCACCGTTCTCAACATCCCGTTACCTCTGCCTTCCCTCTGTGCTCATGAGGATGTGGTGGAATTGGCTAGGGAATGGATCCTGGCTTTTGATAACCTTTTGATCAGCAAAAGATGTGTCTGTGTCACAACAGCATTACTGGTGTAACCCAAGGATGGGTGTTCATCTTTGTGCATTCATATCCCATCCAGCTTTCTTCAGTGAGGCTGGACAAGTCCAGGTCCTCATGCTCCCTGCCCTAATGGTGGCAGACTTCTCCACACTTCCTGTGTCTGTCCATCTTTCAGTCTTGCACACGAACAGTTGGCCAGTTGTGGTCTAGCCTTGTGAGAGCTTATTTCTCTTCTCTGCTTCGTAATTAAGATTATAGAGTGGAGAGCCTGACTCCCCTCAGAGGGGTGTGGTAAAAGGATGAGGAGCAGCAGTGAATTGCAGCAAGGGCAATTTCATACTGAGAGGCAAGGAACAATGTTTGCACTATGAGCATGGTGAAATGCTGGACCACGAGCCCTGAGGGGTTGGGGGCATTGCTTCCTTTGGAGGTGTCCCACATTCAGCTGGACAAGGCACCGCCCAGCCTGAATTTTGATGGAATTCTGCAAATGCCCGTGAAACAGAACAGAAGGAATTGCATGTCCAAGCAGAGATGAGTGTGGATGCAGCCTGCAGAGTCTCCTTATCTGTCTGTGAAATACCACTGCTCCGTTTGGCAGCTCCACACTGACAGCAGGCCAAGAGCTGCATCAGCGACCAGGAATATTCGCTTTTCTCCTCAGACTGCGTGGAGTACACAGATAACTCTGGGAGCAGCAAGGCTGCTTTCATCTTCCTGGAGCCAACCCAAACGGATCACGTTGCTGGGGGAAGTCGGGGGAGAGCAGGAGAAGACAGAGTATCTTTATTGAAAAATAAATTAAAGAAATCCTTAAAATCAAAGCTCTTAGCAGGGGTTCAGCAGGATCAGGAGGCACCAATCCTTGGTGGTGCTGAATTTATTGCCTGTGTTAAATGTCTGGGCTGAATTACCTTGCCATGAATAGGGGTGCTCCTAATTAGTGCTGGTTGGGTGGTAGGGAAAAGGGAGCAGAGCTCTGTGTGCTGTCCCTGCTCTGTGGATAACTGAGGGAATTGTGAGGACTGTCAGGCTGGATTAAGCTCAAGGCACCGGTAATCCAGTTCCTTGCTTTCTTCGATGACCAGCACAGCAGGTTTCCAGGAGTCATTTAAAAAGCAGAACAGAAAGTTTCAGAGGGAAAATTTCCTTTTTTTGCAAGCATCTCTTTCTGCAAGATCTGTCTCCAGCACAGGTCAAAATGCTCAAAAAGGATCTTTACTCTGGGTTGCAGGTCCTAAAGTGGCAAAACCAGAAGAGAGATGCAAACCCAGTAACCACATAAATGAGATTAACTGGATTTTGTCTGCTAGTAACAACTGAATAATTGAATCACAGACTGCTTTGGGTTGGAAGGGACCTTGATTCCAATCTAATTCCTTCTAATTCCAATCCTCTGCCATGGGCAGGGACACCTTCCACTATCCCAGGTGGCTCCAAGTCCCATCCAGCCTGGCCTTGGACACTTCCAGGGATCCAGGAGCAGCCACAGCTTCTCTGGNGATTTTGTCTGCTAGTAACAACTGAATAATTGAATCACAGACTGCTTTGGGTTGGAAGGGACCTTGATTCCAATCTAATTCCTTCTAATTCCAATCCTCTGCCATGGGCAGGGACACCTTCCACTATCCCAGGTGGCTCCAAGTCCCATCCAGCCTGGCCTTGGACACTTCCAGGGATCCAGGAGCAGCCACAGCTTCTCTGGGCACCCTGTGCCAGGGACTCTCCGCCCTCACAGCCAAGAATTAAATAAGTATAATCCATCTAAATCCATTCTCCACTCAGCCTGTGTTTGTGTTCGGAATTGTCCCCACCCAAGGAATTTAAAGGAATGCTTCCTGTAAGTCAAGAGGAGGTGTGGATACCTTGTGAATATCATAGCACTCAGGAAAGTGGATTCCAGCCAGAGCTCCCAGGGCTCCCATATCCTTCTCCATGTTCCTCGGGCACTTCCCATCCCACTGCTGGGCATTATCTCAACTCCAAGCCGGGTGAAAAGTGGGAAGATGAGCTCAGTGTGGCTGCTGGAGGATTTCCTGGGTACTGATGAATACATCAGGGAGGTGGGGATGGGAACAGGCTCTGTAGTGCCATTAACGCAGGGCTGGAGGATGAATCGATGGCCAGAGAAGAGTGCCCAGGTTATTTTGTCTTCTCTTTGATTTAAGCGCTGTACAATTAGTGCAGAGCTTGAAAACTATGGTATTAAACATTGTGCTGTCCCTTTTAATGGATGGCTACTGGGAGAACTTCCTGGAAGACTTCCAGTACTCCTGTTTCCATAGGAGGTGTGCAAAAGGACGAGGGCTGCCCAGGATCCCACCTATTCACCCCAAATCAGCATCACCTCTATGCTGCATCCTTAATATCTGGCTGAGTGCTTGAAAGCCACGTGCCCTGTCCCACCTCCAAACCCTTCCAGTTCATCACTGTCCCTGTCACAGCAAGGGTTTCCTTTATTCCTGACCTAAATCTTCCTGCAGACAATGTAAGCCCAAGATCATCCCCAGCCCATCATGAATATTCATCATATCCTGTAACATAATGAAGGTCAGTGTTCTTTAATAAGAGAGAAGAAAGGCACATGGGAGGTCCATTTAATAACAGAGGTGACTGCTACATAAAGCAGAGAGACATTATAATTAATATCACAAGGGTGGGAATGTGCTGAGGAAAATCCTGGCAACCAGGAGGAAGGGATGCCATGAAGTTTTCGCTTCAAGAAGTTAAAAAAAGCTTTGACTGAAGTTAATGGAAATTCTGCCTGCATAAGAAACACAGGTGGAAGGGAAAATCGGCTTATTTTAATCAAAGCTAGAGGGGAAAAAAACCAACCCTAATTTAAATCAGTCCAAGTGATTGCAGGCTTAATTCTCTCCCCTTATTAGACTCTTCAATCCTAACCCTACAGTCCTGAGAGATCTCTTTACACTGGAGGTACAGGAATTTGATTTGTATGCGCACTGACCTGCAAGTGATGGAGTGAATCCATCCTCTGTGGGTGGGGTGGATTCCCAATTAAATCTGCTGGGGAAGATGATTACATGACCCCATCCTTTTCTGGAAGTGGGATGGGTGGGGAGGTTCCCCTCTGTCAGTGCTCTCAGATCTGAGGTGCTTTATAATTGCTATAGATGGAAAAGGGAGGAGGAGGAGGGTGCTTTGCTCCTGTTCTGAGCTGGAGGGAAAGGAGGGGGGAAGCATCTGTCTGTGAGGAAAGGCTGGGAGAACTGGGATTGTTCAGCTTCGAGAAGGGAAGGCTTTGGGGTGACCTAACTGCAGCCTTCCAGCACCTGAAGGTGCTCCAAGAGAGCTGGAGAGGGATTTTGGACAAGGGATGGAGTGACAGGACGAGGGGGAATGGCTTCAAACTAAAAGAGAGTAGGGTTAGATTGGATATTAAGAAGAAGCTCTTTCTTGTGAGGGTGGTGAGGCCATGGAAAGGTTTCCCAGAGAAGCTGTGGCTGCCCCATGATCCCTGGAAGTGTCCAAGGCCAGGTTGGACGGGGCTTGGAGCAGCCTGGGATAGTGGGAGGTGTCCCTGCCCATGACAGGGGTGGGAACAAGATGGGCCTTTCCAACCCAAATCATTCCATGATTCCATGATGGAGGTTAAAAAGGAGGATGGGGAAAGTCAACCAGGACACGTTTACTGTATTTTAAAAAAAAATTAATACCCAAACCAGCATGATTTAAAAAAACCAACCCCAAACCTCTCAGCTTTAGTTTTCTTTTCCTCCCTCCTGCAATTTTTATCTGCTTCTAAAAAAAGAGAAAGGAGTAAGGAAAAGGATGCCAGGTAGGTGTTACTTTAGAAAGCCCTGATGAAAAGCCCTGATTTACCTTGGTTTTAATGGGGTTCAGCCAAAATTCCTACCAGGACGTAAGTGTGAACTCATTCCTTTCCTTCCCATTGCACTTCTTTCCATCCCAGAAATGACACAGGCAGAGAGGTTGGAAGCAGCCAATTGCCATGAATAAGTGGAGGAGAGACCCCATTTCATCCTGGCAGTCATTCTGGAAACGGGGCCAATTCATTAGGCAGAGATCTCCTCATCCCTGAGCAGAACAGCCTGTTCTGCCTGCCCCGAGCGCCTTCTGCTCTCCCAGCATCCTCAGAGGTTGCTGCTTGGAGAGGGACAGCCTTGGAATCCTACCCTGAGATATTTATATGGATTTGTGTGTGGGGAAAAACAAACAAACAAGAAAAAAAGGCTGGATTTTGGGCAAAGTTTTTAATTTTTTACCCCTACCATCCACCTGCTTCCCCATCCACAGAAAACATCCAGCCCTGGAGGATTCACCCAAAAAGAGTGGTGTGTTTTGCAGTTATATTGGTTTTTCTTCTTTGGCTTGTTTTTGGGGTTTTTTAGGGATTGCTTTTCAACAGAGAAGCAAAACTAGCCCTGAGAAAAAAGACCATTTATTAACCTTCCCTCATCGGTGTCCCTTTGCAGCCTCGGGCTGGGCTCTGCGCTGCCGGCCCCAGCCCTGCTGTGTCCCGGTGCCAGCGGTGGGATCCCAGCCAAGAGGGACCGGGAAAACCGCGCCTGGAGACTTCCCCAGTGATGGATTTTGCTGCCATCCCGTGGTCACTGCCCTTTGAAGCCACTGGACCGATCTCGAGGCTCCATCGGTCTGGCAGAGACCCCCCCAAAAGAGGAGCTGGACAAACTCCCACCGAAGCAGCAGAGAGGGATGAAAGCCAAGAGACAGGGACAGGGATTTCTCCTCCAATCTCCTTCTGAAACCCAAGGACAGCATGTGTAGGAGGAGGTGCTGAAAAGGTGCTTTAATCACCTTTAGGCATGAGAATGCCCATGGGATCCTATTTTCGTGTGTATATATCCCTAAATTTTTAAAGGATCATAGACCCATGGAATCTCCTGAGATGGAAGGGACCCACAAGGATCATCAAGTCCAACTCCTGGCCCTTCACAGGACATCCCAACAATCCCACGCTGTGCCTGAGAGCCTTGTCCTGTCAGGGTCCTGTCAGTGGTGAAGTTGTGCTCCTCCGTTTCTCCCAAGTCACTTAACTTTCTCTGACTTCACTTTTCATTTGCCTGCAGAGAGAGGACAAACATCCTGGGTTTAGTTCTGTCCCTTCCCAACAAAGAAGGTATTGAGGGGCTGGAGAGTGTCCAGAGAAGGGAATGGAGCTGGGGAAGGGTCTGGAGCTCCAGGAGAGGCTGAGGGAGCTCGGAAAGGGGCTCAGCCTGGAGCAAAGGAGGCTCAGGGGGGACCTTGTGGCTCTGCACAACTCCCTGATAGGAGGGGGCAGCCGGGTCGGGATCAGGCTCTGCTCCCAGGGAACAGGGACAGGAGGAAAGAAAACAGCTTCAGAAACCTCAAGGGGAGGTTTAGATTGGACATTTGGGAAAATTTCTTCCTGGAAAGGGTTGTCAATCCCTGGCACAGCTGCCCAGGGCAGTGGTGAAGTCCCCATGCCTGGAGGGATTTAAAAGCTGTGTGGATGTGGCACTTGGGGACATGGGTCAGTGGTGGCCTTGGCAGTGCTGGGGGCGTGGATGGATTCATTGATCTTAAAGGGCTTTTCCAACCCAAACCATTCTGGGATTCTGGATTCTGGGATTCTGTGGTTCAGTGGTTCTGTCTGTGTGCCCACCCTGGTGTGACCCACTGCTTTAATGCATCGGGTCTCTGGTGTGAACCAAGCTGAACCTTAATCTCCCCAACACAGTCTGGATCAGAGGGAAGCAAAAAATATACCAGGACCTGGAGGAGAAAAGCCACTGCCACCTCCTGGCTCATGGGGTGCCTTAAACAGCTCCATGATTTTGGTCCCGGTCCCAGCTCTTGGCTGGATCCCAGCAGGGACCAGGAGCTCTCACACCCAACAGCCCTGTGCAACCCACACCGAGGGAGGGATTTCTGGGTTCTAACTATCAGTGAACTATCCAAGGCTTCTTCTTTTCATCGAGGCCAGGTGACCCTTCCTCCTACATTTCAAGCCCCTGAACCCCTAAATCAGGCTCAAACATCCCAAGGCTTCGGATTCCCTGGCTCCAGCACTGCCCCTGAAGTGTCTGGGCAATCATTTTCCAGTCAGTGCTTGAGTGGCTGGTGTGGATTGAGTGTATCAGAGCAGAGACTCCACAAAAAGCAACATTTCCTGCATGCAGCACCATATTTCAGCATCGAGGATAATTCTGTATTCCCATCTGCTTTATTTTAAGCAGCTCCAGGGATGGAAAGAGCCACCTTAAGAAAATACAGCCAGCACCATCCTGCTCCAGCCGCCCACGGGCTGACAGATTAAATCTCGTTTGCTTGTGCCAGAGTCTTGCTCACTTGTTTGTCATTATCTGGAGTTTTTGTTAGGCCATGTTAAAAAACAAAATCAGCAAAACAAAACTTTTTTGTACTTTTTTTTTTTTCTTTTAATAAAAATTAAAATAGAATTTATGCCAGGCATGGGGAAAAGTACAGGCACACTCTTGGAGAGCAGCAGAGCAGCAGTGATCTGCTCCTGCCAAGGATGTGTGGATGGGAAGCTCGGGAAGACTGAGAGGAGGAACTTCTGGCCATGCCTCACCTTGGATACTCACCCATCCCCACAGCCAGTTTCCAGGGCTTGCATGGCCACCTCCACTTCTAATGGCATTTTTTAAAATTCTTTCCCAAATTTGCTGTTCTCTTTGGAATTCTCTTAGCATGCACATCTTCTTCCACCCACGCTGGACACCAGAACTACGATATCACAGTGAATTACATCCTTCTCCATTCAAATTCAAGTGGAAGAAATCCTGTGAAGAGCTGAGCAGACACATTTTGCCATCCTACATCAGCTTTCCATGCTGGATTCACATCTCCCTCTCTTCCCCCTTTTTCTCCTCCCTTTCTGGTTTTGATTTTTTCTTGCTGCACATCCTGATCCAGAGAATAAATCAGGTGGACTGAATTTCATTATTTGGGAAGCCACCACTTCCCAGACCATGGAATCACAGAATCCTGGAATGGTTTGGGTTGGAGGGGACCTTAAAGATCATCCAATTCCACCCCCCTGCCATGGGCAGGAACACCTCCTACTAGCCCAGGTTGCTCCAAGCCCCGTCCAGCCTGGCCTTGGGCACTTCCAGGGATCCAGGGGCAGCCACAGCTTCTCTGGGCACCCTGTGCCAGAGCCTTCCCACCCTCACAGGGAGCAATTTCTTCCCTGTATCCAAGCTGAACCTACCTGTTTTCAGTGTGAAATACCAGCTTTTCATAACCTCACCATTTGCTGCAGAGCTGCTTTTGACAGTTCCAAAAATATTCAGGCCAGAAGAGCCCAAATGTTCCTGTAGCTCTTGCAGACCAGCCTGGATCAAATCCTCTGGGATCTGTGAGGTCATCTGGGTGGTGGAATGCCCATGGAAGTGTTCCAAAACCCAGCCAGTGTCCCCTCTGGGGCTGCAGGAGAGGTTACAAACTGGTGGGGAAAAGGTGGAGGTCTGAGGTGGATCCAAATTGTGTCTACAACCCCTAAAGGAGGGTTTTAGAGAAGATGGACTCTTGGAAGTGCACAGGGAAAGACAGGAGGTGACAAATCCAGTGAGATGCAAGAGAAAAGTTTCCACTGCGAGAGTGGTCAGACATAGGAAAAGGGGGATAAAAGAGGCTGTGGATTCTCCATCCTTGGAGATACTCAAAATTCTGCTGGACATAAGCAAGGACAATAAATCGGTGTTAGGAGAGGATTCATCTTTGATCCAGAAGTTGAACTGGAGGCCTCCAAAACTGTCCTCCCACCTCGATTATTCTGCAGTATTGACACATGGAACAGATGGAGGCATGTGAAATTATTCACATCAAACTGCTTGCACAGCAAGACAGGGAAAGGGTTGTCCAGCATGGGAACAGGCTGCCCGAGGCAGCAGTGGAGTCACCATCCCTGGAAGTGTTCCAAAGCCACATGGATGTGGCCCTTGAGGACATGGGTTGGTGGTGAACATGGTGGTGCTGCTGGGATGGCTTGGAGATCTTGAGATCTTTACCAGCCTTAATGGTTGTGTCATTCTGTATACCTCCATGGTGAGATTTTCCACCCAAATCTAAGCCTGGGTGATCTTCTCGGTGGCATGGGATGAGTTCTGGCAGGGCTGGCCACGGAATCCAGGCATCTGAATTCCAGAGGGCTGAAATTCCACCCGGATGTGCTGCAGGATAGACAACTTAGATCAAAAGCAAGGCCAGTTTTAAGACCATGTAAGTGCCTGTGGTACATAAACCTCTGTGGCACAATTTTAAAATCATCCTTTTTTATTAAAGGGAAACAAAAATCCACAAGCAAAACCAACTTTTCTTTTTCCCCCTCCCAAAGAAACCTCGCCGATATGATAACGAACAACCCACACCGAATTTAAGAGTTGGAGCTGCACTTCTCTCTGGGTTTGTGGGTAGAGGAGAGCAAATAGCTTGGAGGACCTGGGAGAGTCACACTTTTATCATCAGGGATGAAAGGGAAAAGGGACAAATGCAGCCTCTGCATAGACTCAGGCATGGAGCATCTTGTTTTGCCTTCATGGCCCATTGCAGCGTCGTTACATCGACTCAAATAAATCGCCCAACAATCGAGACGTGCCTTCTATCGACCTCTGGGGACCGAAGACAATGAAAGCTCCAGTGCTTGAATCAGGCTGGAATGAGAAGATTGATGGTTTTGGGAAGACTTGCTGACTGCAACTTGGACCACTCTGCCAGGAGCTGTTTGTAAGGGCTGGGCTTTGCTGGAGCTGCTCCTCTCCAAATGGTTTTCCCATGGAGAGGCTTTGCTGGGAGCAAATGTCCTCCAGCATCCTCCTGCTCTTGGCTGGAGCAATTCCACTTGAAATAACCTCCCTGGCTATGCTGGTGGGTAAAGAGAGATTTTTTTAACGCGTAAAAATGCTGGAGGAAGCTGATGGAAAACAGCTTTGATTTTTTAATTTTTAATTAGTTTCCTTTTTAAAAATATTTTTATCATTTTCATGAACGCAGGCCTGTGGTTCCAGTTGTACCAACAGTAAATCCTTGACTTTATGTACAGAAGAGAATCATTGAGGTTGGAAAAGGTCATTGAGTCCAGCACTGCCAAGGCCACTGATGCCTGGAGGGGGCCACCCAAAAACAGAGGCAAGACAAGAAAAAGAGAATAAAGGTTGGTATTTATCTGAAGGGCCTTCAAAGGTTCACCCTGGGCAGTCCAAAGGCTGCACCCAAGATGGACCCTGGGTCATGGGTTCCTCAGACTTTTATAAATTTGGTTCATTTGCATATCAAGGTTAACTCTCCAATTATAACCTCAGTTCATGATGTAATTACCCCAAGTTTGCCCCCCCTCTAAGTTTTAGTTTACACATTTTGGGGCCTGGTGTCCTTGGAGAGCAAACCGAGAGAGGTTTGTTGTGTCTGACCAGCATGAGAGAACAGCAGCTGGCAGGGCACACAAAACTCCAGAGTTACACACTGGGCAGCACAGGGTTTGAAAAACATGAAAGGTAAAACCTGAGGCATCCCCACCACTTAAACTTATCTCATAAAAATAAAGAGTGTTTCCATTTTGCCCATATAAAGTATTTTCAGTGCAATTCCATTCAATCTGTGTCTGCAGTGATTTCACCTGATTTGCACCTTTCTCCATTGTCAGAAATGGCTTTTCCCCACCCTGCCCAAGGCTCTTGTGCTGTATGGATGTGTGGCCAGGGCTGCTATACCAGAGGTAGGCACATCCCAGCTGCAGCCAAGCCTGGATGTCCCAAACCTCCCCCTAAAGGTGCAGCCAGCTCTGATGGAAATGTTCATCCTAACTGGAAAAGGCTCTGGACATCCCGCTTTGACCTTCAAGTTGACCCAAAGGGTTGGACTAAAGACCTCAGAGGTCCCTCCCAAACTCAGCCCTTCAATATTTGTGAAGATGACCTTGGAAGTGGGAGAACACTCCTGAGTCAAGGATATGAAGGATAAAACCCCACACAGGCTCGCATTTAAATCCCTTTGAACTTCTCCAAGATCAGCCAGAAGCTCTGATTTGATTTGATTTTACTTCTTTTTTTCCTCACTTTACAGCCGTGACTTGAACTGAACTAAAACCCGTGGAACTGTTAATTGAAAACCGAGTGTCAACAGCAGTTCAGTGCAGAAAGAGTTTCAATTAAAAGCAATCTCTTGTTGCCATCCAAAGTAATATTTTCCCTCCTGGCTAAATTTTAAGTGAAGCACAAAGTGGTTGCTTGTCAATGCTTTAATGGGATCTGAGCTATTGTGTGGGAAAACTTCCTTTCAGTCAGAGGCCAAGGAGCTTTTGATTTTTCAGGGCTGAAAGCAGAGGAAGGGGGGTTTTTTGCTGTGATGTGGCTGATTTGCTCTTTTCTTCTGGGCTGTGTGGGTGAGGAGTGAGGTGTGATGAACACTATCCAAAAATCAGGGCTGGGTGGGGTGGGAGTCAGCGTTTCTCACTCCCTGCCCCTCTTGGACCTCCATCCACTCCTCTCCAGGTCAGTGCTCAGCCTGGCTCCAGTATTTATCCAGGATGAGTAGGGATAACATGGCCAGAGGATCCCCAGGTGCCCTCAGGAAGCTCTAGCTGGGATTTTGGCCAGTTGATGCTGCCTGACCCACGTGTGTGGGACACCCAATGACATGAATTCTGTAGGGTTCCCAGAAGAGGAACAGAGGAGAAAGAGTTGCTGAGAGGGTGCTGAGAGGGGGGAGCTGGGTCTGGGGGTGTGGAGAAGGCTGTCACCAAGCCTGGTGACATCTGGGAAAGGAGGGCTCCTTTCAGCAGGAAGGGTTTGGATCACTGTCCGTGATGCAATCCATGATGGAGACCATGTAGGAGTGATTTGCGTTTGGGTTGAGAAGAAACAACCTTAAGCTGTGCCAGGGCAGGTTGAAGTCGAATATTAGGGGAAAATTCTATACAGAAATCCTTGTCCAGCCCTGGGCAGTGGTGTAGCAGGGTCTGTAATTGAATCATCCTCACAGCTTCCAAGGATCTGGCTTTGCATCCTGCTCCCTCCAGAGCCAGCCTGGGTGGCCTTGCATCAACCCCTTCTCCTCTTGGTCCCCAGGCACAGCGAGGATGTAACAGGGTGCCACCTTCCTGGCTCAGTCTGAAAGCCTCTAATGAAGCATGCAGGTGATTAAGAGCATTCCCAGATTTCTTTTCCTGAAAAGGCATCTAAAACACCCTGAAAGGAAGTGGAGAAAAGCGACAGCTGATGAATAAACTGCTCCTCATCACTGGGAAATGGAGAAAATGCTCCACCCGCTGTTTCAGGGCTTTCACGTAGAAACCATTTGGGAGAAGGTTGTGGGGGCTGCATCTCTGTGAGGTGTTCAAAAGCAGGAGATCATTTTGGGAACAAACCCACTGACTGCTTCTTTGTGCACCAGCTCCACTCCCTGCTTTGTTTCCTGATCAGCACTAAAATGATCCTTAACATGAAATTAAGGATGTGAGGTTCGTATCAGTGCTGCTCCCAGGCGAGCAAAAGGGATTTGAAGGCTGTCTCAGTTGTGTTAGGATCTCCTTTTTCATGTTTTAACTAATTCTGTTTAACCTTTAACAGGGATATGGGGCTGCTGATGGCTCCTGCAGATCCCGGGGCTGAGCTCCCAGGGAGGAACAGACCAAGGCTGAGGAGCCTCCAGCCCCACATCCCGTCCTCCCTCCATCTCCAGCTGGGTTTTGTTCCATGTGCACAGTGTGGCTGCTCTGCTCCGTGTTTTCTGGGCAGATGTGCTCAGCATGCTCAGATCTGCTGTGCCTCCGGACTTCCAGCCTTGTTTTTGTGTGGGGACAACCCCAAACACAGGGAATAGCCAGGGTTTGTGTGGCTGCACTGGCCCTGGGAGCACCAGTGTTGGCCAAAAGAGCTGCTTGTCATCGTGGCAGCCTTTCTGGGGTGCCCAGGGCAGCCAGTGCTGGAGGAAGTCAGAATTGCTGCACTAGAAATGTGTGATCTGGCAAATTTTTATCCCTTTTTAGTGAAAGGAAATCGCTCGGGATTGGGAAGATGTGGGAGCTTGAGCTGGAGCTTGTACCCAAGTGCACAGTCCTGTTGTTTTTTTGTTTTGCAGAGTGAAGGAGTTTCCAGCACTGGGGAAATGTGGCAGCAAGTGTTACTATCTGGCACTTCTAACAGTTTCTTTATTTATTTATTCAAATCCATTAACCCTTTCATAAACAAGTGGGAACAGCATTTCCTCTGTTTGCTCGTCTCTAAAACTGGGGGGATGGCACCGACAGCTGCCCTCACAGGTCTTGAAATCCTGCAGAGGATGGGTTACCCTAAGAATCCCCCCTTTTTCTGAGCTGGTCTTTGCTCTAGTTTTATGTTTGGATTCTTTTTCTTCTCCTTTACTTCAAAGGTGTTGAGGAGATGAGCCGGGCGCAACCGACTGAGATTTATTTCCGCGCGCATTCAGCAACACCCATAAATCACTCCCGAGGTAGGCAAAGCATTAAGAACGGGATCATTTCCATTTTGTTTTGCTACAAAGCCTCCTGGAAGAGCCATGGCAGGTTGCCTTTGTGCTGAAAGATGCAGTGAAGTTGATAAAGAAATTCCACCAAGAGCTGATGTCAAGAGAAAATCTTTGCGAGACAGATGGGGCTTGGAGCACTGAATGCAGATCAGTGATACCAGCAAAGTTCAAAAGCAGCCTCAACAGCTGCTGCTTGTCCTGTGGATCCTGATGAGGATGATGATTGCTGTGGATGGTGCCCTTGAGTTGTGTTTGCCACGGCAGAGCTCAGGCTGGTGTTTGAAAGCACACTGGTGTGGGCAGGAAGTGATGGGGAACTTGGCAACCCTCCCCTGGCCCTTGGTGTTGATGTAACCTGAGCCCCTCTGTGGGCTCTGCCTGTAAATCATGGGAGATATTTCTGTCTGTGATTTTGGGCAAGATTCAGCAGGTTTATGTCCATCTGTCCAGTATTATCCTGGTATGATCCATGGAGCTTGTTCAGACACCAGCCTAGGAGCAGCATGGCACAAGAGGGAAACAGACCTTGTGCAGCAGACTTGGGCTTTCTGGGCCTTTGAATTTGCACAGAGCCAAGGATCCTCCCTGCCAAAGCAGGTGGGCAATTCCCTTCATTCCCAGTAACTTCCCATCAACTTGCAGCATCCTCTGTGTTTCGGTTTGCAAACAGGTTTGTTAACCAAAGGATGTGGAAGACCTTCCCCTGTGAAATCCTTGCTGAGTGGCCCTGGAAGTGTCCAAGGCCAGGTCAGACATAGCTTGGAGCAACCTGGGATAGTGGAAGGTGTCCCTGCCCATGGCAGGGGTTGGAACTGGGTGGGTTTTAATGTCCCTTCCAACCCAAACCATTCCATGATTCTGTGTGTGTAAAATTAAATTAAAATGGTACATTGCTTCTTCAGGGAAAAAAAGCCAAAAACCAACCCAAACACTCTCATTTTTATGTTTTTCAGGATTCTCACTTCCTTACAACCTTGACAGGACAACAAGATATGATCCAGCTGATGCTTCACAGCTCCCTGGTGCTCCCAGCACAGCAGCTCTGTCACAGGACCAGGGTCACGGAGGTATCACAAAATCAGTGACTCCTTTGAGCTGCTGTTGGTCCTTCCAATATCTAAAGGGACTCCAGGAGAGCTGGAGAGGGACTTTGGGCAAGGACATGGAGTGACTGGACAAGGGGAATGGCTTCACACTGACAGAGGGAGGCTTTAGATTAGATATTGGGAAGAAAAAAAAGTTGGTATCTAAGTCAAATTCATCTTCTAGAGGCACCCTGGGGCCTGCTATGAGCAAAGCTACTCACCAGCCTTCCTTAGGGACATTCAGGAGCCCAGGGGACTGGGCAAGAAGTGGACTGAGAGAGCTCTGCTGTGGCAACTGCAGTGAGTGGCCACAGTGGCATGTCCTGGGAAAATTACTGCCCCAGACTTTGCAGCTCTTCCATGGTCCTGAAGCCCCCCACTATGGGCTGCTGTCCACCGTGGGTTTAGAGAGACCTTTGTTTGCACAGGGGTGGGTTAGGTTGGATATTAGGAAGAATTTCTTCACTGGAAAGGTGCAGTGATGGAGTCACCGTCCCTGGAGGGATATAAAAGATGTGAGGGTGTGGCACTTGGGGACATGGTTTAATGTGGCCTTGGCAGTGCTGATTGGACTGGATGATCTTAGAGGGCTCTTCCAGCGTGAATGAATCTCTGATTATGTTGTCTGGACTCTCCTGGGGTGGATCAGCTCTTGCCAGAGGTGTGCAGATCTCCCAACAGCCCAGCCCATCTCCTGGCTCTGAGTGTGCACACAAGAGACACCAAACGTGGTCAGCCTTTCCCAGGAAATGCCCCAGCCGATATCCCAGGCAACTTTCAGCCCTGTTTTATTTTAAGCATTCATGAGCCTTTCAGCCATAGTGATATGCCATCAAATTTTGATGTCTAACGAAGGAACAATCATCTCTTCCCTTTCAGAGCAGCTGAGGCTTTCAGTAACATTATCCTGCCGTGTTTTGACATCTGGCTTGTCAGCAAGAACATTATCTACCCCAATGTGTTTTTTCCATGAGCGAAACTTTGACATCAGTTCCCTGCCAGGCTGGAGAGATCCTGCTGCGTGCAGCACCTCCTGCTCCCAGATAGTAAACATGTTCCCAGACACGGGGCTTGGAGCCTCTGTGCCATTCCCAGACTGACTGAGATGGGAAATCTTGGCACCAGGTGACCACCCTTGGACTATGCCATAAACCCTTGGAATCTTGGTGGTCCCTCTTTGGTGTAGGCTCTGGGGGACAGGGAGATTTCTTTCAGTGTCACCACCACCACTGATGCCTTTTCCTGGTCTTAACATCAAGAGTCAAACACAGTTACAAGGGAAAAAGGGATTTTACCTTGGGATTTATTTTAAGGATCCTCAGGTGCACCACGTCCAGGTCGAATGCACCTCCATGCACCCCACAATGGCCACTGCAATCCCCTCCTCAAAGATCTGGTCTAACATTGTAGGTGTTACTAATGAGCACATCTATCCAAAATTCCCCAATGAGAGGCTCCAGTGAGCCCCCCTCCCCAAGGAACCTTCCCCTGGCTGGTTCTGTCTCAGTTTACAAAATGTGTTCTGGAGAGGCCCTTGGGCTCTGGGCACACTGATCCCTCACTGCGAAGCTTCTGAAATGTTCAGTCTCCCAGCCTGACAAACAAGCCCAAGAATGGAGGCAAAAAGCACTGAGAATACAGAAATTGTAAAAAGGTCTAACAGGGGTATAAAAGAAAAGACAAAAATCATCCTGGCATCAGCACCACCACCAGTGCAGGATGTCACCAACGTCGAGACACCCACACCAGTGTCCACAGTGCAGGGGTGTGGTTTGGTGGCCTGGCCATTGTGCCAGAAGCCACCTGAGGTGCCCTCAGGAATATGGGAGGCTGTCAGGTGTGTCACAGGTGGGAAAGGTGGGTTTTCCAGCTCTGATTGCACATCCAGGCCCAGGTGCCCATCTCCAAGCCAGTTTTTAATCAGTGGTTTAATCTCCAGTTTTTAATCAGGGATTTTCAACCTCTGTGGATGCAGGTGTGGTCCTGGGATATTTCCCACCCTGGGATGGACCACCAAAAGAAGACCAGCTTGCTGATCACTTGTTTTTGCACCTTCTTTTCCACAAGACTGTTCAGGAATGGTGTGTACCTCCTCAAAATCTTCCCTCTTCATCATCTTCCTGCCACAGTGGCATTTCTGGGACTCGCAGCCATCCGCCTCCCCTCTGGCAGCAGCACTGCTGCCAGCAAGGATTTAACATCTCCAGTGACTTCCACGGACTGCCAGAGTGCTCCTGGCCCCTTTCCACCCTCTCTGCACCTTGGGCCAAGTGCAGCTGAGTTGGCATCTTTGGTCCATTGCCACTTTATCCTGGAAGGCCTCGGCAGCGCTGGGATTTGCCAAGAACAGGGATCTCAGGAGTGTCTCTGCCAAGCCCAGATGGCACTTCTGCTTCCCTTCTCCTTCGGGCTCCTCTCCATGCCCTGGCCAGCACACAGGGTGGGTGTCTCCAAATCCCAGTTTGAAGATTACTGTGGATTCAGGCTAAACCTCCACATCTTTCTGCCCAAAGGCCAGCAGGGGTTAGAGCTGTGCTCAGCCCTGTCCCATGGCAATCCTGTCCCCTTTCCCACTAGTCTGGACATTTCCCCCATGTCTGATTGCTGGAGGAAACCTTCTCCCACTTGGGAGTGTAGATACTTCAGGGAGAATTTCAGGGACATCTGTCGCAGGATCCCAGAGTGGTTTGGGTTGGAAGGGGCATTAAAGATTATCCAGTGACCTGAATTTGAGAAGAGAAGCTGTGGCTGCCCCTGAATCCCTGGAAGTGTCCAAGGCCAGGTTGGACGAGGCTTGGAGCAGCCTGGGACAGTGGAAGGTGTCCCTGCCCATGGCAGGGGTTGGACTAGTTGGTCTTTAAGGTCCCTTCCTACCAAAACCATTCCATGATTCCAAGACACCCATTGGGAAGGAGGACACGTGGGGCCAGCTGTGTGTTCCACCCCTGTGTCTCCTTGCCCTCCAGTGTTTCCAGCCGGGAATATTTTGTTCTGTCTGAAGCTTCTCCCACTCAGCAGCCCGGAGTGTTTTCTCCTCCTAACGAGATGTGAAGGCAGGCAGGCCCTTTGCTGGTGCACACAGCTATTTTTGGCTGCAGGAGGACTGACTGTAGCTCCTTCTAATTGCATAAGCATTTGTATAATTCATTGGCACCGGGTTTCCTCGCAGGGAGCCCGGGCGTACGGAATGCAAAAGGATTTGTGCGTTTCCCCTCTATCCTTCCCTTCCTCTCCAGCGACTGTTCTGCAGGCAATGGGTTTAGTGCCAGGTCAAATCCCCTCTGCTGGCAGGAAACGCTCCGTTTCATCCCTTTCCCAGTTTTCTTGAGGAGTTCAGGGCAAGCCCGGGAGGATCTGAGAAAGTATTTCCTCCCACAGATTGCGGAGCACATGCCTGGGAGCGGCGGAGCGGGAGCTGGAAAGCCAAGCAGCCGAACGAGCTCCCGGGGAAGAGTTTCAGAAATGGCACGGGTGGGTTTGCTGCTGGGAATGACTCACGCACCCAAAGCTTTGGGATCTCCAAACAACACTGAGAAACAAACCTGGGGCCACCCCTCCCTCCTTGGTGGCACAGGATGGGGACACGGGGTACCCGTGGATGCAGAGGAAGGGTGGCTCCGGGGAGACCCAATTTTGTGGCCTTTCAACCCTTAAAGGGAAAGATGGAGACAGACCTTTAGCTGGGTCTGTAGCAACAGGACACAAGGGCTGGTGGTTTTAAACTAAAAAGGGGAAAGACTTAGATGAGATTGTTAGGACGAAATTTTTTACAGTGATAATGGTAAAACACTGGCACAGGTTGCCCAGAGAAATTCCCATCTCTGGGAACATTCCAGGCCAGGTTGGATGAGACTTGGAGCAACCTGGGATAGTGGAAGATGTCCCTGCCCAAGGCACAAGATTGTTCTCATGGAACAAGATGAACTTTAAAGTCTCTTCCAACCCAAACCATTCCATGATTCTCTGATTTTATGATTCTGTGACTCTCTGATTGCTGGAGAGGCTTTTGAGGAGGAAAATGTAAATCTTTCCCTGGGGAAACACTAATGCTCTTCATAAGCTGGGGTCTGGCTCACGATGATCATCCCCTGTGAGCGGTGATGCCTGGAAGGGCTCTTCCCTCCTTAAAATCATCCCTTCGCTGGATATTTTCAATCCATATCATTGGAGAGTGGTCAACAGGTGGCGAAGATCAGAGGAGAGGCAGTGACACAGACAGCTCTCCTTCCCTTAGGAACCTGGGGAAAAAAAAAAAAGAGATTAAATGATAAGAAAGCAGGGATTAGTGATCATTAGCTCTGCTGTCAGCACCCAGCAGGAGAGCACCCAGCCTGCATCCTGCGAGAGGCATCAGCTCGTGCGGGCTGGAGGCACGCCTGGAGCTAAAACCAGTTCTGCAGCTGCTGCCACGGGGATATTTTCGGTGACAAGGGGGGAGTGGCTGTGAGTGCATCGAGATGTGGGGTTCAGTTAACTCGAGGGCTCCGCTGCCTCCCCTTCCCTCGTCCCCTGTGCCCAGGATGTGCTGGCGGCAAAGCCAAAGTTAACAAAACTCAGATTTAACACCTCCAAAGGGATGGGATTGCCCAAAACAATCCACACCAGACTTAAATCTGAAACAGGGCTTTGGGCAGGCTTTGGGATGGAGCTGCGACAAAATCCACGCGAGCGCTGATTTGCTTCACGACAAGAGAGTTTGAAGCGTTCGCTTTGTTTTCAAAAATAAAAGTTTTCCAAATCCCAGAGCATTGTATTTTTAGGCATCTGAGGCAAATAATTACTGTGGAAGAGGAGACTTGCTGGCTTCGTGACAGGGAAGAAAATAATACCTGCCTCTCTTGCCAGCTGCCTCCTTCTAACAATGCTCCATGTTGTGCGGTGGGACTTGAGCTTCCTCCAACCCAAAATGTTCTTATCAGTGGTGTAATTACACCTGGATCATGGTCATTTGCATCCCTGGTTTTTCACACTTGAATCCTTACTGTCTATTTTGATTTTTAAAATGTTTGAGTCAATGTTAATTTTAAAAGTCCGTTTGAAAATTTTTAAATGTCATTTTTAAATGTTCACACTGTTGCTGGAAACACCCTCCAAAGCTGGAGGATGGCCCCACGTTCATGGAATAAAAGGAGATTTATTTATTTATTGCAGGCTCCACACCTGGAGGTGAAAACGTTCCTCAAAACTTGCCAGGCACCAGAACAGAGCAGCTGAGTAAATACCTAGGAAGAGGACTTGCAGGGAACTGCATCTTTAACCCTCTTTTTGCCATCTCTGGGCTGACTTCATTATCCAGCTGGGAGATCGTGAGTCCTTTAGTGGCTGCAGTGCTCGAGCCATAAACTTTCATCCTCTCCATTGGGATTCTGGTGATTTCCCTTTGGAGTTTGTTGAGGTCAGAGCAGAGGAGCTGATTGAGGTTGAGCCCAGAGGAGCTGGCAGTGCCTGGGTGTGATGTCCTACGCAAGAGCTCATCACCTCAGCTCTAAATGTTGCCTTCTTCCAACTGTTTCTGCCTGTTGCTGGAGACAAGCAGATGGGAACGTGTCTCCCTCCATGGTGTTTCTCCCTTCCCTGCTCCCTGGGCTCACGGATCTTGCCAGACAGCAGGTGCTGGATACTGAAAAACAGCCCCAGGTAGAAGAAAACAAGCTCTGATCTCACACTGACATTATCTTGAATGTTTACCATGGACCTGTCCTGTCTTGAAGTCAGCCTGGGTTTAAAATGAAAGAGAATGGCTTAGATGGGATATTGGGAAGGAATTCTTCCTGTGAGGGTGGGGAGGCCCTGGCACAGGGTGCCCAGAGAAGCTGTGGCTGCCCCTGGATCCCTGGCAGTGTCCAAGGCCAGCTTGGAGTAACCTGGGCTAGTGGAAGGTGTCCCTGGCCAAGGAGAGGAGGCTTGGAACTGGAATGTCTTGAAGGTCCTTTCCAACCCAAACCATTCTGGAATTCTGTGATTTTATTTGGCCTTGGCCCTACCTCCCCCCCTCTCATGTCCTGCAGCTTGTCCCAAAGCTCCCCACCTTCTCTTTCTTATCTGACAGGAGTTGGATTTTCCTGGAATGAGTTTTAAGGAAGCTCACCTCCATCTCAGGCTGGTCCTCATGCTGCTGTGGGAGGAAGGAAGAGCAGATGCTCAGATAAGCGCAAAATCCAGGAGCAGGGAATTGCAGGGACCCCTGCTGCCTCTTTTCCCGTGCCTGCAGTGTGGGTGCAGGGGGATCAGTCCCTTCCCTTTGGCAGTTTGATCCTTTGACCCTGGCTACCCCAGATTCCCTTGGGATTCCCTTGGGATTCCCTTGGGATTCCCTTGGGATGAATGAGGCATTGTGCTTTCAGGACAGCTGTCAGACAGCAGAAGTGTTCAAAGTCAGGTTTACCTGTCCAGAGGTGTCAGGGGGATGCTGAGACACAAACCCAGCTTAGCTCCAGCTGAATTTTTGGATGCCCCAGGGGATATAAACAGGCTGTCCCGGAATCTGAAGAAGGCGTAGACCAACCTATAGGTTGGAACAGGAAATTCCTGTATACAGGAAAGTACAGGAAATCCCGGAGCAAAGACAAAACAACTCCCGGGGGGAGCAAACGAGGAGGAGAAATGAGCTGCCACTTTGTCCCCAGGCTGAGGTTTCACCCTCAGTTCTTTTATTTGCAGCCCTGTGATATTTCAAGGCCACTTGGTGAAAGCTGTGAGGAAGATGAGAAAATCCTGGAAAGCACAGGAGCTGTTCTGCCGTGTCTGTGCTTCGCTCTCGCTTCAGTGAGTGCCACATATTTTGGGAATACCCGCTCTGGGAGATGTGCTGGGAGCCTCCAGTTGGGTGGAAGGCGACGCAGATTGACACACTTCTACCCATGGAGAACTTCTGGAAGCTGTGAAAGCTCTGAGGGGGGAAGGGAAGTGTCCTGGGGTGACATTATAATATGAAATATGTTATGAAATATGAAATATTTGGCCAAACTGGCACAGGAAGGCAAAGAGGCAGCTGCTGCTGATCATGGTGAGAATGTTTGGATCTGCAGCAGTGCTCAGAGTCACAGTGGTGACACGAGGAAGCAGGCACGGAGCTCAGGATGGGCAGCACAAAGTCCTCTACTCACTGAGGAGCAGCTTCACCTGGGATAATTCTTCTTCCCATGGAAATGGGCTTCACCTGGGATAATTCTTCTTCCCGTGGAAATGGGATTTAGAGGGACTGGAAAGGGCTTGTTCCTGTGTGGGTGAGGTGGTACAGGAAGAGAGGCTGGAGATGGGGATTCCTGAGCACCAGGAGAGTGTAAAGTCTCTGTGATCTGGCCCAGCTGTGATGGGGCTCCTCAGGGGATACCTTGCAGTGACACCCCTGTTGTGTGTTTTTATAACAATTCTTGGCTTTTTTCAGGATGATGAGATATCCTGTTGACTTTGAGGCTCTTTGACTCTGAAGGGCTTTGTCTGTGGGCAGATCTGCTAAAAAGTGGTGGCCTCTCTTGCTGTGGCCCATCTCATCCCACTGTTGAATCAGAGAATTCACTGGTTTGGAAAAGCCCTCCAAAATCATCAAGTCCAACCATTCCCCCAGTACTTCCCAAGGCCACCACTGACCCATGTCCCCAAGTGCCACATCCACACGGCTTTTAAATCCCTCCAGGAACAGCTGTGCCAGGGCTGGACAGCCTTTCCCATGAAGAAATTTCCCCAATAGCCAATCTAATCCTCCCCTGGCACAGCTTGAGGCCATTCCCTCTCATCCCATCCCTTATTCCCTGGGAGCAGAGCCCGACCCCCACCTGTCTCCACCCTCCTTTCAGGGAACTGGGGACAGCAAGAAGACCCTTCCAGGGCTTTGAACACTTCCCATGCCCTATCCCAAAAGCAGGGAGATGTGGAAACACGCTGGCCTCTCCAGCAGCCAAGCCCTGTGGGCTCTGCAAACACAGGCAGGGTGTCAGCAGGGCATGGTCGGCATTCCCTTGTCTGTTTGATGTCCCTGCAGGAGAATGAACAAATATGTGGAAATCCTTCGTGCTGGGTGGCAGAGTGAGGAGGAGAAAATAAAAGAGATGTCCAAAGCCACTCTAACGAGCTTTCTAGGGCTGAGCTGAGGGACATCGAGAGATTATCCATCCAGGCAGGTTCTGATCCAGTTGTTTTATTAATAATACCTTTGCTAATTAACTGTGGTTCGTTTCCCTGCCTTGTCTGTGGACAGATCTAACAGTGCATTAGCAAACTCTCCAGCTTAATTAATCCTTCTGTTTAAAGAGAGCAGAGCAAGCAAGGCTTGGCTGGCTCGTCAGCCACAGGGGAAATGTGGTCAGAGCATTATCCAAGAGGATGGCAGGGAAATACTTCATGTGAAGTCCCTCTATCCACCAGGTGCAAGGCTGACAGAGAGAGGTGTTCGTGCATCCCAAAAACACACAGCCTGATCCATGTCCAAATAGAGGCTTTATGCATATTTCACACAGAAGGATGTACTTTGCAGGGATGACAAGTTTTTATTAAGTGCTGGAGGGGTTTTTGGATGTTTCTGGGAAGCTGAGTGCTCCCAGTTGTCAGGAGAAAAGCAGCGATCCCAGCTCTGTGTCCCTTGTCCCTCCTCCTGTCCCTGCTCCTGCTTCCCCGTGCTCTGCGAGTTGCCATCTGCAGCCCGGGACAGCCTGGCCTCAGATGAACGCCAGGGAAAGACTCTTACATAAACCTCTTCATCCATAATGGATGAACAGCATCAAAATTCAACGGCAGCCTCCGGAGCCTTTCCGGTGCCTCGCCTACAAATTTCTCCAAGAGGCTGGAAAACCTTGATTTAGCACTTGCACAGTGATTAGAGAGGAACCCGGGGATTCTGGCTCCCTCCTGCCTGGGGAGTCTCCATCCTCAAAGGTTCTTTTAATGTAATCAAGGCCTTTTTTAAACAGGAAAATGATGTTTTGGCCTGGGCATGCAAAAGTCCAGAGCTGGGCTCGTTCAGCCCAGGAGAGCTGGGACGTGGGATGGCAGCTGGGAATGATGATGCAAATAAAGCCACCCGTGGCAGGAGATCCTTGCACCTTCCCCTGGGTTCTCAGCTGCTGTCTGATCACACAGAGGCACTTCCAGGCCTGAAATGTCCCTTTAAGCTTTAGGGTAAGATTTGGGGGTGGAGGAGGATGGGGATTTCAGTGCTTTCATCTTGAATTGCTCAGCTTGGACAGCAGCGTGGAGAATCCCTGATTTTTCTGATTTTTAGATCTCTCTCTGCTGGTCAAGGTTTATAGGTAGAGGTAGAATCTTCTGTTAAACCAACTGGGAAAGAAATCAATACAGGTTTTAGGGTTAATGTTGGGGTTTGAAACAGAATGAGCAGATCTCCAGACTGAGGCTGTTTGTCTGGGGAGAGGTTTGTGCCTCTGGAGGAGCAGGTACTTGGGATTAGTGGAAGAGGTCCTAATTGAGACCATGATGGGAAAGGGGAAACAAGGGATAATTGATAAAATAAAAAGGGCAGTAGATAAAAGAAAAAGGAAAATAGATGGGAGATTATAATGAAGGATAACCAGAAGAATTTGCAGCTTTTGGTTTCCAGAAGTTACAAATTTTAGTTCCTGAATTCCTTTGCACCAAATAGGGGAAAGGGCAAATATTTCCCTGTAAAGCCCATCAAGGGGAGACAGAGAATCACAGATGGTTTGGGTGGAAAGGACCTTAAAGACTGTCCAGTTCCACCCCTGCCATGGACAGGGACACCTCCCACCATCCCAGGTTGCTCCAAGCCCTGTCCACCCTGGCCCAGGGATCCAGGGGCAGCCACAGCTTCTCTGGGTACCTTGTGCCAGGGCCTTCCCACCCTCACAGGGAGAAATATCTTCCCAAAATCCCATCCACCCCTGCCCTCTGGCAGTGGGAAGCCATTCCCTGTGTCCTGTCCTTCCATCCCTTATCTCAAATCCCTCTCCAGCTCTCCTGGAGCCCCTTTAGGCCCTGGAAGGGGCTCTGAGCTCTCCCTAAAGCCTTCATTTTGCCAGGCTGAACTTCTGGGGGTTGGAGTTCAGCAGCTCTGGAGCTCCAGCATCTCTGGAGGAGCAGCCAGAGCTCAGGCTCTGGTTGTTGTCAGCACCCACCGTGCTGGTTTGGACATTTTCCATCCTTTCTGTCCGTCGCACTCACACAGCCCCAGCTCCTTCGGGATGCCACAGTCCCTGCTCTGAGCTTTGCTACTCACAGACTCGCCCTCAGCTCTGACAAAGAAATGCACAAAAGGGAACGAGTCCCACGCTGGAATGGCAGGAACCAGTCTTGTCTCATTTCACCCGAAAAGCGGCTGCATTTCTCAGAGCAGCAGCTCAGATCTGTGGTGGAGCAGAACCTGACCCGTTCCCTCTGGAGCCAGGGCAATGGGAGATCCAACCAAAAGAGCTCATCTGGTTGTCAGAGGCATTCCCAGAATTCCTGTTTAATTCACCCATCAATTCAGCTGGAAAGATGTACAAGCTGAAACATTTTGACAACTAAAACATTTTAGCAGTCTTGCATGAAAACGCTTCAATTTTCTCATTTAAAAGTCCCATTTAATTTTTTTCAGCTTTGTTTTAAAAGAGTCTCAAAACACCCTTTTGGAAAACAGAAACTAAACTAAACTAAACTAAACTAAACCAAAACAGAATAAAATAAACCAAAATAGAATAGAATAGAATAAAATAAAATAAAATAAAATAAAATAAAGGAACATCTTTAGATCCCAGGTGCTTATTAAGAACTTGTTTCTTGGTGTCACAACTGATTAATTATTTTCTTTTTTTTCCCCACATGTGGTTATAGGCACAGCTCTGATAAACACATTTAGACCAGAAGAAGCAACACATTTGGGCATCAGGAAGAATTTTGGACATCAGGAAGAATTTCTCCATGGAAAGGGTTGGTCAGGCACTGGAGCTGCCCAGGGAGGTGCTGGAATCCCCATCCCTGGAGGTGTCCAAGGAAGGCCTGGAGTGGCACTCAGAGCTCTGGGCTGGTGACCAGGTGGGGATCAATCACAGTTGGACTTCATGATCTTGGAGTCCTTTTCCAACCCAAACAATTCCATGATTCCATGACTGTGTTGATAAGGGCAGAGTTGGACCTTGGGAGGTGTCAGCCATGGATGGAGCCACCCCAGTTTATTCCTGGTGTTCCCAAGGCGCACGGCAGAGCCCACACAACACCATAAATTCACAGCCTCCCTTATTTCTTTCCAACCCTAAACCTCATGGATGCCCTTGCAGGTGCTTGGTTGCCCTCATAAGAATCTTTATTTTTGACAGGGACAGGAGATGGGCACCAGAAGAGCTCATTCACCGCCTTGGCTTCGGGGCATGTGAGGAAAATTGTTTTTCTGGGAAAGAGATTTGCTGTGCAACACCCCTGCACTGAACGTGGGCACGGGCAGCCCCAGGACTAGTGCTGGATATTAAAAATTCAGCTCGCTGCACAGAGCCTGGGGCTTTTAGAGCCACTTAGAGCTTCCTGTGACCCTTTGTCTTGGTTTTCTGGGAGCGTGCAGGTCCCCCAGGACCGCCGGCAGCTCGGCTGCCGTGGAGGAGTGGAGCTCCGAGGAGTTTGATGATGCACAGATGAACCACGACTGTCTCTCCTGCAGTGATGGGTTTCTCATGGGACCTCTGCTAAGTCCTGCCTCCTGTGGCTGCAGAATTCTCCTCCAAGGACAAATCTTTTCTGCAGCTTCAGCTTCCAGCTTTTATTGTTATCTAATACTGGTTTGGGACAGAGCAAAGCTTGAGGACTGGGTTGAAGGCCGCGGTTCAAAAAGAGAGATTAAACAACACAAAAGCACTCAGGGGTGATGGAGAGGAAGGAAGAGTGGTCCAGCATTTCCCCAGAGAAAGAATTATGGGTACTGGATTGGGAGGAGGCTGCACTTGGCCAGGCTGGAGCTAAAATACAGAAGGTGGTAGAATACAAATGCAAAGATAAAAATGTTCATGAGATGGTATTGAATTTGATCATGAGGTGACGATGGAGATGTGGGCACACTCCTCGGAGCCACCACAAATGTGGGTCACCAAGTCCAGCTGACAGAGAGACTGAGCTCTGGGTGAGCACAACGCCTCAGGAGATCTGGGCCAGAGTCTCTGCATCTCAGATCTCCATCTGTAACACATGAAAATCTTGTGCCATTGACCCTGCCTAAGGAAAGCCCAGGAGATGAATCCCAGACACACCAAAAGGCTCAAAAAGCAAAGATTTGGGCTGCTAGGAAAAAAAAAACCCAAACCCAAGCAGCAAAACCCATTATGCCCAAACCCCAGCTGAAGGTGACAGTTTGTTAGATGAAATCCACTGAGGTGCTGGGAAGGGAAAATAAAGCAAAAACCCCCAGTGCCCCGGGGCTTTTAAGATGCATTTTTGCACAATAGCTGCCTTTTGAAATGTAAAAAGGAATAAGGGGATTCTCACCCGGGAGCTTCTGTTGTATTCACACGATGAGCTGGAGGGTTCTCCCTCTCCAGCTGTACGGAGATGAAAGCAAAAGCTCTGCAATCTTTTATTCAGGAAGGCAGGAGCAGTTAAGATGATTAACTGTTCCTCATGAAATACTGTCCAAAGTATTTGGACTGGGGTTTTTGTCCAGCTCAAAAATGAGCTGGTGAATTATTTTCACAGACATGGTGTGATAAGGGTGGCCAAACCAGGGAGGGGGAAACCTAAAATTTGTATTTTGTCAAGAACATTCTTGAAAAATGAAGACCCAAAGGAGTGAAGGTTCACAGGTAAAGTCATGCATTGCTTGTAATGAATTTGTTCTGTGGTGCCATGGATCGTTGAACTGTACAAACACAGCATCCATCAACCCAAACAAAGGCTGCTGGGGGCCATGCTGTGCTCTCTGGTCTTATTTCCCCTCCTCCCCTGGCTTCCTGGCTGGACTCACCATTTAAACTTGCACAAGACAGGCCGGTTTCAAATCTGCTGTCCCCACAGGTCTGTGGGTTTGAAATGTGTGCAGTGGGAGTCACTGAACTGAACTCCTTCAGCACAAAGTGTCTGGGAGTGTTCAGAGATCACAAATCCTTGGTGGAAGCAGCAAGAATCGAGAATTTGATCCAAACTTCATCCCGAGTCTGCTGCAAGGCGTGAAAAAGGCCAGAATAAAACAGTGAGGTCACAAAGCCTGAAAATAGCACTGAGCAACACCCATGGATATCACCTCAGGTTCCTCTGAGCACATCTGGGTGTTGAGAGGACTCATTTTGCTTAACAAGAAATGCCTGGCTGGAAAATGGAAAATGGAAAATCTCTTTGAGCTTCTGATCCTGAGCTCCTGCTGTGGCCCACGGAGTGAAAAAGTCCCTGAAAGGACAATTTATTGGAGTTCTGATGTGTGTCTTACTGTGCCCAGGAGATGTGGGTTTGTCTGTTGGCAGTGGAGTGAGGCAGCAGCGGAGACATCCAAGGTAAAGGTGCTTGTGATGGGGCAGAGGGATCCAACCCCAAAACAGCAGCAGCCTCTGCCCGTGTTCCCAATCAGCACTTGAGCCCCACAGCTGATGGAAGGGGAGTTCTCTCAAAGAGAAATCCACATGAAAAGAGATTTGTTTTTTCTGTTATGCACGAAATGATGCATTTTCAACCTAAAACCAAGGAAGTATTTGTGATCATAATTGCATCATGGCTGGTGTGATCTTACCATGGAATCATGGAATGGTTTGGGTGGGAAGGGACTTTAAGGATGATCTTGTTTCACCCCCCTGCCATGGGCAAGGACACCTTCCACCATCCCAGGTTGTTCCAAGCCCCATCCAGCCTGACCTTGGACACTTCCAGGGATCCAGGGGCAGCCACAGCTTCTCTGATGCTGGGATATATAGCATTTATTGGGATGGAGCTCAGGGAAAAAAAAGCCCTTTTGAGCAATGATGTCTCGGCACAGCTTTATGGATTCACGTCTCCCACGCCGTGCCAATCACACCGCGCTGTCTCCAGTTCCTACGGAGCCTTGCACTCCCCAGTCACAAAAATAAGCACAAAAGTTAACTCCCAATAATGAGCAGTCACAGAGAGTGGGTTCAGCTCCCCAAACACAGCCCTGGGAAAGGCTCTGGGTTCTCCCAGCTGACCTCCAGGGCTGTCTCCATCAGAGGGAGAGTTTCCCCCAAATCTTCTTTTGTAACTGAGATGGCTCAGGGGTGCCAGGTTTTCTCCAATGGCATTTTGACACCTCTCTTCAGAGAAATGAATACTACTGGGGGGTTTTGTGGTTGTTTTCACTTCTCAGGCGTGGAATGAGAATGAGTACAGAGGAGGCCATGGAGATGCTCCAAGGGCTGCAGCCCCTTTGCTCTGGAGCCAGGCTGGGAGAACTGGAGGTGCTCACCTGGAGAAGGGAAGGCTCCAGGGAGAGCTCAGAGCCCCTCCCAGGGCCTGAAGGGGCTCCAGGAGAGCTGGAGAGGGACTGGGAACAAGGGATGGAGGGACAGGGCACAGGGAATGGCTTCCCACTGCCAGAGGGCAGGGCTGGATGGGATATTGGGAAGGAATTCTTCCTTGTGAGGGTGGTGAGGCCCTGGCACCAAACCACCCCAGGGGTGCCCAGAGGAGCTGTGGCTGCCCCTGGATCCCTGGCATTGTCCAAGGCCAGGCTGGACAGAGCTTGGAGCAGCCTGGGATGGTGGAAGTTGTTGCTGCCCACGACTGGGACTGGATGATCTTTAGATCCCTTCCAAACCATCCCAACCAAACCCATGCTCTGAGCCTGTGATTCCATAAATGTGGGTGTTCGTGGTGAAGGACACTCAGGTCAGAGGGAAAGAAGCCCCTCTGGAGAGTGACTCTGCTTTTTTCCTCAGGGTTTGTGTCCACCTGGTGCGAAGCCCCCTGGCACTGCCCACTCCAGCCGTGCTGGGGCCTGTCCCTGGGCACCAGGGAGCAGCTGACACTGCAAAACCCGAGCACCGGAGCCCAAATGTGTCAGCACAGGACTCTCCAGAGGCTATTCCATGAGTGGGAAGCTGTCCCAAAGATGCCTCTCCTCGATGGATTGCTGGCTGGTGTTCAGTGCCCAATGATGTGCCCGAACACTTTGGGTGAAGACACGGAGCAAGCTGCTGTCCTTGAGCACTTCATGTTGAAAAGATTCTTTGCAAATTTGGCAAAGCTGATGTGGTTAATCCAAAACTTGAAGAAACATCTGGTTTTAACCTCCTTGGCTGGCTGGAGTCAGAGCTCTGCCCTCGCACAGTCACAGGGCTATAAATAAATCTTTCCAGACAAGCAAAAAGAGGTTCCCTCCCCTACTTTCATCTTTCTCCCTGTAGCATTACTTGTCTGAGACATGGCTTGCTCTGTTGTTTGTTGTTGCCTTTGTTGTATTTTTGTTTGAATACTCAAACCCTCAGAGGCCAACTTTGCACTGTAACAAGCAAAATCCAGCTGACAGGTAAAGACAGGCCTGGAGAGGAGAGCTGGGTCATCCTGACTCATCTGACTCAGAGTTTGGGAGGCAAAAAAGTCTTCCTGCCACTTTCTAGACAAGCAAAAAAACAGGCCTGCTCCTGATTTTTGTCTCCCTCCCTGTGGCATTGGTTGTCCAAGAGGTGGGTTCTGCCTGCTCTCCTTTCCCATCTCCAATGCCAGGAAAAGTCTGATGTGATGGGAAGCATCTGCCAGTGGAGATTTGTCTGGGACCTGGTGATTGGTGATGGAATGGGAGGAGACAAAGTCTGGAGAAATATCACAAATACTTCTATGGCTTGGTAAAAGTCTGTGTGGTCAACGAGGGAGTGCTTTGTGTCCAGGTTTTGTGTCTGGGTCTCAGCGACCTGGATTCCTATTGGTTTTTCTGGTTAAGAATTAAGCTGGATACCCAATTTCATCCCTGTCCCTCTTCTCTCCTTGCAGATAATTTAAAACCCTGGTGATCCTGGGTGAAATATGAATGCTGAGTTGCTACAACGATCCTTTAGCCAATTGCATGGTCCCTGATGAAGATTTCAAGCCACCCCTCTCAGACACCATCACAAACGTATTTTCCAGCCCAAACCTCACCTGTCTTCCCACAAACTCAGAGTTTACAGACTTCCACCCAGCAGTTTTAATGCAAATCTCACATGTTCTTGATTTCCACAAGCAGCAGGGACATTTCTTGGGCACTGGTTTGAGCTGGGTGAGGAACTTCGAGTGTCGCTGCTACAGAGAAAAGCAAGACTGGGGCAGAAACAAGGCTGGGGTGGGTGTGGTGTGAAACTCATCTCTCAGGGAAAGGAGGTGCCACTTGGGTCAGAAAATCTGAAGGAACAAGGACCAAGGAGCTGGGAAGAGCAGCTGGAGGGTGGTGGAGCTGGGCTGGGAGGTGGAGGTGGCTGCAAGGGAGCTCCGTGTTGGGAACCAGAGCCCAGGAGGGGACACAGCTTCAGTAGGACCTGGAAGGAAGAGCAGGGAGAAAAATGAGGGGAAAACAGAGGCTTGGGACACTGGTGGAAAAATCAGACTTTGTGGCAGCTCCTCCACAACCAGGGCAATTTTTCCATCCCTATTTTACTTGTGTGCACATTTCTGAAAGATCTCTTCTAACAGAGGATTTATCCCACTCCAGAGGAGACCAGGTGCTTGTTCAGGAGGGGCTCCAGCCACGGCCAAGCTTTCCAGGAAGCTTCCAAGACTTTTGTTTGCAATCTGCTTTGTGATCCCTCGATGGAACAGGCCAGGCTAAGGGAGCTGCTGTTTGTCCCTGGCTGGCTGGTGATATGGAGCATGAAGTCAACTCTTGCTGTTGTGGCTGCTGCATTAGCTGAGATTTCCATCCCAAAGCTCAGCTTTTTGCAGTCCAGTAAAGAGAAAAACTCACTTCCAGTCACAGCTCACGACCATGCTCTGTTAAGCAGCAAAACCTCGAAGTTTTGGGCTTAAAAATTCCATAAACAGCTGCTCTCAGATGCACAGGAGCAGCTGATACCTTGCTCCAGCAGCTCCAAAAATACCTGGCTCCTTGCTCCTCCAGCTCAGGGGAAAATCAGCAATTTGTATGGGTGGGTGAATTCACTTTCACCTCTCTCAGAGCCCCTGTGATGGATGGTGACACAGACAAGCAGCAGCAGTAGCAGGATGGAGGGGGGGGTCTCCCCAGGCTTTTGGCCAGGCTTCCCAGGCTGCTGATGTTTGCCTTGGCATTTCTGCCCGAGCGAAACTGCTCCGGGGAAAGACTCGGCTGGCAGCTTTCCCAAAACCAGCCCTGCTGGAGCTGCTTCCTGCAATCAGAGATTCCCTCAGGGTGGGAAAGAGCTGAGAGCATCGAGTCCAACCCCTGACCCAGCACCACCCTGTCCCCAGGTGCCACATCCACACTCCAACACTTCCAGGGATGGAGTTTCCAGCCCTTCCCTGGGCAGCCTGTTGCTATTCCCTCACTCTGTTGCCCATCGCTGCCATGTGCAGTGCCCATCCCTTTCTGAGTCAGGCAGGCAGCTAAATGATCCTCAGGTTGCTTTTTCCCAGGTTCTGGTCCCTGGCTGAGCCCTGGAGTCACCAGGACTTCTCAGCTCAGCAACAGAAAGGATCAAATCAGCCTGAAGCCTTCCCAGACCTTACCCCTGGCTCTGTCTGCTGCTCCTCAGAAGCTGCTGAAGCCTGAGGTGTGGTTATCCCGAGCAGATCCCGCTGATCTCTCCCTAAGCCTCCTCTCCCAGCCCTTGGCAGCACTCTCCTCTTTCAGAAAGGGAGAAGAATAAGGAAATGCAGGAAACTCACAGCTTTGGGAGCACCAAGCCAGCTGGATGTGGGTTCCCAGGGCTCTGCTCCATGCTCAGATCAACAGCTACCCTCGTGTCCCGCCGTCAGCACGACCATCCCTTCAGCCAAGCACCGAATCACACAGAGCCAGAGCTAGTGTCATCACCAGCTCAGAAGGATGCAAGAATTTCCCCTTTCTGACTGGGTTCCCGGAGTGCTGAGCACTTCCCAAGGGTCTGAGCATCAGCAGGAGCTGCTGTGAGAAACGGGGGCCCTTTAACGTGACTCAGCTGAGACACAAAATCAGCCTGAGAAGAAGGGATGAGCTGGGAGATTTGAGCTGTTCTGACCTGATTTTAATTCTTGCCTTGGTATCAATCCTTGCCCTGATACCAATTCTTGCCTTGGTATCAATTCTGGCCGTGCATCTCCTTGCGAGGTTACAAAGGCTGTTTTTACTGCCTGTGCCAGGCACAGAGACACACACACACACACACACATATCTAATTTTCACAGCAGTACAGCTGGCAGAGGGAAAAGCTGGGTCACGCTGTCCCCCAAAAGCCAAGGTTGGCTTCCAGATGACTCAGGAGGGTCCCAGGGATCAGCTTTATCTATTTATATATTTATTCCGGCTGGCATCCATGAATCACCACTAATAGCGAGCGGTTGCATAATTTTAAGGAGGCTGCTTTTGTGATGCCTCTGACCAGAGAAAATACATCTATTTTGGCTCATGTCTATGAATAGATCCCCTGCTCTGACTCGGTGCGTTTTGCAAACCACAGATACTCCTGAAAGCAAGGCATGATTGGCAGGTACAAGCTGATCAGCACACACCAATAGCTGTGGCCTTTTCTCCAAGCAATCATTTGTACAAATCGTTTCCTCTGCCTCCGAGCTGAGAAGAAGCAGAGCTGTGAGGGGAGCTGAGACTCCAAAAAGAGGCAGAACAAGGCCAGTGCTCACGCCAGCTCCTTTCACACTCTTTGGAATGTTCAGCTTTTACCAAACCGTGTCTTTTTTGCCCCCTTTCTCAAGGAAAAGGCCAAGCATGGGCTGTGGATGAAGAGGCGATTTTTCCCCTGAAGAAAACCCTTGCTTTTTCTTTTTCTTTTTTTTTTCCCTACAGCTTCCTTTTTTTTTTTTTTTTCCCCTTGGAGCAACTGTTCCTAAAATATTTGCTCATTGTGGTTTTCAAACACATGAAAAATTGCTGTAACAGTTTCGATTATATGGTTTTTGTTTTAAAATCACATCGAAATGGAAACAGAGGCTTGCAAGAGAAAGAAAACCTCGCCTGATGAAAACGCTTCGGAGTGGGCTGGGATTATATTCCTCCCTCCATATTCCAGCCAGGAATAGGTTGTGTGCGATTTTTTTTTTTTTTTGAACTGAGTGTATTTTTGCACACTCCTCCTGTGATGTTTGGTAGCACCAGTTGTGGAGGATCAAACCATGAGGCAAATTCACCAAACGGCTCAGACTGGCTCCAAAGGTGTGGAATAATTTTGTTTTTTCCCCTTTTTTTTGTACACATTGAACCCAGAGGTAGCACTGAACCCTTCCCTGGGATGAAGAGCACTCGGCTGTTGTTATTTTTGTGGTGCTGATGGCTCCCAGGATTCCAGGGGTTCAAGAAGAACCTTGCTGCTCTCTGTAGGAAACACAGGGGTCAGCTGGCAAGTCAGTGGGTCACTCAGTCCTTTCGAGCGAGGCCACCTCTCCATGAATTGCATCCCACCCAGTTTAATTGCAATAAACAGCATCACTTTGCTGAACAGCCCATCCAAATTTCAGAGGCTTTTGAATCCGTAACGAGGCGTCTCAGCGTTGGTTACGAGCACCAGGCGGAGTTCTGGATGCAGCCTTAATTAAAAACATCTCGCAGCAGGGTAAATAAATAATTCCTTTTTAAGTCCGAGGCCATTTCGTGTTTCAGACCCTGCTGGGCTGCTGTGTGGGAGAGTTGTGATAGCTCTGCCTCGGTGAGATAAGCGGTGGAGACGCCGTTTGCATCCCTTGGTGTGGCCCCAACCACATCCTCAGCCACCCCTCACCCCTCGCTGGGTTCTGCAACCTCTCTGGTCACAACCACTTGGCTTTTTCCACGTTGTCTCAGAGAAAAAAAAAATTTTCCCCCCTCTCTCTCCTTGTTGGTTCTCTGGGGGCTTAAATAAACCGAGCGTGGGTGGGTGTGTGGGTGAGAGGAGGAGGGATGTCAGGAAGGGAAGCTGAGCGTTGCACTTGGTGCAGGAATCACGTGTGGTGCTGCCAGCCCAAAATTCCTGGGGTCATTCTCCAAGCCCAGCATGGGAAGGGATGGATCACAGCTTTGCTCCTTGGCTTCCTGGCCAAAATCAATGCAGGGCTGGTGCTGAAATCACACAGGGAGCTCGTGGGCTCTCCCTGGCCGTCACATTTCTGCTGATCACACCCTGCTGATGTACAAAATCCCTGACAGGGGTGTCTGCAGCTGAGAAGGAGATTGCTGCTGTGGTGTGCAGCGAGGCAGGACACCCAGCATCGCAGGGAGTCGTGGAGGTGAAGGTATTGCAGGCTTTAATTTGGAAAGAAAAGGATTGAGAGACTGCAGTTTAAAATGAGCTTGGAACCGATGTGTTTGTGTCAGTTCAGATCAATCTGGGTGATGGGGGCAAAGCAGGACCCCAAACTGAGGCTCCTTAAGGAGCAGCACGGAGAAATCCAAGTCAGTGAAGGTTTTCAAAATGTTTTAGTGAATGTTGGAAAATCTCTGAAAATGGGTATCTGGCTGACAGGTGACCTTTAAAGGTCATCGAGTCCAGCCCCTCTGCCATAGCCAGGGACATCTTCAGCTGCATCAGAGCCCCATCCAAAGTGACCTTCAGTGTTTCCAGGGTTGGGGCAGCCACAGCTTCCCTGGGCAGCCTGTGCCTGTGTTTATCAGCCTCATCATAAAAAATTTCTTTCTTATTTTTTGTCTAAATTGACTCTCTTGTAGTTTAAAACTACCACCCCTTGTCCTTTTGCAACAGGCCCTGCTGAAAGGTTTGTCCCCATCTTGTAGGCCCCCTGTAAGCACTGAAAGGCCACAGTGATAAAAAATAAATGCACCTTTTCCTGCAGCCAGGTGATTCAGGGAAGAATCAGTTCAGATCCTGTGGGATAAACACAATCCACAAGCTGGGATTGGGCTCCCTTTCAGTCTCTGCTGGTGGAACCCACAAATCCAACACTCAAAATCTCCAGCCCACACAGGATTCAGCTCCTGGTTCCATCAGTGTGGGACTCCAGGACAAGGATGGTTGAGAAGTGCTGAGGCAGGAATTTCCCAGTGCCCTTGGAGGACGAGCAAAGGACGATCCCGTTCTCCCCAGCTCATCCCTCTGACACCTCACCTGTGCTGCCCATCATCTATAAAGCCCTGGAAAAAAAAAAAAATCATATATACCTGAAATTAGGGATTTGCCATCCTTGGAGTGCTGATTAATCACCCAGCTTGAATATCTATGTTTTAATCATGAAACACAATGTGTTTTGTCAGCCACGGGATCACCGAGAGCTGGACATTTCCTCCCCAGCATCCAGAGGGACCAGCAAAGTTTGGGAATACTGGGATACTTTGTGCCAGGCTCTAAAGGGACCAGAATCATCCCAAACCTTTCTTGTGGATTGCTTATTCCCCTGCAGTATTTAATACCTTGCCATGGATCCCGAGGATCACTGTAATTAACAATAACACCAACCCTGCAGGGAAAACGCCTCGTCTGAACGCTCTCCATTGTTAATGACTCGCACCTCGAGGTTTAATTCATCCTCTTCCCTCCTTGTTAATTAAAGGCACTCGTGGTGTCAGCTGGATGAGGAGCAGAGCAGCTGTCACGGCCACGGCAGGGAAATTGCAGTGAAGTTATCCCAGCCTGGGACACCCCGGGAGCGGGGAACGGACAGGGGTTGGCTTTATCTGACAGCAGAGATGGGAAATGTGCAATGTGGTGATAAATTCCCTTCCCCAGCCCCTGAAATGGTTTTCTTTACAACCCAGAGATTATGTCTGGGGCTGATTTCTGCTCCGATTCCTTGATAGTCAGGAATTATTTATTTTGCAGCTGTCAGGCCGTATTTGCCACACGCGGCGCTTTTCTGTTTCGCCTCTCTCGGATGTCCTGGGGTTTTATAACTGAATTTATGTCCTTTGTGGCTCTCTTGGAAATACAATGAAGCCAAAAATAATTGTGTTTATTACAACTCAGATGGAAGATGTTTCTGCCAGGAGGTAGCAGAGTGCAGGACCTGGTGGGACGATTTCCAGGCAGAAAAGGGTCAAGTGACAAAAAAAATCAATGCACTTTAGAAGCACAGGTCATTTACTCGCAGCAGTGCTGGATCAAATCATAACTTGCCAGATTTAGGAAGAATCCTTCCTGGGATCCTCTCAAAATTATGTTCATGAGTTTATTTAGCAAGATTGGGGTGGAAAACAAAGTCACCTTCAGCCGACAGCAACTTCTCTACCCCCTCTTCAGTATAACTTTATATATTTTTCGTCCTCCAAGCCTTGTAGTGGTTTTGTGCAGGAGCCAAGGTGCTGTGGAGTAATGGAAAGCTTAGTCAATCCCCTCCTGGGAATACATGTAAATAAGGAAGGTTTGGCACAGGGACAAGCTGACGACACATTTCTTGGGCAATGCACAGAAAAAGGTGCGGGGAGGGGGGGAGAAAAAATATCCCAAATAGTTTTTCTCCACTTGAAAAAATGGTGCTTTCATGTCAGGCTGAAAATATCCTCCTGGTACCTTCCTATCTCCAAAGTAGCTTGGAAATGAAAGCAGCTTTGAAGAAAGGGCTTCTGAGGGGAATTTGTAGCTGAATTATTTCCCGTGGTCCTGCCTGGATTCAGAGAAAACTTGGAAATATTTTTTGCTGCGGGAGTCAAATTCTCCTCAGGGATTTGACCCTGCCTCCCTCTCCTCAGACCCCTCCTACCATGGGAGAGCCACACACCCTTTCCAGCTTAAAAAAGCAAAATAAACCCAAACCAAAACCCTCAATTCAGCCTTTGCCGCTCGGAGGACGAAGAGGAATTTAAAATCTCTGCACGTTCCACAAGATGCCACTTCCCCAGTGTCACTTCCCTCCCTGCAGCAATTGCTGCTCAGAGCTGACTCCAAACAGCCAGAACCAAATTTCATCAGTGGTTAATCCCTTCAGAAGGACACGAGCTGGGGGATTAAGTGGCTTCTCTCCTCCACCAGTGCCTGCCAAGACCCAGAACTTGCAGGTTCTTCACCTTCCCTGGGATGTTTTGTGGAAAACTCCGTGGTCCACCACATTCCAAAGCTCCAGGATTGACAAATAGACAGAGATTTCACCCAAATTTCAGGTCTTTGTTTCTTTCTGAGAGAGGAAGCACGGAATGCCCAAGGTTTGTGGAGTTTTGGGGTGGTTTGAGCACACGCAGCTGCAGTGCTGAGATCCTGCCAGGTCCCACGAGCCCCCAGCTGCCTTTGCTTTGGGCTCAGGATCCCACAGAGATGGCTTTGGCTCGGAGGAGACCTTCCTCACCAAGTGCTCAACCATAATTTGATGTTTTACCACATTTTGAGTCCAGGCCAGCTCTCCAAATGTACATTTTGAATCAGCAGGAATCTCGAGAGTCCTGCTCAAGGTGTCTTTCAAACCAGCATTTTGCAAATCATGGGCACGGCAAATACGGAAATCCTTGATTTAAACAAATGTTGAGCATTCCCTGGGGACACCTGGAGACACCAGGAAGTCCAGTGGAGCTGCTGGGTGGAACTGTAGGTGACTGGGACAGACCTGGACTGGTTGAAGAGCTTTTATATTTGGCTTCACATTGAAGCTTCACAATGAAGTCTTTCCTCTGCAGGCTTGGAATCCAGGGAGAAAATCAGTAGCATTTGGGTTTTTTTCAGCTGGATGACAACATACTTGACCTCACGGAATCATGGAATATTCTGAGTTGGAAGGGACCCACAGGGATCATCCAGCCCAACCCCTGGCCCTGCACAGACACCCCAACAATCCCACCCTGGGCATCCCTGGGAGCGATGTCCGAACACTCCTGGAGCTCTGGCAGCCTCGGGAATGTGCCCATTCCCTGGGGAGCCTGTCCAAGAGGGAATGTGCCAAAAGAGAGGGGAAAACAATTTAGAAAGCCCCCCCTGGACTCAATCTCTCCAGAGTGAAGTGGTTTTGGCTCTTTAAGATGAAGACAGGGCAAGTTATCCTGTACTCAGATTTTTGGGATGCTCAAACAACGTGCCCACAGGTGGACACCCACCTACAACCCCAGGCTCCAAAGTGAGCACAAGCAGCTTCTGTCTTCAAACTCCTCAACTCCTGGGCCTCTGGGGTGGAGTTTGGCAAGTCCTGCCCCGTCCAGCTGCACAGAGGACACGGTGCTGGCACTCCTGTGCTTTCAGTGTGCCATGAAAAGCAGATGTTGCCATCAACCAGCCCCACTAAAGCCCCCAAGACTCTGGGATCTGCAGCCATTCCCGCCCTGGGACTGCATTTGGCCACCTAAAACCAGAGACTGGACAGGAGTAAAGGGAATAAAGGTGGGGATTTATTGGAAAGGCCTCCAAAGGTCCCCCTGGGGAGCCAGAGGTGCTGCCCAGATGGGCCCCGAGATGGACCCTGAGAGGCCACGAGTTCTTCCCACTTTTATAGGTTTGGTTCATTTGCATCTCAGGGTTCATTCTCCAATTAAAGCTGCAGTTAATGATGGAATTGCCCTCAGCTTGCCCCCCTCAGAGGCTCTTTGGTTGATACTTTTTGGACCCAGGAGGGGCTGGGTGTCCTTGGAGAGCAGCCCCGGAGAGGCTTTGTTGTGTGTGCCCAGCACAGAGAGCAGCACTGAACAGGGAACAGGAACCTCCAGAGTTACACACTGGGCACTGCAGGGCTTGGAAATAGAAAAGTTCAAACCTAAGGCACCATTTCCCCCCTTTAGAGGCTTGGCAAGGCCTCTACCTTGCTGAGACTCTATACGAAATATTCTAAATATCTAAATAGCGACTGATAATATACATCTATCAGGTGTTTTAGTGTGTCACAGGGTGGAAATGGGACTGAGGGGAAAGGAGGATTTACTGATGGGGTTTTTGGGTGCAAGGGAAAAGCAGATTTGGGGAGGTGAGCAAGGCATGTGCATGGCTGTGAGAGGGAGCTGCAGTCACCACCCTGTCACCATAATTGACCCCATCAGCTCCTGGGTGGAAAGAAGCCACCATTCCAAACTTCAGGCACTGCAGCCTCTTCCTCCATCACTCTGGGACTGCCTCAAGCTGTGCCAGGG